>OY740783.1:131289723-131310792 GCA_963514005.1 Raja brachyura
GCAGAACTAGGGTACACACGGGTGATGGCTGGTCGGCAAGGACACGTGCGGGCCGAATGGCCCGTCTCCACGCTGAATCTCCAAACTAAAATATTGACGCCCAGGTGGGCAAGGTTTTAAAAAAAGTTTACGCAAACCGATTTCAGAAGTTGACTTTCTTTGAGAAGCCAACCACTGGATTAGTTGCAGCAGCGGAAAGCTGAACACACCAGGTTAAACAAATACACTGCGCAACGAAGGGCCGAGAACAGGCCCTTCGGCCCACATTGCCTGTGCCGAACATGATACTAATCTCCTCTGCCTACATGATCCATGTGCCTATCTAAAAATATGACTATCTGCATCTTCAGCCAGCCTCGGCGAGAAAAATGATAGAATAGAAATTTCAGAGAACACGTCGTTTGGGGAAAACCTCACTTAGGTGAAAGGGCTATGGGTGGGGTTATGAGAAGCAGGAAATCAACAGTCTAATAGTTGAAGGCAAGTGCCAAGACTCTATAAACAGCACCAAAGTGGAGGTTATTGTAAACTGTGGAATGCAAGGGTTGCTGCCTCACAGCGCCAGAGACCCGGGTTCCATCCCGACTACAGGTGCTGACTGTACGCAGTTTGTACCTTCTCCCCGTGACCACAAGGGTTTCCTCCAGGTGCTCCGGTTTCCTCCCACATTCCTAATAGCATTCTTATTGCCATAGAGGGAGTGCAGGGAAGGTTCACCAGACTGATTCCTGGGATGTCAGGACTGTCTTATGAACAAAGACTGCATAGACTCGGTTTATACTCTCTAGAATTTAGGAGATTGAGGGGGGATCTTATAGAAACGTACAAAATTCTTAAGGGGTTGGACAGGCTAGATGCAGGAAGATTGTTCCCGATGTTGGGGAGGTCCAGGACAGGGGGTCACAGCTTAAGAATAAGGGGAAAATCCTTTAGGAACGAGATGAGAAGGACTTTTTTCACACAGAGAGTGGTGGGTCTCTGGAACTCTCTGCCACAGAGGGTAGTTGAGGCCAGTTCATTGGCTATATTTAAGAGGGAATTAGATGTGGCCCTTGTGGCTAAAGGGATCGGAGGGTATGGAGAGAAGGCAGGTACGGGATACTGAGTTGGATGATCAGCCATGATCATATTGAATGGCGGTGCAGGCTCGAAGGGCCGAATGGCCTACTCCTGCACCTAATTTCTATGTTTCTAATTGGCTTCTGTAAATTGTCCCTAGTGAGACAAAATGCTGGAGGAACTCAACGGGACAGGCAGCATCTCCGGAGAGACGGAATGGGCGACGCTTCGGGTCGAGACCCTTCTTCAGACCCTGGCCTGACCCGCTGAGTTACTCCAGCATTCTTTGTTTATCTGTGGTGCAAACCAGCATCTGCAGTTCCTTCCAACGCAATTGTCCCGAGTGTGTGGGATAGAACTATTGCCATTGGACAATAGACAATAGACAATAGGTGCAGAAGGAGGCCATTCGGCCCTTCGAGCCAGCACCGCCATCCAATGTGAGCATGGCGGATCATCCCCAATCAATACCCTGTTCCTGCCTTCTCCCCATATCCCCTGACTCCACTATCTTTAGGAGCCCTATCTAGCTCTCTCTTGAAAGCATCCAGAGAACCGGCCTCCACCGCCCTCTGAGGCAGAGAATTCCACAGACTCACCACTCTCTGTGAGAAAAAGTGTCTCCTCGTCTCCGTTCTAAATGGCTTACTCCTTATTCTTAAACTGTGGCCCCTGGTTCTGGACTCCCCCAACATCGGGAACACGTTTCCCGCCTCTAGCGTGTCCAAGCCCTTAACACTCTTATATGTTTCAATGAGATTCCCTCTCATCCTTCTAAACTCCAGAGTGTACAAGCCCAGTCGCTCCATTCTCTCAGCATATGACAGTCCCGCCATCCCGGGAATTAACCTTGTAGTGTGGTCAGCACGGACACAGTGGGCCGAAGGTCCTGTTTCCACGCCAAATGTCTGAACTAAACCTAGGTTGTACAAGTTAATGATTGGTAGTTTAAGAACATTACGGCGCCAATAGATTCTGAAAGAGATTCAATTTATACTGAACCACGTCTTTGAATTTAAACAGAGCAAAAACCACAAAGGCTTTTGGCAAAGTTGGACTGGGAGAAAGTACAAGGCACAGAATCAAGAATGGCTTATTTATAGTTGCAAGTCTTCAAGCTTTGAGGCCAGAATTGTACAGAAAACAGCTGGAGTTCCAGGATAGCATTGCATTAGAGGTGAATATGTCAACGAACAGCCAAACAAGGATCGAGGAAGTTCAGATGTCCAAGGGTGACCAACGGTGAGCAAAAAACAACATCCCAAGATCTCACGAGGCAAGAAAAAGGAGACGTTAGTACCAATAGACAATAGGTGCAGGAGTGGGCCATTTGGCCCTTCGAGCCAGCACTGCCATTCAATGTGATCAGGGCTGATCATCCCCAATCAGTACCCCGTTCCTGCCTTCTCCCCATATCCCCTGACTCCGCTATTTTTAAGAGCTCCATCTAACTTTGCCCACCTCAACTGAATGCTAAGCCCTCATCTGGGATGTCCGCCCGGGGAAAGAGGTTCTGACTGCCTTCTCCCCATATCCCCTGACTCCGCTATTTTTAAGGGCTCTATCTAGCTCTCTCTTGAAAGCATCCAGAGAACCCGCCGCCACCGCCCTCTGAGGCAGAGAATTCCACAGACTCACCACTCTCTGTGAGAAAAAGTGTTTCCTCGTCTCCGTTCTAAATGGCTTGCTCCTTATTCTTGAACTGTGGCGTTAAAGAAGGAACTGCAGATGCTGGAGAATCGAGGGTTACACAAAAAGCTGGAGAAACTCAGCGGGTGCAGCAGCATCTAAGGAGCGAAGGAGATAGGCGACGTTTCGGGTCGAGACCCTTCTTCAGACTGCTTTGAACTGTGGCCCCTGGTTCTGGACTCCCCCAACATCGGAAACATGTTCCCTGCCTCTAGTGTGTCCAAACCCTTAACAATCTTACATGTTTCAATGAGATCTCCCCTCATCCTTCTAAACTCCAGAGTGTACAAGCCCAGCCGCTCCATTCTCTCAGCATATGACAGTCCCGCCATCCCGGGAATTAACCTTGTAAACCTACGCTGCACTCCCTCAATTGCAAGAATGTCCTTCCTCAAATTAGGGGACCAAACCTGCACGCTATACTCCAGGTGTGGTCTCACCAGGGCTCTGTACAACTGCAGAAGGACCTCTTTGATCCTATATTCGATTCCTCTTGTTACAAAGGCCAACATGCCATTCACTTTCTTGGTACCTTCACAAGGTGTTCCTTGAAGTGTCCACAGGCCTAGAACAAGTGATCGCCATGAGATTAAGGGGTTCATTGACAAGAGACAAAGTGTTGGAGCGAATAAGCAGATCAGGAAACATCCCTATGGTTCGTGCTGAAGGGTCCCGACTCAAAACATCACGTGTCCACGTTCTCCAGAGACGCCACCCGATGCGCTGAGTTTAGTTTGGAGATACAGCACGGAAACAGGCCCTTCGGCCCACCCAGTCCACACTGACCAGCGATCCCCACACATTAACACCATCCTACACACACTAGGGACAATTTACATGTATACCAAGCCAATTAGCCTACAAACCTGCACGTCTTTGGAGTGTAGGAGGGAATCGAAGACCGGAACAAAACCCACGCAGGTCACGGGGAGAACGTACGAACTCCGTACAGACAGCACCCGTAGTCGGGATGGAACCCGGGTGTCTGGCGCTGTGATGGGGGAGATGGGGGAGAAAGGGGGAGAAGGAATGGAGGCAACTTTTAATAAGCCAGAGATACACGGCTGTGAATCTCGGCAGACATTTAACGTTACCGGTCGGTTAGCCTTGGTTCTCAAAAATACTGCTTACGTTTTTTTTCCCCCGAGTGAGCCAATGAAATTCACCGGTCAGCACCGGCTACAACCTGCGAAAACCTACGAGAACCTACGAGAACCTTCGACCCCCTGGAAACCCACGAGGACCTCCTGGGGACCCACCAGCGGCACGAGAATTCTCGCTACTCTCCATGGCGGCTTCATCCTAGCCGCCGCTGAGTTTTTCAACACGTCGAAAAATTCGCGGCGACCATAAGGAGTCCCAGAATGCGGGAACTCCTCGCGACCACGAAGGCGACTCCCCCGGCAAACGCCCGCGAACACGTGGCCTAAAAGGTCGCCTCAGCGGCACAGGCCCGTGAGGCAGCAACTCTACCACTGCGCCATTTTGTCTCCGTTTGTAAACAAACATCTGACGTTCCTCATTTCTACCTAATGGGTGAATTGGAATCATTGCGGATACCACACTGGGGGGGGGGGGGGGGGGGGACTACATGCAGGTCTGGTTGCCCAGTTGTAGGAAATTAAGTTGGACAGGGTGCAGACAAGATCCACCTGGATGTGAATTGGGTTGAAGTTATCGGGAGAGCTTGGTTGGGCCTACAACCATCAGGCTTTAACACTGCAAACTGGAATTCATTGCCACAGATGGCTGTGGAGGCCAAGTCAATGGATATTTTTTATAGCAGAAATAGGCAGATCATTGATTAGTGCGAGAAGGCAGGAGAATGGGGTTGAGAGGGAAAGATAGATCAGCCACGATTGAATGGCGGAGTCGACTCGATGGGCCGAATGGCCTAATTCTGCTCCTAGAACTTGTTAACATCAAGGACTTTGGGTTTTTTTGCACGAATATTGGGCAATTTTAGTTTATGAACTTTTTTTATGATGTTATTTACAAGTGCTACGTTTACAGATCGGTTCTGCTGCAAGCAAGCAAGAAATTTGCCGTTCTGTTTTCAGTATTGTGGCAATTGTCCCGGGATGGCGGGACTGTCATATGCTGACAGAATGGAACAGCTGGGCTTGTACACTCTGGAGTTTAGAAGGATGAGAGGGGATCTCATTAAAACATATAAGATTGTTAATGGTTTGGACATGCTAGAGGCAGGAAACATGTTCCCGATGTTGGGGGAGTCCAGAACCAGGGGCCCCAGTCTACGAATTAGGGGTAAGCCATTTAGAAGGGAGATGAGGAAACACTTTTTCTCACAGAGAGTGGTGAGTCTGTGGAATTCTCTGCCTCAGAAGGCAATGGAGGCCGGTTCTCTGGATGCTTTCAAGAGAGAGCTAGTTAGAGCTCTTAAAGATAGCGGAGTCAGGGGGATATGGGGAGAAGGCAGGAACGGGGTACTGATTGGGGATGATCAGCCACGATCACATTGAATGGCGGTGCTGGCTCGAAGGACCGAATGGCCTACTCTTAAAAATAGCAGAGTCATGGGATATGGGGAGGAGGCGGGAACAGGGTACTGATTGGGGACGATCAGCCATGATCACGTTGAATGGCGGTGCTGGCTGGAAGGGCCGAATGGCCTACTCCTGCACCTATTGTCTAATTGAACATTGACTATGGGACTCTTCTTTGGAGGGTAGGAGCTCGTGAGGAGGTGTACAAGATCGTGAGGGGCAACGTTTTCTACAGAGGGTGGTGGGTGTATGGAACGAGCTGCCAGAGGAGGTAGTTGGGAAATGGGCCAAACGTGGGCAGGTGGGACTAGTGTGAACAGGGCAACTTGGTCAGATGGGCCCGTTTCCGTGCTATGTGACTGTGACTCCACTCGAATAATTTCTGGTGGATATAATAGATGCTATTTGCAGTCAAGAGCCTTCTTTAGACTCTGCAACATTTAAAATGTCATTTGGATAGGTATGGAGAAGGCTTAGATGGGACATCTTGGTCAGCAAGAGTCAGGGCAGCACAGTGGTGCAGAGGTAGAGTAAAGGGCCTGTCCCACCAGCATCCGACTCCATGCGATGAGCGCGATCAAACTAGAAGCGGGGGCCGCGCGGAGGTCGGGTGATCCCCTGTACAGGGCCGTTCCCACCAGCATGCGCCTGCATGCGGCAAGCGCGACCAAACCGGCAGCGAGGGCCGCGCGGAGGTCGGGTGAGTGGCGCAACGCAGCGCAAAGTGAGGCGAACTCGGAGCGAAGTCTTAAAGGTAAGTTCGCCAGGACAGAGAGGGGCACACAGAGAGGGGCACAGAGGCACACACACACACACAGAGGGCCACGGAGCCACACACAGAGAGGGTCACGGAGGCACCTACAGATAGGGTCACGGAGGCACGACGTCGAGGCGGTGTGTAATGCGTCGAGGCGACTGCGAGCCGACAAGCCGTTGCCGCGCGGAATTTTTGAACGCGGTCAGTTTTTCGGAGCCCCGCGCGATGTCGGGACGAACTCCGCACAATTCCGCACGGCTCCGGCGATCGAAGTGGGACCGGCCCCCGCGACGCCGGACGGCTCAAGCGACCACGTTAGGTCGCGCTCATCGCATGGAGTTGCATGCTGGTGGGACAGGCCCTTTACTGCCTTACAGCGCTAGAGGCCAGGGTTAGATCTTGACTTCGGGTGCTGTCTGTATGTTCTCCCTATGACCACATGGGTTTCCTTCCCGGTGCTCCAGTTTCTTCAGTTTAGAGATACAGCACGGAAACAGGCCCCTCCGTCCACCGGCGATCCCCACACACTAACTTGGACACACTAGAGGCAGGAAATATTTTCCCGATGTTGGGGGAGTCCAGAACCAGGGGCCACAGTTTACGAATAAGGAGTAAGCCATTTAGAACGGAGACGAGGAAACACTTGTTCTCACAGAGAGTGGTGAGTCTGTGGAATTCTCTGCCTCAGAGGGCGGTGGAGGCCGGTTCTCTGGATGCTTTCAAGAGAGAGCTAGATCGGGCTCTTAAAGATAGGAGTCAGGGGATATGGGGAGAAGGCAGGAACGGGGCACTGATTGAGGATGATCAGCCATGATCACGTTGAATGGCGGTGCTGGCTCGAAGGACTGAATGGCCTACTCTTAAAAATAGCAGAGTCATGGGATATGGGGAGGAGGCAGGAACGGGGTACTGATTGGGGATGATCAGCCATGATCATATTGAATGGGCGGTGCTGGCTGGAAGGGCCGAATGGCCTACTCCTGCACCTATTGTCTATTGTCTATTGTCAACTGCATGCCTCTGGGATGTGGGCCTCCTCCTGCACCCATTGTCTATTGTCTATTAACACTATCCTACACACACTAGGGACAATTTACATTTATACCAAGCCAATTATCCTACAGACCTGCACGTCTTTGGAGTGTGGGAGGAAACCGAAGATCTCGGAGAAAACCCACGCAGGTCACGGGGAGAACGTACAAACTCCGTACAGACAGCGCCCGTGGTCGGGATCGAACCCGGGTCTCCGGCGCTACATTCACTGTGAGGCAGCAACTCTACCGCTGCGCCACTGTGACCACCCACATTCCAAAGACGCGCGGGTTTGTGGGTTACCTCTGTAAATTGTTCCTTGAGTTTAGGATAGAACTGGACAGCACTCGTGTACCGGTAATCGGTGCGCCAGAGGGCCGTTTCCTCGCTGTATCTCTACGCTAAACAGGTCAAAGCATCTCTGGAGGTGGAGGTCGTTGGTAGGAGTCGGCCGGGAACCTTCTTCAGATTCCACAACATTCAATCGGTGTAAATTTGGAGAGGTGCGGAGAATGCTCAGAGGGCCATGGGCAAACGGGACTCGCTTACATGGAAACATAGACAATAGGTGCAGGAGTAGGCTATTCGGCCCTTCGAGCCTGCACCGCCATTCAATATGATCATGGCTGATCATCCAACTCAGTATCCCGTACCTGCCTTCTCTCCATACCCCCTGATCCCTTTCGCCACAAGGGCCACATCTAACTCCCTCTTAAATATAGCCAATGAACTGGCCTCAACTACCTTCTGTGGCAGAGGATTCCACAGATTCGCCACTCCCTGCGTGAAAAATGATTTTCTCATCTCGGTCCTAAAAGACTTCCCCCTTATCCTTAAACTGTGACCCCTTGTTCTGGACTTCCCCCAACATCGGGAACAATCTTCCTGCATCTAGCCTGTCCAACCCCTTAAGAATTTTGTAAGTTTCTATAAGATCCCCTCCTCAATCTTCTGAATTCCAGCGAGTACAAGCCGAGTGGTGCCCAGAACTGAACACAATATTCTAAATGCAGCCTCACCAACGTTTTATGCAACTGTGACATGACCTCCCAAATTCTGATTGATGGTGGCCAAAGTGCCAGAAGCCTTTTTGATCACCTTATCTACCTGTGATGACATTTTGCAAGGAACTATGAGCTTCCATGTGCGAAAAATGATTTTCTCATCTCTGTCCTAAAAGACTTCCCCCTTATCCTTAAACTGTGACCCCTTGTCCTGGACCTCCCCAACATCGGGAACAATCTTCCTGCATCTAGCCTGTCCAAACCCCTTAAGAATTTTGTACGTTTCTATAAGAAGAGAAACTTATCAAAACTTAGAGGGGACATCTTAGCCAGCATGAACGAGTTGGGCCGAAGGGCCTGTTTCTGCCCCGTGCGAGTGCAAGTGAGTGCGCATCGAAGCCAGCCCTGGGTGACGGGACCAGGATTGCCGTACAGCAAAGTGGGGCTGGTGCAACTTCAGGCAAAATCTCAGAAGGTCGATCGATCGGGCAGGAGACAAATCACCCATTCTGTTTTCCATTTCTAAGGTAAAAGTTACACAGGTTCCCAGAGCAACAGACCGGCAAGTGACATTCAGATCCACAGCCGAGATATTGCGGAGAATAGCTCCAGTGTCCACAAAGCCCTTGTGTAATTTAGGATTCCGACTGGCTTAGTAGACCATGGCATATCAAAGTGTTCTCCAAGATGCGATAATCATTTAGACTACATGCTCTGCACAAGGTGCGTCAGGCACTTCCACACAAAGCACTTGCGAAGAGATTCCCCAATGACAGTCTCATCCCGAGAGAGACACAGAGAGAGACACACACACACACACACTCCCAATCAGACAAGGATCAAGGATTCCCTAACTGCTCAGAGTATGTTGCCAACAATCGGCACGGTGGCACAGCGGTAGAGTCGCTGCCTTACGACGCTTACAGCACCGGAGACCCGGGTTCGATCCCGACCATGGGTGCCGTCTGTACGGAGCTTGTACGTTCTCCCCGCGACCCGCATGGGTTTTATCCGAGATCTTTGCTTTCCTCCCACACTCCAAAGACGTACAGGTTTGTAGGTTAGTTCATGGCTTGGTGCAAATGTGAATTGTCCCTGGTGTGTGCGGGGATCGCTGATCAGCGCGGACCCAAAAAGGGCTGAAGGGGTCTGTTTCCGCTCTGTATCTCTAACCTAAACTGGATCCTGGGATGTCAGGACTGTCTTATGAACAAAGACTGCATAGACTCGGTTTATACTCTCTAGAATTTAGGAGATTGAGAGGGGATCTTATAGAAACTTACAAAATTCTTAAGGGGTTGGACAGGCTAGATGCAGGAAGATTGTTCCCGATGTTGGGGAGGTCCAGGACAAGGGGTCACAGTTTAAGGATAAGGGGGAAATCCTTTAGGACCAAGATGAGAAGGACTTCTTTCACACAGAGAGTGGTGGGTCCCTGGAACTCTCTGCCACAGAGGGTAGTTGAGGCCAGTTCATTGGCTATATTTAAGAGGGCGTTAGATGTGGCCCTTGTGGCTAAGGGGATCAGAGGGTATGGAGAGAAGGCAGGTACGGGATACTGAGTTGGATGATCAGCCATGATCATATTGAATGGCGGTGCAGGCTCGAAGGGCCGAATGGCCTACTCCTGCACCTAATTTCTATGTTTCTATGGATCCACACACTTTTCCTGGGATACAGCCATGGAGAAGCTTCACTGGAGGAGCCTCTGCAACTGCCAAAGGGAATAGCCCGAGTACAGCACAGGCCCTTCAGCCCACGATGTCTGTGCTGCACCTAATGCCAAGACCAACTGTGGTCAGGAATGGAGTGTTGTGTTCAGTTCTGGGCACCATGTTACAGGAAAGATATCGTCGAGCTGGAAAGGGTACAGAGAAGATTTACGAGAATGTGTTAAAGAAGGAACTGCAGATGCTGGAGAATCGAGGGTTACACAAAAGGCTGGAGAAACTCAGCGGGTGCAGCAGCATCTAAGGAGCGAAGGAGATAGGCGACGTTTCGGGTCGAGACCCTTCTTCAGATTTAGAAACATAGAAATTAGGTGCAGGAGTAGGCCATTCGGCCCTTCGAACCTGCACCGCCATTCAGTATGATCATGGCTGATCATCCGACTCAGTATCCCGTACCTGCCTTCTCTCCATACCCTCTGATCCCCTTAGCCACAAGGGCCACATCTAACTCCCTCTTAAATATAGTCAATGAACTGGCCTCAACTATCCTCTGTGGCAGAGAGTTCCAGAGACCCACCACTCTCTGTGTGAAAAAAGTCCTTCTCATCTCGGTCCTAAAGGATTTGGGGGGGTGGGGGGTGGGGGGGGGGTGGGGGGGGTGGGGGGGGTGGGGGGGGGGGGGGGTGGGGGGGGTGGGGGGGGGTGGGGTGGGGGGTGGGGGGGGGGGGTGGGGGCGAGGGATGGTGGAATTGGGAGAAGGCAAAGACTATGGGTGGGGAGGAGTGAGAGGGGGGGCTAGGAACGGCATCTGCGAAACGGGTAGTCAACCTTTAGGGTCCCGGCCCGAAACATCCCTATACATTTTATGATTTCCCTCCAAAGATGCAGTCTCCCGTGGTTTGTTTGCACAACTCTCTCCCCTCTCTCTCCCAACATTAGGGGGGGGGGGGGGGGGGACGACAAGATAGTTTAAACGGACCTTACCCCCACTTCATGCTTCTGTTGCGCATAATTCAGCAGTAAAACCTCTCTTCCCCTTACCCAGCGACGCCCGATTCCTCGCACCCCCACAAGTTCACATCGACGAGGGAAGAATGAGCGGGGAGTCTGAAGAAGGGTCCCGACCCGAAACATCACCCATTCCTTCTCTCCAGATGCGATGCCTGTCCCGCTGAGTTACTCCAGCATGTTTGTGTCTATTGTCGGTGTAAACCAGCATCTGCAGCTCCTTCCTACACACCGACAGTGAAGTGCCTCGGCCAAATTAGGAACATTAGGATTCTCTGATGTGAAGGTAGTCTGGTTTGCGTTTCTTACACTTGATCATATCCGAAACTAAAGTATAGATAGACACAAAATGCTGGAGTAACTCAGTGGGACTGGCAGCATCTCTGGAGTGAAGGAATGGGTGGCGTTTTGGGTAAGTCTGAAGAAGGGTCTCGACTCCATTCCTTCTCTCCAGAGATGCTGCCTGGTCCGCTGAGTTACTCCAGCATTTTGTGTCTATTAAAGAGTTCCCACGGTAGACGCACGAATCACT
Organism: Raja brachyura; assembly: GCA_963514005.1. Next base: position 131,300,982 of record OY740783.1, read on the forward strand.
AAAGTTAACGCACGGGCCACTACGATATAACTCTGAGTTTAAATGTTTCAATTTTAAACTTGACCACGAAATTTGACTCGTGGAAAAAGTCAAACATGTTTGACTTTTTTCACGAGTTCACAAGTTTCACGGGTACCTGCCGTTAGCGCCACGAGTGGACAAGTTGATCGCGCGAGTTCCGACGTTCCCGCTACGTTGGCTGTACGTGATCACCACGAGTGAAAACTCGGGGTCATTCGTGAGCCAACTCGCACCGTGAGACAGGGGTTTTAGACAGACAGGTACATGGATAGGACAGGTTCAAGATTCTAGATTAATAGACAATAGACAATGGGTGCAGGAGGAGGCCATTCGGCCCTTCGAGCCAGCACCGCCATTCAACGTGATCATGGCTGATCATCCCCAATCAGTACCCCGTTCCTGCCTTCCCCCCCCCATATCCCCTTGTCAAAGTTTCCCACTGTGAGGGGAGGCACCAAAGTTCAGTCCTCCTCCTCTTTGGTGGGATATGGGCCAAACGCAGATTGGTGGGACTAGTGTAGATGGGACATGTTGGCCGGTGTGGGCTAGTTGGGCTGAAGGGCCTGTTTTTTTTTGCTGCGAGACTGGCTCGATGACAGACTCGGAATTGCTTACACAAAATGCATGTCCCTCCTTGCCCTGCATTTCCGTAAATGTCTAAAACGGCACTATCGTAGCTAGCTGCACCGGCACTGCGCTCACGGCACCCTCCAAAAATACCTGTCCCGCACACGTCCTTTGAACTTTGCCCACCTCACCTGAGAGCTACGCCCTCTAGTCTGGGATGTCCGCCCGGGGAAAGAGGTTCTGACTGTCTCCGGATGCCTACGTGCCACCCCAGTAAACCAGCTGCCCGTCCTCGCTAGCATCGCCCCAGCCAACATCACACGAGAAGCAGCCACGCCGGCCCTCTCTCGAAAGGCACAGACCAGTGAATCCCACCTCCTCCATCAGATCGTCACAGAGACACCATGACAAGTGCACCCCTTTGCAACGGAAGCCCAAGCTCTGCACAACACCGGCTGACACTTCTAAGGCTGCCTGGGTCAATAGACAATAGGTGCAGGAGTAGGCCATTCAGCCCTTCGAGCCAGCACCGCCATTCAATGTGATCATAGCTGATCATCCCCAATCAGTACCCCGTTCCTGCCTTCTCCCCGTATCCCCTGACTCCGCTATCTTTAAGAGCCCTATCCAGCTCTCTCTTGAAAGCATCCAGAGAACCTGCCTCCACCGCCCTCTGAGGCAGAGAATTCCACAGACTCACCACTCTCTGTGAGAAAAAGTGTTTCCTCGTCACCGTTCTAAATGGCTTACCCCTTATTCTTAAACTGCGGCCCCTGGTTCTGGAGTCCCCCAACATCGGGAACATGTTTCCTGCCTCTAGCGTGTCCAAACTCTTAACAATCTAATATGTTTCAATAAGATCCCCTCTCATCCTTCTAAATTCCAGAGTGTACAAGCCCAGCTGCTCCATTCTCTCAGCATATGACAGTCCCGCCATCCCGGGAATTAACCTTGTAAACCTACGCTGCACTCCCTCAATAGCAAGAATGTCCTTCCTCAAATTAGGGGACGAAAACTGCCCACAATACTCCAGGTGTGGTCTCACTAGGGCCCTGTACAACTGCGGAAGGACCTCTTTGCTCCTATACTCGATTCCTCTTGTTATAAAGGCCAACATGCCATTCGCTTTCTTCACTGCCTGCTGTACCTGCATGCTCACTTTCATAGGGTACACAAAATGCTGGAGAAACTCAGCGGGTGCAGCAACATCTATGGAGCGAAGGAGATAGGCAACGTTTCGGGCCGAAACCCTTCTTCAGAGACTTACTTTCATAGACTGATGAACAAGGACCCCCAGATCCCGTTGTACTTCCCCTTTTCCCAACTTGACGCCATTTAGATAGTAATCTGCCTTCCTGTTTTTGCTACCAAAGTGGATAACCTCACATTTATCCGCATTAAACTTCATCTGCCACGCATCTGCCCACTCCCCCAACCTGTCCAAGTCACCCTGCACTCTCATAGCATCCTCCTCACAGTTCACACTGCCACCCAGCTTTGTGTCATTGTAAATTGGCTAATGTTACTTTGAATCCCTTCATCTAAATCATTGGTGTATATTGTAAATAGCTGCGGTCCCAGCACCGAGCCTTGCGGTACCCCACTAGTCACTGCCTGCCATTCTGAAAGGGACCCGTTAATCCCTACTCTTTGTTTCCTGTCTGCCAACCACTTCTCTATCCATGTCAGCACTCTACCCCCAATACCATGTGCCCTAGTTTTGCCCACTAATCTTCTATGTGGGACCTTATCAAAATGTGACAGAACAAGAAGACGGTCTCCCACATTGATGTCTTTCAATTTTAAAAACTAATAAGTCTCCCCTCAGTCTATGATACTCCAGAGAAAAAGATCAGAGTCTGTCCAACTCTCCTAGTTAATACCCTCCAATCCAGGCAGCTTCCTGGTGGACCACCTCTGCACCTTCTCCAAAACCACATTGGTCGACTAGAATCACTCCCAATATACAACATGAATCAAAGAGTCATCTTGCAGGATGGAAACAGGCCTTTTGGCCCAACTATGTCCCACCTGCCTGTGTTTGGCCCACATCCCTCTAAACCTGTCCTATCCATGTACCCACCTATGTGTTTCTTAAGCGTTGGGATAGTCCCAGCCTCAACCACCTCCATAGGCAGCTCGTTCCATACACCCACCACCCTCTGTGTGAAAAAGATTCCTATTAAATCTTTCCCTCCCTCACCTCAAACCCATACCCTCTGGTTCTCGATTCCCCTACTCTGGGCAAGAGACTCTGTGCGTCTACCCGATCTATTCCACTCGTGATTTTGTACATCTCCGTAAGATCTCCCCTCATCCTCCTGTGCTCCACGGAATAGAGACCCAGTCTGCTCAACCTCTCCCTGTAGCTCACACCCTCGAGTCCTGGCAACATCCTCGTAAATCTTCTCTGTACCTTTCTAGCTTGACAACATCTTTCCTATAACATAGAAACAGAGAAAATAGGTGCAGGAGTAGGCCATTCGGCCCTTCGAGCCTGCACCGCCATTCAATATGATCATGGCTGATCATCCAACTCAGTATCCCGTACCTGCCTTCTCTCCATACCTCCTGATCCCTTTAGCCACAAGGGCCACATCTAACTCCCTCTTAAATATAGTCAATGAACTGGCCTCAACTACCTTCTGTGGCAGAGAATTCCACAGATTCACAACTCCCTGTGTGAAAAATATTTTTCTCATCTCGGTCCCTTATCCTTAAACTGTGACTCCGTGTTCTGGACTTCCCCAACATCGGGAACAATCTTCCTGCATCTAGCCGGTCCAACCCATTAAGAATTTTGTACGTTTCTATAAGACCCCCCCCCCCCCTCAATCTTCTAAATTCGAGTACAAGCCGAGTGGTGCCCAGAACTGAACAAGGGTCTCGACCCGAAACGTCGCCTATCTCCTTCGCTCCTTAGATGCTGCTGCACACGCTGATTTTCTCCAGCTTTTTGTGTAACCCACAATATTCTAAATGCGGCCTCACCAACGTTTTATGCAACTGTGACACGACCTCCCAAATTCTGATTGATGGTGGCCAAAGTGCCAGAAGCCTTTTTGATCACCTTATCTACCTGCGATGACATTTTACAAGGAACTATGAGATTCCATGTGCTGTCACAGCTGAATGCACTGGTGACGGGCCCCATCCATTGATGGACTAATGGGCTAGCCCCTGGCAAGAGGTCTTTCTTATGGACGACAATAAACAAGATGGCTGCCCTCTCCGGATGACCTTGGTGCCGAGATTGCTGGTTAGTCCTAGTCTCGCTTAATGCAGCCTGACCAGCCAAATTCCCCCAGCATTTCATGTTCCACTCAAGATCCCAGCATCTGCAGTTTCGCCCTATAGGGAGAGGTTGAGTAGGCTGGGTCTCTATTCCATGGAGTGCAGGAGGATGAGGGGTGATCTTATAGAGGTGTACAAAATCATGAGAGGAATAGATCAGGTAGGTGCACAGAGTCTTTTGCCCAGAGAAGGGGAATCGAGAATCGACAATAGACAATAGGTGCAGGAGTAGGCCATTCGGCCATATAACCATATAACAATTACAGCACGGAAACAGGCCTTCTCGGCCCTTCCAGTCCGTGCCGACCATTTATTTTCCCCTAGTCCCATCTATCTGCACTCAGACCATACCCCTCCATTCCCTTCCCGTCCATATACCTATCCACTTTACTTTTAAATGTTAAAATCGATCCTGCCTCCACCACTTCTGCTGGAAGATCATTCCACACAGCCATCACTCTCTGTGTAAAGATGTTCCCCCTCATGTTACCCCTAAACTTCTGCCCCTTAATTCTCATGTCATGCCTTCTTGTTTGAATCTTCCCTACCCTCAATGGGAAAAGCTTATCCACGTCAACTCTGTCTATCCCTTTCATCATTTTAAAGACCTCAATCAAGTCCCCCCTTAACCTTCTGCGCTCCAAAGAATAAAGACCTAACTTGTTCAACCTTTCTCTGTAACTTAGTTGCTGGAACCCAGGCAACATTCTAGTAAATCTCCTCTGTACTCTCTCTATCTGAGCCAGCACCGCCATTCAATGTGATCGTGGCTGATCATCCCCAATCAGTACCCCGTTCCTGCCTTCTCCCCATATCCCCCGACTCCGCTATTTTTAAGAGCCCTATCCAGCTCTCTCTTGAAAGCATCCAGGGAACCTGCCTCCACCACTCTCTGAGGCAGCGAATTACACAGTGGACAGAGGTTTACGGTGAGGGGGGGAAAGATTTAATAGGAATTTTAGACAGGAATGTTTGGGTGAACATATGATGAGCGTTTGTCGGCACTGGGCCTGTACTCGCTGGAGTTTAGAAGGATGAGGGGGGGGGGGGGGGGGGGGGGGAATCTCATTGAAACGTACAGAATAGTGAAAGGCCCGGATAGAGTGGATGTGGAGAGGATGTTTCCACTCGTGGGAGAGTCTAGGACCAGAGGTCCCAGCCTTAGAATTAAAGGACGTTCCTTTAGAAAGGAAATTAGGAATTTCTTTAGTCAGAGGGTGGTGAATCTGTGGAATTCATTGCCACAGAGGGCTGTGGAGGCCAAGTCATTGGGTATTTTTAAGGCAGAGGTTGACAGATTCTTGACTAGTGCGGGTGTGAGAGGATATGGGGAGAAGGCAGGGGTTGAGAGGGAGAGATAGATCAGCCATGATTGAATGGCGGAGTAGACTCGATGGGCCGAATGGCCTAATTCTGCTCCTATATCTTATGAACAGCACAGGAACAGGGCCTTTTGCCCACAATGTCTGTGCCGAACATGATGCCAAGGCCAACTTGTGTGTCTGCTCAAAATCCATATCCTGCCATACCCATATACTGACCTGAAGGCCTCTCTTAAAGGCCATTATAATATCTGCTTCACCAGGCCCAGCAGTGCCGCCCTCTAAAAAGATGGCCCGCAAATTTACTTCAAACTTTGCCCTCCCTCACCTTACACCTGTGCCCGAGGGTATTTGATATTTCCGTTCTGGGGGAAAAGTCTCTCCTTAAGGGCCTGTCCCGCCAGCATGCAACTCCATGCGATGAGCGCGACCTAACTTGATCGCTTGAGCCGTCCGGCGTCGCGGGGCCGGTCCCACTTCGATCGCCGGAGCCGTGCGGAATTGTGCGGAGTTCGTTCCGACACCGCGCGGGACTCCGAAAAAATGACTATGTCCAAAAATTCCGCGCGGCAACGGCTTGTCGGCTCGCAGTCGCCTCGACGCATTACACACCGCCCGGACATCGTGCCTCCGTGACCCTCTCTGTGTGTGGCTCCGTGGCCCTCTGTGTGTGTGTGTGTGCCTCTGTGCCCCTCTCTGTGTGCCCCTCTCTGTCCTGACGAATTTACTTTGGACTTCGCTCCAAGTTCGCCTCACTTTGCGCCGCCTTGCGCCACTCACCCGACCTCCGCGCGGCCCCCGCTGCCGGTTTGGTCGCGTTCATCGCATAGAGTTGCATGCTGGTGGGACAGGCCCTTAACTTTCCAGCACTCCACAGAAAATAATCAGTTTAGTTCAATGTCACGTGTACTGAGGTACAGTCCGAAACGTTCTCGTTGAGTGCTATCCAGTCAGTGGAAAGGTAACACACCCTAGCTATCCACAGTGGACAGATACAGGATGAAGCGAATAACATGTAGTGCAAGATCAAGGAAGATTAAAGATAGTCCAATGAGGTAGATGGGAGGTCAGGACTGGTGAGAGGATGATTCACTTGCCTGATGGCAGCTGTGACGAAACTGTGCAGGGAGGAACTGCAGATGCTGGTTCAAATCAAAGGTAGACACAGAATGCTGCAGTAACTCAGGCTGGAGAAGGGTCTCGACCAGAAACGTCACCCATTCCTTCTCTCCAGAGATGCTGCCCGTCCGGCTGAGTTAAGGGCCTGTCCCACTTGCGTGTCCTTGGCACGCTAATTACGCGACCTCGTGGTCGCGTTGAGGCGCGAAGGTCGCGCGCGATTTCATGCGCCCGCACAGCCATCTGGAGCACGTGACGTCATTTGAAGATGGACACATAATGCTGGAGTAACTCAGCGGGACCGGCAGCATCTCTGGAGAGAAGGAATGGGTGACGTTTCGTGTCCAGACTCTTCTTCAGTCTGAAAGAAGGGTCTCGACCTGAAACGTCACCCGTTCCTTCCCTCCAGAGATGCTGCCGGTCCCGCTGAGTTACTCCGGCATTTTGTGTCCATCTTCAATTTTCTTGGCCCCGCTCTGGGAGTAGGAGTGGGGGGCGGATCCGGATCCGGATCCGCAACGGCCGTGAGCCCCAGGCCGAGCTCGGCGGTCGTTCGCCGGCTTCTGCTGCTGTTGGAGGCGAGACGTTGCGTCGCGCCAGGGTCTTGGGCCCGTCCCACTTTGGCCGTCAGTTACCCGACAGGCCGTTGGCGCGCGAAGATTTCGCTCGCGACAAAAATTCTGGAGCCCTGCGCGATGTTGCGCACAACTACACACCCCTCCGCGCCTCTCAGTGGGACCGACCCCCGCGCGGCCACACGATGCCCGTGTGCGCCTCAACGCGACCACGAGGTGGTGTAATTTGCGTGCCAAGGACACGTAAGTGGGACAGGCCCTTTACTCCTGCATTTTGTGTCCACCTTGGAAAGAAACTGTCCCTGAATCTGGAGGTGTGCGTTCGTTTTCACACTCCTGTCCTTCTTGCCTGATGGGAGAGGGGAGAAGAGGGAGTGACCAGGGGGGTGAGACCGGTCCTTGGACCCTGTCCAACCTCCCCCTGTAGTTAGTACCCCCAAATAGAAACATAGAAATTAGGTGCAGGAGTAGGCCATCGGCCCTTCGAGCCTGCACCACCATTCAATATGATCATGGCTGATCATCCAACTCAGTATCCCGTACCTGCCTTCTCTCCATACCCTCTGATCCCCTTAGCCACAAAGGCCACATCTAACTCCCTCTTAAATATAGCCAATGAACTGGCCTCAACTACCCTCTGTGGCAGAGAGTTCCAGAGACTCACCACTCTCTGTGTGAAAAAAAGTATTTCTCATCTCGGTCTTAAAGGATTTCCCCCTTATCCTTAAGCTGTGACCCCTTGTCCTGGACCTCCCCAACATCGGGAACAATCTTCCTGCATCTAGCCTGTCCAACCCCTTAAGAATTTTGTAAGTTTCTATAAGATCCCCTCTCAATCTCCTAAATTCTAGAGAGTATAAACCGAGTCTATGCCGTCTTTGTTCATAAGACAGTCCTGACATCCCAGGAATCAGTCTGGTGAACCTTCTCTGCACTCCCTCTATGGCAATAATGTCCTTCCTCAGATTTGGAGACAACCTTCCTGCATCTAGCCTGTCCAACCCCTTAAGAATGTTGTAAGTTTCTATAAGATCCCCTCTCAATCCAGGCATCATCTGGGTAAATGGAAGTTGGAGATGACAGGAGGTGCGTTGGGAAGTTGGGATCAGGATGAAATCTTTTTTGCAATAATGTTGGGATTTGCTGAAAAGCAGCATGCACGTTGAAGCATTCTCCAGAATCACAACATCAGGGGTGGAATGCAGCACATAATACATGCCTCAATGTCGGCTGCCGAGGTCAATGCGAACAGCCAGCGAGGTCACCAAGTCTCGATGGTCACTTGTTGCTGCAATCAACAAGCAGGCAAGATTTAATCTCGCAGCTCTTAACAAGGGTGAAGATAGAGCAGGCAGCAGATGAATGCTTGCCTCAAAGCACGGCTGCCCAGTCAAGTTGGAACATGCTGGCTACTTATTTAACTGACGTTAGCACAGAGGAGAGACGCACTGATTGAAACAGGAGGGAACGAGGCCAAGGCACTGGGGATGCGGGGACTTTAACCTCAGCTCTGTACCCGCTCCACAGCACGCAGTCTAAACCAGCAAACCCATTGCACTCCAGCAGGCTGGAGACACACCACCAGTCCCACAGACCACCGGCATCACCTCACAGTCTCTTGCCTTTCCTCAGTGTCTTGAATTCTCTACATCAGAGGGCGGTGGAGGCCGGTTCCCTGGATGCTTTCAAGAGAGAGCTAGATAGGGCTCTTAAAGATAGCGGAGTCAGGGGGATATGGGGAGAAGGCAGGAACAGGGTACTGATTGGGGATGATCAGCCATGATCACATTAAATGGCGGTGCTGGCTCGAAGGGCCGAATGGCCTCCTCCTGCACCTATTGTCTATTGTCTATCAAAAAGGCCGAAAGGGCACAGAGTGCTGGAGTAACTCAGCGGGTCAGGCAGCATCTGTGGAGAACATGGATAGGTGACGTTTCACAGAGTGCTGGAGTAACTCAGCGGGTCAGGCAGCATCTGTGGAGAACATGGATAGGTGACGTTTCACAGAGTGCTGGAGTAACTCAGCGGGTCAGGCAGCATCTGTGGAGAACATGGATAGGTGACGTTTCACAGAGTGCTGGAGTAACTCAGCGGGTCAGGCAGCATCTGTGGAGCGGGGTCGAGTTCCTCCAGCAGTTTGTGTTTTATGCAAGATTCAAGCATGTGAGGGTCATTGTGGGTCCAGTCCCATTAAGATGAAGGGGGGTGTTGTGTGATTGAACTAACCTCCGCACAACATGGACTGGGAAGAAGACCTCATTCTGCTGTGTAGCCTACAACCCCTGCCACCGCCTCATGGCACCAGAGAACCGGGTTCAATCCCGATCTCAGCTGCTGCCCGTGTGGAGTTTGCAAGTTCTCCCTGTCACCCTCACATCCCAAAGACGTGCGGGTTTACAAGTTAAATGGCCCTCTGTAAATTGCCCCTAGTGTGCAGGGAGTGGACGAGGAAGTGGGAACGGGTGATCGTTGGTCGGTGTGAACTCAATGGGCCGAAGGGCCTGTTTCCGACTGTACCTCCAAACGCGAACCCCATGGACATTGAATTTGTCAATTTCAGTTCACCCTCAAATTTCTTCCCAATCATCCAGTTTCTTTCCCCTCTACCCATTCACTTATCCCCCCACCCCTCTCCTCTCCCCCCCCCCCCCCACTCACGTTCGACTACACACATGGACATCACCTCCCGCTGCGATTACTACCCCTACCCAACTTATCTCCCCATCAACCCCTCCTCACCCGAGCCACCGCCCTCCATCGGTCTGAAGAAGGGTCCCAACTTGGCATCAAGTTGGGAAAAGGGGAAGTACAACGGGATCTGGGGTGTCCTTGTACATCAGTCTTTGAAAGTAAGCATGCAGGTACAGCAGGCAGTGAAGAAAGCGAATGGCATGTTGGCCTTTATAACAAGAG
>OY740783.1:131310992-131675992 GCA_963514005.1 Raja brachyura
GGGGTTGGACAGGCTAGATGCAGGAAGATTGTCCCCGATGTTGGGGAGGTCCGGAACAAGGGGTCACAGTTTAAGGATAAGGGGGAAATCTTTAAGGACCGAGATGAGAATTTTTTTTTCACACAGGGAGGGGTGAATCTGTGGAATTCTCTGCCACAGAAGGTAGTTGAGGCCAGAATCGAGGGTTACACAAAAAGCTGGAGAAACTCAGCGGGTGCAGCAGCATCTAAGGAGCGAAGGAGGTAGGCGACGTTTCGTGTCGAGACCCTTCTTCAGACATACAGATGCTGGTTTACAAAATACATAGTGCTGGAGTAACTCAGGGGGTTGGTTGGCTATAGTTAAGAGGGAGTTAGATGTGGCCCTTGTGGCTAAGGGGATCAGGGGTTATGGAGAGAAGGCAGGTACGGGATACTGAGTTGGATGATCAGCCATGATCATATTGAGTGGCGGTGCAGGCTCGAAGGGCCCCTACTCCCGCACCTATTGTCTATGTTTCTATGTTTCTATGACACAGATTGCTGGAGTAACTCAGCGGGAGAGACCGGATCTCTGGAGGGAAGGAATGGGTCGAGACCCTTCTTCAGACTTTTTTTTTAAAGAGCATTTTAAAATTTACAGCATGCAAACAGATCCCTCAGCCACCCGTCCACACTAGTTCTGCAATTCCACTGTTATTCCACTTTCTCATCCACTCTAGGGGCAATTTACAGGGGGTGGCGCAGCGGTAGAGTTGCACCAGAGACCCGGGTTCCATCCTGACTACGGGCGCCGTCTGTACGGAGTTTGCACGTTCTCCCCGTGACCCGCGTGGGTTTTCTCCGGGTGCTCCGGTTTCCTCCCGCACTAAAAAAACGTACGAGGATTTGTCGGTTAATTGGCTTGGTATGAGTTGTAAATGTTCCCTGTTGTGTGTAGGATAGTGTTAAGGGCCTGTCCCACCAGCATGCAACTCCATGCGATGAGCGCGACCTAACGTGGTCGCTTGAGCCGTCCGGCGTCGCGGGGCCGGTCCCACTTCGATCGCCGGAGCCGTGCGGAATTGTGCGGAGTTCGTCCCGACATCGCGCGGGGCTCCGAAAAACTGATCGTGTTCAAAAATTCCGCGCGGCAACGGCTTGTCGGCTCGCAGTCGCCTCGACGCATTACACACCGCCCCGACGTCGTGCCTCCGTGACCCTCTCTGTAGGTGCCTCCGTGACCCTCTATGTGTGTGGCTCCGTGGCCCTCTGTGTGTGTGTGTGCCTCTGTGCCCCTCTCTGTGTGCCCCTCTCTGTCCTGGCGAACTTACCTTTAAGACTTCGCTCCAGGTTCGCCTCACTTTGCGCTGCGTTGCGCCACTCACCCGACCTCCGCGCGGCCCTCGCTGCCGGTTTGGTCGCGCTTGCCGCATGCAGGCGCATGCTGGTGGGAACGGCCCTGTACAGGGGATCACCCGACCTCCGCGCGGCCCCCGCTTCTAGTTTGATCGCGCTCATCGCATGGAGTCGGATGCTGGTATCTTTATCAGTGGGTATGGGGAGGTACAGGCCCTTTAGTGTGCGGGGATCGCTGGTCGGTGCGGACTCGGTGGGCCGAAGGGCCCATAACGCAACAAAATCACTAAAGCCAAACTAAAGGGCCTATTAGCCTACAAACCCTCGTGTCTTTGAGATCCTGGCAAATCTCTTTGGCCCAACTTCAGGATCCGAAACGTCACCCATTCCTTCTCTCCAGAGATGCTGCCTTGCCCGCTGAGTTACTCCAGCGTTTTGTATCTATTTAAGGATATCCATCACTGGATAAAGAAAGCTGGAAGGGTGGAGGGGTTTAGGACAGGGAGGTTTCAGGTGGTTACAAGACAGGTAGTTGTAAAACTAACCCCATGAGTTACTCCAGCACTATGTATTTTGTAAACCAGCATCTGTATGTCTGAAGAAGGGTCTCGACCCGAAACGTCGCCTATCTCCTTCGCTCCTTAGATGCTGCTGCACCCGCTGAGTTTCTCCAGCCTTTTGTGTAACCCTCGATTCTCCAGCATCTGCAGTTCCTTCTTTAACACTCTGTATTTCCTCATAGAAACATAGAAATTAGGTGCAGGAGTAGGCCATTCGGCCCTTCGAGCCAGCACCGCCATTCAGTATGATCATGGCTGATCATCCAACTCAGTATCCCGTACCTGCCTTCTCTCCATACCCTCTGATCCCCTTAGCCACAAGGGACACATCTAACTCCCTCTTAAATATAGCCAATGAACTGGCCTCAACAACCCTCTGTGGCAGGGAGTTCCAGAGACCCACCACTCTCTGTGTGAAAAAAGTCCTTCTCATCTCGGTCCTAAAGGATTTCCCCCTTATCCTTAAGCTGTGACCCCTTGTCCTGGACCTCCCCAACATCGGGAACAATCTTCCTGCATCTAGCCTGTCCAACACCTTAAGAATCTTGTAAGTTTCTATAAGATCCCCTCTCAATCTCCTAAATTCTAGAGAGTATAAACCGAGTCTATGCAGTCTTTGTTCATAAGACAGTCCTGACATCCCAGGAATCAGTCTGGTGAACCTTCTCTGCACTCCCTCTATGGCAATAATGTCCTTCCTCATTCCTTATATGCATAGCTCCAGTTTAGAAGGATGAGCGGGGATCTCATTGAAACATATAAGATTGTTAAGTGTTTGGACGCGCTGGAGGCAGGAAACATGTTCCCGATGTTGGTGGAGTCCAGAACCAGGGGCCACACAGTTTAAGAATAAGGGGTAAGCCATTTAGAACGGAGACGAGGAAACACTTTTTCTCACAGAGAGCGGTGAGTCTGTGGAATTCCCTGCCTCAGAGGGCGGTGGAGGCCGGTTCTCTGGATGCTTTCAAGAGAGAGCCGGATAGGGCTCTTAAAGATAGCGGAGTCAGGGGATATGGGGGAGAAGGCAGGAACGGGGTACTGATTGGGGATGGTCAGCCATGATCACGGTGAATGGCGGTGCTGGCTCGAAGGGCCGAATGGCCTCCTCCTGCACCTATTGTCTATTGTCACTAGTCCCAACCTTTGCACTCAATCCCACTCCCAATGTAGTTTAGTTTATTATTAACACGTGTACCGAGGTATAATGAGAAGCTATTTTTGTTGCCTGCTAACCAGTCAGCGGAAAGATTATGCGTGATTGCGATCGAGCCGTCCACAGTGTACAGATACAGGATAAAGGGAATCACGTTTAGTGCAAGATAAAGTCTGATTAAGAACAGTCTTGATCCGAAAGGCGTAGGCTTGGCGATCGTTTCGCCCAACGCCTCCGCTCAGTTCTCACCAACCAACCTGATCTCCCGGTGGCTCAGCACTTCAACTCCCCCCTCCCATTCCCAATCCGACCTCTCCGTCCTGGGCCTCCACCACGGCCAGAGTGAGCAACACCGCAAATTGGAGGAGCAGCACCTCGTATTCCGCTTGGGCAGCCTGCACCCTAGTGGCATAAACATTGACTTCTTCAATTTCAGGTAGTCCCTGCTTTCTCCCTCCTTCCCCTCCCCTCCCCAGCTCTCCCACAGTCTAGTGTCTCCACCTCTTCCTTTCTTCTTCCCCCCCCACCCCCCACCACCACCACCGCATCAGTCTGGAGAAGGGTCTCGACCCGAAACGTCACCTATTTTTGTCAAGTCTCAATCCGAAACGTCGCCCATTCCTTTAATCCAGAGATGTTCCCTGTCCCGCTGGGTTACTCCAACATATTGTGTCGATCACCGAGTAAAGATAGTCCGAGACTCGCCAGTAAGTTGGGTGGGAGGTCAGGACCGCACTCCCGTTGGCAAGACGGTAGTTCATGAAGGGGCAATTCATGATGTTCTCAAGAATTCGGAGAATTGGAAACAAGGTTCTCAAAGCTAGAAATGGCAGCATCGGGAACCTGGGATAATGCATGGTTTGCTCAGGCATGGTTTGCCCATTGATCGGGAGCAGCCAGTCAGACTCGAGTTAGATTCTCCCAATCCTAAACACTTCAACTCCCCCTCCCATTCCCACACTGACCTTTCTGTCCTGGGCCTCCTCCACTGTCAGAGTGAGGCCCAGCGCAATTTGGAGGAACAGCACCTGATATTTCACTTGGGCAGCTTACACCCCTTGCATTCCCTCTCTCCGACCCACCCCCCACCTAGTCATCCTGCTAGTTTCACTGTTAGTATCCCTTCGCTATCACCTCTTCCACAGCCAACAATGGACCATTGTGGGCTCTACCTTGGTCATCGATGCTGGCTCTGATTCGTTCCTTACCTTTCCATACCTCTAGTTTCCCTCTTCCTTGACTCCCAGTGTGGAGGGATTCGACCCGAAACATCACCCATCCACATTCTCCACAGATGCTGCCTGACCCGCTGAGTTACTCCAGCACTCTGTGAAACGTCACCTATCCATGTTCTCCACAGATGCTGCCTGACCCTCTGAGTTACTCCAGCACTCTGTGAAACGTCACCTATCCACGTCCTCCACAGATGCTGCCTGACCCGCTGAGTTACTCCAGCACTCTGTGAAACGTCACCTATCCATGTTCTCCACAGATGCTGCCTGACCCGCTGAGTTACTCCAGCACTCTGTGAAACGTCACCTATCCATGTTCTCCACAGATGCTGCCTGACCCGCTGAGTTACTCCAGCACTCTGTGAAACGTCACCTATCCATGTTCTCCACAGATGCTGCCTGACCCGCTGAGTTACTCCAGCACTCTGTGAAACGTCACCTATCCATGTTCTAAAACCCTTCGGAACCACCCTTGGCAGCACCTTCCAGGCACCCACTCCAAAAAATCTTGCACTATGAGCGGTAGAGTTGTTGCCTTACAGTGCCGGAGACCCAGGTTCGATCCTGACCTTGGGTCTGGGTATAGATTGTACGTTTTTCCCCCTGACCTGCGTAGAGTTTCACCAAAATCTTCGGTTTCCTCCCACACTCCAAAGACGTGCAGGTTTGTAGGTTGATTGGATTCAGTAAAATTGTACCTGGTGTGTGTAGGGTTGTGTTACTGTGCGGGGATCGCTGGTCTGTGAGGACTGGGTGGGCCGAAGGGCCTGTTTCCGCGCTGTATCCCTAAACTAAAACATGCCCGTTTGTAGTTAAAATGGCTTCTGTAAATTGCCCCTAACACAATATAATACAAACTACAGTTTATTTATTGTCATTTGAAGCTCAAATGAATTTTGGTTTCTGAAGTCCTACAACAAGATAAGAACAAAGACACACACCAACATAATTTACATAAACATCCGTCACAGTGAATCTCCTCCTCACTGTGATGGAAGGCAAAGTCTTGTCTTTCCCCTGCACTCCCCATTCTTCTCCCGAAGTTAAGGTCAAAGCCCCCGGCGGGCGATGGTAAATAAGCCCCGCGGCCTTAAGGGCCTGTCCCACCAGCATCCGACTCCATGCGATGAACGCAATCAAACTAGAAGCGGGGGCCGCGCGGAGGTCGGGTGATCCCCTGTACAGGGCCGTTCCCACCAGCATGCGCCTGCATGCGGCAAGCGCGACCAAACCGGCAGCAGGGGCCGCGCGGAGGTCGGGTGAGTGGCGCAACGCGGCGCAAAGTGAGGCGAACTTGGAGCGAAGTCTTAAAGGTAAGTTCGCCAGGACAGAGAGGGGCACACACAGAGAGGGGCACACAGAGAGGGGCACAGAGGCACACACACACAGAGGGCCACGGAGCCACACACACAGAGGGTCACGGAGCCACACACAGAGAGGTTCACGGAGGCACGCCGTTTCCGCGCGGAATTTTTGAACATAGTCAGTTTTACGGAGCCCCGCGCGATGTCGGGACGAACTCCGCACAATTCCGCACGGCTCCGGCGATCGAAGTGGGACCGGCCCCGCGACGCCGGACGGCTCAAGCGACCACGTTAGGTCGCGCTCATCGCATAGAGTTGCATGCTGGTGGGACAGGCCCTTTACTAAACTAAACATGCAAGTTTGTAGTTAAAATGGCTTCTGTAAATTGCCCCTAACGTGTCGGATGTAGAACTGGTATACAGGTGAGCGATGGTCAGCGCAGACTCAGTGGGCTGAAGCACCTGTATCTCTATCTAAACTAGGGACGCACTGTGGCGCAGCGGTAGAGTTGCTACCTTACAACACCAGAGACCCAGGTTCGATCCCGACTATGGGCGCTGTCTGTACAGTTTGTACTCTCTCCCCGTGACCTGCGTGGGTTTCCTCCGAGATCTTCGGTTTCCTCCCACACTCCAAAGACGTACGGGTTTGTAGGTTAATTGGCTTGGTGTAAAATGTACATTGTCCCTAGTGGGCAGGGTGGTGTTAGTGTGTGGGGACAAATCGCTGGTCGGTGCGAAATCGTCGGGCCGAAGGGCCTGTCTCTGTGCTATATCTCAAACTAAACTAAAAGTGCAGGTTTATAGGAACGTAGAAAATAGGTGCAGGAAGAGGCCATTTGGCCCTTCGAGCCAGCACCGCCATTCATTGTGATCATGGCTGATCGTCCCCAATCAATAACCCGTGCCTGCCTTCTCCCCATATCCCTCGACTCCACTAGCCCCTAAAGTTCTATCTAACTCTCTCTTAAATCCATCCAGTGATTTGGCCTCCACTGCCCTCTGTGGCAGGGAATTCCACAAATCGATAACTCTCTGGGTGAAAACATTTTTTCTCATCTCAGTTTTAAATGGCCTCCCCTTTATTCTAAGACTGTGGCCCCTGGTTCTGGACTCGCCCGACATCGGGAACATTTTTCCTGTATTCAGCTTGTCCAGTCCTTTTATCATTTTGTATGTTTATAGGTAAATTGCCTTCTGTAAATTGCCCCTCATGTGTAGACAATAGACAATAGGTGCAGGAGTAGGCCATTCAGCCCTTCGAGCCAGCACCGCCATTCAATGTGATCATGGCTGATCATCCCCAATCAGTACCCCGTTCCTGCCTCCTCCTTATATCCCATGACTCTGCTATTTTTAAGAGTAGGCCATTCGGCCCTTCGAGCCAGCCCCACCATTCAATGTGATCATGGCTGATCATCCCCAATCAGTACCCCGTTCCTGCCTTCTCCCCATATCCCCTGACTCCGCTATCTTTAAGAGCCCTATCTAGCTCTCTCTTGAAAGCTTCCAGAGAACCCGCCTCCACAGGCAGAGAATTACACAGACAAACCAGAACAAGAAGTGTTTCCTCGTCTCCGTTCCAAATTCCAAGTGTAAGATGTGGAACTGGGATAACATAGAACTACTATAGGTGGTCAGCATGGATCAATGGGCTGAAGGGCCTGTATCTCTAAAACAAACTCATTCCCTTTAGACATCCCCCTCCCTCTGACCTTACAGTAATCACCATCTCTGACCAATGCCCAGCAGCTGAGGAATGTACTAAATTAAATAGCTCAGCCCAAATTAAACTTGGGCCTCGCCTGACTCAGTTACTATAATGGGGAGATTACAGGACACAGGAACTGAAGTGTGGTTGTAAGCGATGAACACTCCGTAAGAGTTAGCTTGTTTCCACACTGGTCATAGAGCCAGAGTGATACAGCGCGGAAACAGGCCCAACTTGCCCAACGTGTCCCACCTACACTAGTCCCACCTGCCTGCGTTTGGGCCCGTATCCCTCCAAACCTGTCTAACTGTTTCTTAAACGTCGGGATAGTCCCGGCCTCAACTACCTCCTCCGGCAGCTCGTTCCGTACACCCACCGCCCTCTGTGTGGAAACGTTACCCTTGAGGCTCCTATTAGATCTTTTCCCCTTCACCTTAAACCTCTGGTCCTCGATCCCCCTACTCTGAACAGGAGAATTAGACAATAGACAATAGGTGCAGGAGTTGGCCATTCGGCCCTTCGAGCCAGCACTGCCATTCAATGTGATCATGGCTGATCATCCCCAATCAGTTCCCCGTTCCTGCCTTCTCCCCATATCCCCTGACTCCGCTATCTTTAAGAGCCCTATCCAGCTCTCTCTTGAAAGCATCCAGAGAACCGGCCTCCACTGCCCTCTGAGGCAGAGAATTCCACAGACTGAGGAATGGCAAGAGACCGTGAGGTGGGATGGTGGTGGTCTGTCGGACTGGCAGTGCGTCTCCAGCCTGGGGGAGTGCAATGGGTTTGCATTGGAAGTGCCTCTGGTTAGACTGCAAGCATCCAGAGAACTTGCCTCCTCCGCCCTCTGAGGCAGAGAATTCCACAGACTCACCACTCTCTGTGAGAAAAAGTGTTTCCTCGTCTCCGTTCTAAATGGCTTACCCCTTATTCTTAAACTGTGTGGCCCCTGGTTCTGGACTCCCCCAACATCGGGAACATGAGATCCCCTCTCATCCTTCTAAACTCCAGAGTGTACAAGCCCAGCTGCTCCATTCTCTCAGCATATGACAGTCCCGCCATCCCGGGAATTAACCTTGTAAACCTACGCTGCACTCCCTCAATAGAAAGAAGTCCTTCCTCAAATTAGGGGACCAAAACTGCCCACAATACTCCAGGTGTGGTCTCACTAGGGCCCTGTACAACTGCAGAAGGACCTCTTTGCTCCTATATTCGATTCCTCTTGTTATAAAGGCCAACATGCCATTCTCTTTCATCACTGCCTGCTGTACCTGCATGCTTACTTTCATAGACTGATGTACAAGGACCCCCAGATCCCCTTTTCCCAACTTGTCGCCATTTAGATAGTAATCTGCCTTCCTGTTTTGGCTACCAAAGTGGATAACCTCTCATTTATCCGCTTTAAACTGCATCTGCCACGCATCTGCCCACTCCCCCAACCTGTCCAAGTCACCCTGCATCCTCATAGCATCCTCCTCACAGTTCACACTGCCACCCAGCTTTGTGTCATCTGCAAAGGTGCTAACTTCGTTATGTAGTTGACGTCACTTAGTGCATCTGGGCCAGGGTTGAGTTTGTCCACTGCAGCTTGCTAGGGCATGCAAGACCACCGGACACCGCACTTTTCGCTGAGTGTACGGATCCAAGGAACTGCAAGGAACTAGTTTACAACAACAAAAATCAGACGAAGTGCTGAGGTAACTCAGCAGGTCAGGCAGCATCCCTGGAGAACATGGACCTATGATGTCATCCACCAAAACCACTGAGCTGCTCCAGCTCCCACTAATTATCCTCGACTCCCATAGTTAAGTTTGGAGATGCAGCGCGGAAATGGGTGCCTCGGCCCATCAAGCTCGCACTGACCAGCGATCCCAGCACATTAACATGCACCATTCAGCATCATTCATCGGAAGCTGACTACCCGAATGAAAAGCTGGGTTAGTAAGAAACATTCTGCTGCTTAACACGCAGTTGGGGAAATCATATTTCCCAAGCAATGCTTTGGAAACCTGGACTCTCTGAGAAGCAGGGTACACAAAAGGCTGGAGAAACTCAGCGGGTGCAGCAGCATCTAAGGAGCGAAGGAGATAGGCGACGTTTCGGGCCGAGACTCCAAAGAAGGGTCACGACCCGAAAAGTCGCCTATCTCCTTCGCTCCTTAGATGCTGCTGCACCCGCTGAGTTTCTCCAGCCTTTTGTGTAACCCTCGATTCTCCAGCATCTGCAGTTCCTTCTTTAACACATCCTCGTAAATCTTCCCTGTACCCTTTCCAGCTCGACGATATCTTTCCTGTAACATGGTGCCCAGAACTGAACACAACACTCCATTCCTGACCACAGTTGGTCTTGGCATTAGGTGCGGCACAGACATCGTGGGCTGAAGGGCCTGTGCTGTACTCGGGCTATTCCCTTTGGCAGTTGCAGAGGCTCCTCCAGTGAAGCTTCTCCAGCATCTGCAGTTCCATCTTTAACTCTCTGAGAAGCAGAGGCATTGAGACTGCAGCCCTCAACAGGCCCGCAACATCAAGTGAGTCAATAGAAGGGAGGTTGGCGATCTGGACTGCAAGGGGTCACAGTCAGTTTAAGAATAAGGGGTAGGCCATTTGGGACTGAGATGAGGAAAAACTTTTTCACCCAGAGAATTGTGAACCTGTGGAATTCTCTGCCACAGAAGGCAGCGGAGGCCAATTCACTGGATGTTTTCAAGGGAGAGTTCGATTTTGCTCTAAAGGCTAAAGGAATCAGGGGATATGGGGAGGAAGCAGGAACAAGGCACTGATTCTGGATGATCAGCCATGATCACATTGTTGGGGAGGTCCAGGACAAGGGGTCACAGCTTAAGGATAAGGGGGAAATCCTTTAGGACCGAGATGAGAAGGACTTTTTTCACACAGAGAGTAGTGGGTCTCTGGAACTCTCTGCCACAGAGGGTAGTTGAGGCCAGTTCATTGGCTATATTTAAGAGGGAGTTAGATGTGGCCCTTGTGGCTAAGGGGATCAGAGGGTATGGAGAGAAGGCAGGTACGGGATACTGAGTTGGATGATCAGCCATGATCATATTGAATGGCGGTGCAGGCTCGAAGGGCCGAATGGCCTACCACTGCACCTAATTTCTATGTCTATGTCTATGTCTATTAATGGAGGCGCTGGCTGGAAGGGCCGAATGGCCTACTCCTGCATTTATTGTCTATGTGTCTATGTTTCTACCAGGGACACTTTTACATATTTACCAATTAACCTACAAACCTGTACGTCTTTGGAGTATGGGAGGAGACCGGGGCACCTGGAGACAACCCACGCAGGTCACGGGAGAACGTTCTGACAGCACCCGTAGTCGGGATCGAACCCGGGTCTCTGGCCCCGCGAGGCCGCAACTCCACCGCTGCTCCGCCCGCGTAGGTGCAAATCTTTAATCTCAACTTTGAACATGTCCAATCAAGTTAAAAACCCCTCCTCTTGTTCTGAAGATTCCCAATCGAGGAAAAGATCTTCAGCATCCACGTCATCAACGTCAGAATAGTTTCAAATGATCCAAAGTCTAAAAAGCGCGGGCCAAATTTATCGCCAGATTCAACCCGGAACTTTCCCTGCACCAACTCGGGCGTTTTCTCCCCTCCCCCCTCACCTTAAATCCATGCCCTCGGCTTCTCAATTCCCCCACTCTGGGTAAACGACTGTGCATTCACCCTATCTAGTTCCCTCATGATTTTATACACCTACATAAGACCACCCTTCAGAACAACGAACAGAGTCCCAGCCTGCTCAACCTCTCCCTATAGCTCAGACCTTGGAGACCTGGCAACATCCTCGTAGATCTTTCAGTTTGGAGATACAGGGTGGAAACAGGCCCTTCGGCCCACCGGGTCCGTGCCGACCAGCGATCCCCCCCCCCCCCCCCGCACATTAACACGATCCTAAACCCACTGGGGACAATTTTTTAAAAACATTTACCAAGCCAATTAACCTACAAACCTGTACGTCATTGCGAATGCAGCGCCGGAGACCCGGGTTCGATCCCGACTACGGGCGCTGTCGGTACGGAGTTTGCACGTTCTCCCCCGTGACCTGCGTGGCTTTTCTCCGAGATCTTCGGTTTCCTCCCGCGCTCCAAAGGCGTGCAGGTTTGTCGGTTGGATGTAAATGTAAAAAAAAATAGTCCCTAGCATGTGCGGGGTAGTGTTAGTGTGCGGGGATCGCTGGGCGGTGGTGGGGTGGGCCGAAGGGCCTGTTTCCGCGCTGTATCTCTGAACTAAACATTCAAAAGGCTTTTAGATAGGCCCACGGAAATGCAGGGAACGGACCACATGCGGGCAGAAGGGGTTAGTATAACTTGGCAGCATGTTTTAGCACAGACATTGTGGGCCGAAAGGCCTGGTCCTGTGCTGTTCGATGTTCTAGATCAGTCATCGTTATTTGAGCCATACACCAAATCTGCCCTCACAGGAAGGCCCGGTGGCGCAGCAGGTAGAGTCGAGGCCCTACAGTGCCAGAGTCCCGGGTTCGATCCTGACTACGGACGTTGTCTGCATGGAGTTTGCACGCTCTCCTCCTGACCTGTGTGGGTTTGCTCCTGGGAGCTCCGGTTTCCCCCCACACTCCAAAGACGTGCAGGTTTTAAATTGTCAATTAAATTAAATTCCAATTATAATTAAATATAATTGTAAACTGCCCCCCCCCCCCCCGGTGTGTGTAAGATTGTGTAAGTGCGTGGGGATCGCTGGTCGGCGCAGACTCGGTGGGCCGAAGGGCCTGTTTCCACGCTGCATCTCGCAACTAAACTCAGTAACAGCCCCTGCATGGGATGGGAAAATGAAAACGTACTTCCTCTGTTGCAGTCCAATGGAGTCGGGGATTCTTGCATTCAGCCACAGCGTGCTGTCGGCAAGGCTCCAAGAATTCCCACCAGTTTAACCCCAGACAACCCGGACACCACTTCAGGAGGGAGCAGCAGAACTCACAAGTCAGGTCATTAACTTTGAGCGGGCACAGTCGAGATTCTCCAGGATGCTACCCGGGCTTGAGTTATACATTGAAACATAGACAATAGGTGCAGGAGTAGGCCATTCGGCCCTTCGAGCCTGCACCGCCATTCAATATGATCATGGCTGATCATCCAACTCAGTATCCCGTACCTGCCTTCTCTCCATACCCCCTGATCCCTTTAGCCACAAGGGCCACATCTAACTCCCTCTTAAATATAGCCAATGAACTGGCCTCAACTACCCTCTGTGGCAGAGAATTCCACAGATTCACCACACTCCGTGTGAAAAATGTTTTTCTCATCTCAGTCCTAAAAGACTTCCCCCTTATCCTTAAGCTGTGACCCCTTGTTCTGGACGTCCCCAACATCGGGAACAATCTTCCTGCATCTAGCTTGTCCAGCCCCTTAAGAATTTTGTAAGTCTTTATAAGATCCCCCCTCAATCTTCTAAATTCTAGCAAGTACAAGCCGAGTCTATCCAGTCTTTCTTCTTATGGATGTCCTGCCATCCCAGGAATCAGTCTGGTGAACCTTCTCTGCACTCCCTCTATGGCAAGAATGTCTTTCCTCAGATTAGGAGACCAAAACTGTACGCAATACTCCAGGTGTGGTCTCACCAAGACCCTGTACAACTGCAGTAGAACCTCCCTGCTCCTATACTCAAATCCTTTTGCTATGAATGCCAACATACCATTCGCTTTCTTCACTGCCTGCTGCACCTGCATGCCTACTTTCAATGACTGGTGTATCATGACACCCAGGTCTCGCTGCATCTCCCCTTTTCCTAATCGGCCACCATTTAGATAATAGTCTACTTTCCTGTTTTTCCCAACAAAGTGGATAACCTCACATTTATCCACATTATACTGCATCTGCCATGCATTTGCCCACTCACCCAGCCTATCCAAGTCACCTTGCAGCCTCCTAGCATCCTCCTCACAGCTAACACTGCCCCCCAGCTTTGTGTCATCCGCAAACTTGGAGATGTTGCATTCAATTCCCTCATCCAGATCATTAATACATATTGTAAATAGCTGGGGTCCCAGCACTGAGCCTTGCGGTACCCCACAAGTCACTGCCTGCCATTCTGAAAAGGACCCGCTTACTCCTACTCTTTGCTTCCTGTCTGCCAGCCGGTTCTCTATCCACATCAATACTGAACCCCCAATACCGTGTGCTTTAAGTTTGTATGCTAATCTCAATACAGTAGCAAGAGGTTGGATAGGCTGGGACTATGTGCGTACGAAAAGAACTGCAGATGCTGGCTTTAAATCGAATGTAGACACAAAATGCTGGAGCAACTCAGCGGGTGAGGCAGCATCTCTGGAGAGAAGGAATGGGCGACGTTTCGGGTCGAGCTCGACCCAGCCCTTCTCTCCAGAGATGCTGCCTCACCCGCTGAGTTGCTCCATACATTAGGCTGGGGCTCAGTTCTTTACAGCTGAGGTGTGACCTTAGTGCTGTACAAGATCATGAGGGGCCACGGAGAAAGTGAACCACCTCCCCCCCGCCTCTTCCACCACCTGGGTAGAGGATTCTAAAACTAGAGGCCACAGGCTTAAGGTGAGAGGGTGGGAAGTTTAAGAGGGAGCTTTTTCCACTCAGAGGGTAGTGTGTATCTGGAACGAGCTGCTAGAGGAAGCTGTAGATGTGGGTACAATCTCAACTTTCAAAAGACATTTGGATCAGATGTGTAGATAGGGAAGGGTTTAGATGGACAAGGGTGCAAATGGCCTACTCCTGCACCTATTGTCTGTGGTCTAAATGCAGGTAAATGGGACGAGCCCAGAATGCCAAAACTGGGCCAGCATGGACAAGGCGGGCCGAAGGGCCTGTTTCCGTGATGCGGGGTTCCACGACTCCATGACGTGGCCCGGCATTGATAGTAACTCAGCCCTCAGCTGGAAGGGGGAGTGCTTGGGATGGCTGCCACACGGAGCCCTTGATGATCGAGGCAGAGGACCGACTATGTCACTTAAGCCGCTTGCGAGGTGGAGTGGCCAGGGCAGCGCTCGGGAGGAGGCCAACACTGCCTGGAAGGTTAGCAGAGCACTTGGAAGAGTGGAAGGAAGGCAGGCTCCAAGAGGCCCGTTAGAAGGCCCGGAATCCTGCAGTCCCCCAGCACAGTTGCCATGGATACTTTTGAGTCAACTCTTCTCGGAGCCAGCGCAAGGGGTGTTTGTTGTGGCAAGGCAGTCGGCTGTCCGCAGTGTTGTAAAATACACTTCCTGCCCCCACCCCCCCCCCTCCATTACGGACTCTCAGCCGGCAGGTCCCCATGGAAACGAGGTTAACTCATCCCAGTCTGAAGAAGGTTCTCAACCCGAAATGTCACCCATTCCTTCTCTCCAGAGGATGCTGCCTGTCCCGCTGAGTTACTCCAGCATTAAGTCTCTATCTCTTGTGTTTAACCCATCGATTGCCGGCTGCCATCCAGCGCCGGCTACCATTAGCATTTGGCTGGACCAACACATGGGGTTGCTCAGTGGATGGGCCGGAGAGAAGGGCATCTCTATCCCACTACTAGAGCCACGGAGAACTCTCTCCCCCCCCCCCCCACCCCCCCACACCCCCCCCACCACACCCCTTCCCCCATCCAGAATGAAACAAGCCCTGAATGAGGGGGAAATTCCTAGCATTGATCTCAAGAGGACTGTAATACAGACACAGGGATGCAATGCTGAGGCTCTATAAGGCCCTAGTCAGGCCACATTTGGAGTTCTGTGAGCAGTTCTGGGCACCATATCTGAGGAAGGATGAGCTGGCTCTGGAGAGGGTCCAGAGGAGGTTTAGGAGAATGATCCCAGGAATGAGTGGGTTAACATATGATGAGCGTTTGTCGGCACTGGGCCTGTACTCGCTGGAGTTTAGAAGGATGAGGGGAGACCTCATTGAAACTTACCGAATAGTGAAAGGCCCGGACAGAGTGGATGTGGAGAGGATGTTTCCACTGGTGGGAAAGTCTAGGACCAGAGG
The DNA here is from genome assembly GCA_963514005.1 of Raja brachyura. Next base: position 131,326,223 of record OY740783.1, read on the forward strand.
TCACAGCCTCAGAATTAATGGGCTTTCTTTTAGAAAGGAGGTGATGAAGAACTTCTTTAGTCAGAGGGTGGTGAATCTGTGGAATTCATTGACACAGACGGCTGTGGAGGCCAAGTCAGTGGATATTATTAAGGCAGAGATAGACACATTCTTGATTAGAACGGGTGTCAAGGGTTATGGGGAGAAGGCAGGAGAATCAGCCACGATTGAATGGCGGAGTGGACTTGATGGGCCGAATGGCCTAATACTACTCCTGTCACCTGAACTTGTGAAAATTTGATAATCTGTTGACTTGTATTTCACATTAATGGGGGGGGGGGGGGGGACGAGGTGTGTGTGTGTGGTTGTGTGTGTGTGTGGTTGTGTGTGTGTGTGTGTGGTTGTGTGTGTGTGTGGTTGTGTGTGTGTGGTTGTGTGTGTGTGTGGTTGTGTGTGTGTGGTTGTGTGTGTGTGGTTGTGTGTGTGTGTCTGTGTGTGTGTGGTTGTGTGCCTGTGTGTGTGTGTGTCTGTGTCTGTGTGTGTGTGCGTGTGGTTGTGTGTGTGCGGTTGTGTGTGTGTGTGTGTGTGTGTGTGTGTGTGTGAGTGCGTGTGTGTGAGTGTGTGTGGGAGTGTGTGTGGTTGTGTGTGTGTGGGAGTGTGTGTGTGTGAGTGTGTGTGGGAGTGTGTGTGGTTGTGTGTGTGTGGGAGTGTGTGTGTGTGAGTGTGTGTGAGTGTGTGTGGGAGTGTGGGAGTGTGTGCGTGGGAGTGAGTGAGTGCGTGAGTCTGGGCGTGAGTGTGTGAGAGCGCAACTGAGTGTGTGTCAGTGAGTACGTGTGTGTTTGTGAGATTGTGAGTGTGTCAGTGAGTGAGTGTGGGAATGCATATCAGTGAGTGTGTGAGTGTATGTCTGTGAATAAGTGTGTGAGAGCATGAGTGTGTCAATGTGTGTGTGTGTTGGTGTGTGTGTGTGGTTGTGTGAGAGTGTGTACGTGCGTGGGGGGGGGGGGGGGGGGTGGGGATGCCGAGAACATACAGAGAAGGAAGTGCGATCGTCAAGAGTACCCCTAAAAGTAAACAAGAAATGCTGGAGTAACTCAGCGGGTGAGGCAGCATCTATAGAGATAAGGAGTAGGTGACGTTTCGTGTCGAGACCCTTCTTCAGACTGATGTGGGGTGGGGGGGGGAGGGAAGAAAGGAAGAGGCGGAGACAGTGGGCTATGTGGGAGAGCTGGGAATGGGAGGGGAAGGATGGAGAAAGCAAGGACCACCTAACCTAGCCGGCGCCCTTAACATGCAGACTGTTTGCATACTCGTGTATTGTAGGCAAAACAAAGAATCTCATGTGACAATGAAGTATCAATCAGTATTCTTAAGGGGCTGTCCCACTGTACGAGGTAATTTAAGAGACCCCCCCGAGGTTAAAAAAAAATCAAACTCGTGGTAAGTACGTAGAATGTACGTAGCGGGTACGTCGGAGCTCGGGGACGTCACTTAGCGGCAGGTACTCGGGAAACGCGGTAAGCTCGGGAAGACCCGTGAAGATTTTTCAACATGTTGAAGGATGTCCACGAGAGCCCCGAGTACCTACGAGCGGCCATTGCCGTAATTCTCCGAGTTTGAATCAGGGGGAACTCGGGAGAACTCTTCAATTAGCTCGTACAGTGGGACAGGCCCCTTTAGGATGGCACAGTGGAGCAGTTGGTAAATTTGCTGCCTCACAGCACCAGACACCCCAGCTCCATCCGAACTTCGGGTGCCGCCTCTGTGTGGAGTTTGCATGGTCTCTCAAGGACCGTGTTGGTTTTAGTCAATAGACATTAGGTGCTGGAGTAGGCCGTTTGGCCCTTCGAGCCAGCACCGCCATTCAATGTGATCATGGCTGATCATCCCCAATCAGTACCCCCGTTCCTGCCTTCTCCCCATATCCCCTGACTCCGCTATTTTTAAGAGCCCTATCTAGCTCTCTCTTGAAAGCATCCAGAGAACTGGCCTCCACCGCCCTCTGAGGCAGAGAATTCGACAGACTCACAGCTCTTTAAGAAATTTAAGAATAAGGAGTAAGCCATTTAGAACGGAGACAAGGAAACACTTTTTCACACAGAGAGTGGTGAGTCTGTGGAGTTCTCTGCCTCAGAAGGCAGTGGAGGCCGGTTCTCTGGATGGGGATATGGGGAGAAGGCAGGAACGGGGTACTGATTGGGGATGATCAGCCATGATCACATTGAATAGCGGTGCTGACCCAAAGGGCCGAACGGCCTAATCCTGCACCTATTGTCTATTGTCTCTGGGTGATAAAGTGTTTCCTCGTCCCCGTTCTAAATGGCTTACCCCTTATTCTTAAACTGTGGCCTCTGGTTCTAGACTTCCCCAACATGTTTCCTGCCTCTAACGTGTCCTTAATAATGTTATATGTTTCAATAAGATCCCCACTCATCCTTCTAAACTCCAGACTGTACAAGCCCAGCCGTTCCATTCTCTCAGCATCTGACAGTCCCGCCATCCCGGGAATTAACCTTGTAAACCTACGCTGCACTCCCTCAATAGCAAGAATGTCGTTCCTCAAATTTGGAGACCAAAACTGCACACAATACTCCAGGTGTAGTCTCATCAGGGCCCTGTACAACTGCAGAAGGACCTCTTTGCTCCTATACTCAACTCCTCTTGTTATGAAGGCCAACAGGCCATTCGCTTTCTTCACTGCCTGCTGTAGCTGCATGCTGACTTTCAGGGTTTCTCCGGGTGCTCCGGTTTTTTCCCACATCCCAAAGACGTGTGGGTCTGTAGGCTGTATACTGCCACCCACAAGGAACTGCAGATGCTAGATTCTGGAGCAAAACAAAGTGCTGGAGGAACATTTAGTTTGAAAGCACACAGAGGGTGGTGGGTGCCTGGATCGCGATGCCAGGGGAGGTGATGGAGGCGGATATGACAGTGGGGTTTAAGGGGATTTTGGATATGCAGGGAAAGGAGGGATATGGCATCATGTTCAGCACAGACATTGTGGGCTGAAGGGCCTGTTCCTGTGCAGACACAAGGAATTGCAGGTGCTGCGTTTACAAACAAAGTGCTGGAGTAACTGGAGTAATGGTCAGGCAGCATCCTTGGGGAACATGGATTGGTGACGTTTGGGTCACGACACTTCTTCACACCGAGGAAGGGCTTCGACCTGAAACGTCACCTATCCGTGCTCCCCACAGATGCTGCCTGACCCGCTGAGTTACTCCAGCACTCTGTGAAACGCCACCTATCCGTGTTCTCCACAGATGCTGCCTGACCCGCTGAGTTACTCCAGCACTCTGTGAAACGTCACCTATCCATGTTCTCCACAGATGCTGCCTGACCCGCTGAGTTACTCCAGCACTCTGTGAAACGTCACCTATCCATGTTCTCCACAGATGCTGCCCGACCCTCTGAGTTACTCCAGCACTGGTCCTGCTGTATGTTCTAACGCAGCAGGACAGGGAACATCTATGGAAGGAGTGGACCGGCAATGGTTTGGGTCGGTGACCCTGTGGAGAATGGGTAACGGGAGAGAGATGCATGGGTCCCTCACTCCAAGCCAAATCACGAGGCTTCCTACAAGGATTCAAGTTTAGTTTTATGATACAGCACGAAAACAGGCCCTTCGGCCCACCGAGTCCACACCGACCAGCGATCCCCACACACTAGCACTATCCTACACACACTGGGGCAAATTATACATTCATATAATGCCAATTAACCTGAAAACTTGTACGTCTTAGGAGTGTGGGAGGAAACCAGAGCACCCGGAGAAAACCCACGCAGGTCACGGGGGAGAACGTGCAAACTCCGTACAGACAGCAACTGCAGTCGGGGTCTCACCCGGGTCTATGGCGCCGTAAACAGCAACTCTACCGCTGCGCCACCCCAAGTCCCAGGAATGAGTGGGTTAACATATGATGAGCGTTTGACAGCACTGGGCCTGTACTCGCTGGAGTTTAGAAGGATGAGGGGGGGACCTCATTGAAACTTACCGAATAGGGAAAGGCCCGGATAGAGTGGATGTGGAGAGGATGTTTCCACTAGTGGGAGAGTCTGGGACCAGTGGTCACAGCCTCAGAATTAAAGGACGCTGTTTTAGAAAGGAGGTGATGAAGAATTTCTTTAGCCAGAGGGTGGTGAATCTGTGGAACTCATTGCCACAGAGGGCTGTGGAGGCCAAGTCAGTGGATATTTTTAAGGCGGAGATGGACAAATTCTTGATTAGAACGGGTGTCTGGGGTTATGGGGAGAAGGCAGGAGAATGGGAGGCAGAGATCAGCCACGATTGAATGGCGGAGTGGACTTGATGGGCCGAATGGCCTAATGCTACTCCTGTCACGTGAACTTGTGAAAATTTGATAATCTGTCAGGGGTTATGGGGAGAAGGCAGGAGAATGGGACTAGGAGGCAGAGATAGATCAGCCTTGATTGAATTCTGTGGAACTCTCTGCCACAGAGGGTAGTTGAGGCCAGTTCATTGGCTATATTTAAGAGGGCGTTAGATGTGGCCCTTGTGGCTAAGGGGATCAGAGGGTATGGAGAGAAGGCAGGTATGGGATACTGAGTTGGATGATCAGCCATGATCATATTGAATGGTGGTGCAGGCTCGAAGGGCCGAATGGCCTACTCCTGCAGCTATTTTCTATATGTTTCTATGAATGGTGGAGTGGACTCGATGGGCCGAATGGCCTAATACTACACCTATAACCTATGAACTTGCGAGGCATTGCTGAAGATAACAATGGGGAGGGGAATGGGTTAGACTCAACCCTACAGTCCCCCCCCCCCCCCACCAACCCCGTCCCAACATCAGGGGGAGCTTCCGGAGACACAAAGCAAAGCGTGCTGGACCTCTGTGCAAATCCCACCCCAGCGAGACAGCAGGAGGTTGGGGCAGGGGCGAGGCAGAGGGTACAAAGGAAGGATTGTGGCGCTCCTGGAGAATAGGTGCAGGGGTCTGGAGCACTGCCAGGGGTACATAGTGTAGCCTTGTGCAGACAGCCCTGCCTGCCCTGCCCACAGCAAGCAGTGTAGCAGCCCCGCACCGCGACCTGCCTGCCTGCGGCTCACACACACACACACACGGAACCCATTATCTAATTAGGGGCAGCTTTGCCGCTGTGCAGATTCAGTCAGGAGGCAGTGTGGAACAGGCTTCCTTCTCCACACCCACGCCCACATTCCTGCACTGGGACGCACGCAGGCACGCACGACGGCCCCTTGCTGCCGGCTCTGTTAACCCTGCGTGTGCCGGCGACGCAGTTCCATCCGGAGACAAGGTGCCACCAGGCGGAGTTGCTACCAGCTTCCTCTGGCTGTCCGTGCAGCATCTGTGGCCAGGGTCAGGCAGCGCGGAAACAGGCCCTTCGGCCCAACCTGTCCATGCTGAACCAACATGCCCCATCTGCACTGGTCCCAGCTGCCCACTTAGGGGCAGAGAGTTTTATAGCGTGGAAAACAGGCCCTTCGGCCCAACTTGCTCACACTGGCCAACATGCCCCATCTATACTGGTCCCCACCTGCCCACTTGGAAGCGGAGTTTTATAACGTGGAGACAGGCCCTTCGGCCCAACCTGTCCATGCTGACCAACCTGCCCCATCTACACTGGTCCCAGCTGCCCACTTAGGGGCAGAGAGTTTTATAGCGTGGAAAACAGGCCCTTCGGCCCAACTTGCTCACACTGGCCAACATGCCCCATCTATACTGGTCCCATCTGCCCACTTGGAAGAGGAGTTTTATAGCATGGAAAACAGGCCCTTCGGCCCAACTTGCTCACACTGGCCAACATGCCCCATCTGCACTGGTCCCACCTGCCCACTTGGAGGCAGAGAATTTGAAATCGTGGAAAACAGGCCCTTCGGCCCAACTTGCTCACACTGGCCAACATGCCCCATCTGCACTGGTCCCACATGCCCACTTGGAGGCAGAGAGTTTGAAAGCGTGGAAACAGGCCCTTCGGCCCAACTTGCTCACACTGGCCAACACGCCCCATCTATATTGGCCCCACCTGCCCACTTAGAAGCGGAGTTTGAAATCGTGGAAACAGGCCCTTCGGCCCAACTTGCTCACACTGACCAACCATGCCCCATCTGCACTGGTCCCACCTGCCCAGATATATCCCTCTAAACCAGGGGTTCCCAACCTTTTTTCGTCCCGTTTACCCCGGGCAACTTTAATGGAACATAACAATGTTCTCTCACTTAATAAGTGAACAACTCATGATGAACAACACGCCCCATCTACACTGGTCCCACCTGCCCACCTAGGGGCAGAGAGTTTTATAGCATGGAACACAGGCCCTTCGCCCCAACTTGGGTATACCAGAACCAGGCACAGTAAGTCAATGAGAAAAAATATGGAGAAATCCAGAATCAAGGAATTTTCCCCACTGGGTAGGTGAAATTTACCCCCTGAGGGTAAATTTACCCCAGGGTGGGATCTCTTGGTGTAGAAGCGTGCATGAGAAAGTGGAATAAGAACGTAGAACTAGTGTGAACGGGTGGCCGATCTGTTTTCATGCTGTAAATTAAAAAGTCTGAAGAAGGGTCTCGACCCAAAACCCGACCAATTCCTCCTCTCCAGAGATGCAGTCTGGTCCCGCTGTGTTAAACCCCTGTCCCACGGTACGAGTTCACTCCAAGAGTTCTCTCCCCGAGTTTGCCCCTGATTCCAACTCGGAGATTTACGGTAACGGCCGCTCGTCGGTACTCGGGGCTCTCGTGGACATTTTTCCGACACGTTGAAAAATCTTCACGAGCCTTCCCGAGCTTACCTGCCGTCGGCGAGTCTTCCCGAGCACCTGCCGTTAGCGTTGCGAGCCGCTAAGAGACGTCCCCGAGCTCCGACGTACCCGCTACGTTCATTCTCCGTGTTTGATTTTTTTTCTTAAACTCGGGAGAGCTCTTGGAATGAACTCGTACTGTGGGACAGGGCTATTACTCCAGTATTCTGCGTCTATCTTCCTTAAAAAAACGTTTTCCCAAAGAGTTTCTTTAAAGAAAACAATGACTCGTTGGGAGATCTTGGACCCTTGCTCGAAACATTTCCTATCCATGTACCTGTCCAAGTGTTACGTGTCCAACGTATTACTCTAGCTATCTTCACTACCTCCTCCACAAGCTCGTTTGACTTCCACACTGAAGATATCTGAAGAAGGGTCTCGACCTGAAACGTCACCCATTCCTTCTCTCCAGTGATGCTGCCCGTCCCGCTGAGTTACTCCAGCAATCTGTGTCTATGCATCCACTGTATCCGCTGTTTCAGTCTGTGGACTCCTACATGTCGGTAAACCCAAGCACAGGCTCGGCGATCGTTTCGCTGGACAGCTTTGCACCGTCCATCTGGGCCATTGGCTTCCTGATCTCCCGGTGAAGCTTAATGCGGATAAACGTGAGGTTATCCACTTTGGTAGCAAAAACAGGAAGGCAGATTACTATCTAAATGGCGGGTTACACAAAAAGCTGGAGAAACTCAGCGGGTGCAGCAGCATCTAAGGAGCGAAGGGGATAGGCGACGTTTCGGGTCGAGACCCTTCTTCAGACTGGTCAGGGATCAGGGAAACGAGAGATATAGACGGTGATGTGGAGAGATAAAGAACAATGAATGAAAGATATGCAAAAAAGTATCGATGATAAAGGAAGCAGGCCATTGTAAGCTGTTTGTAGTGTGAAAATGAGAAGCTAGTGCGACTTCGGTGGGGGGGGGGGGAGATAGAGAGAGAGGGAATGCCAGGGCCCGAGGGCTGAGGGAGAGGTGGGGAGGGGGAGGAGGCAGCCAGGGTTAACAGAATTGAGAAAATTCAATGTTTAAGCCCAGAGGATGCAGACTCACCAAGCGGAATATGAGGTGCTGTTCCTCCAGGTAACCTTGTAAACCTACGCTGCACTCACTCAATAGCAAGTCTGAAGAAGGGTCTCGACCCGAAACGTCGCCTATCGCCTTCGCTCCTTAGATGCTGCTGCACCCGCTGAGTTTCTCCAGCCTTTTGTGTAACCCTCGATTCTCCAGCATCTGCAGTTCCTTCTTTAACACTATCTAAATGGCGTTGAGTTGGGAAAAGGGGAAGTACAATGGGATCTGGGGTCCTTGTACATCAGTGTATGAAAGTAAGCATGCAGGTACAGCAGGCAGTGAAGAAAGCGAGTGGCCTTTATAACAAGAGGAATCGAATATAGGAACAAAGAGGTCCTTCTGCAGCTGTACAGAGCCCTAGTGAGACCACACCTGGAGTATTGTGTGCAGTTTTGGTCCCCTAATTTGAGGAAGGACATTCTTGCTAATGAGGGAGTGCAGCGTAGGTTCACCAGGTTAATTCCCGGGATGGCGGGACTGTCATACGCTGAGAGAATGGAGCAGCTGGGCTTGTACACTCTGGAGTTTAGAAGGATGAGAGGGGATCTCATTGAAATATATAAGATTGTTAAGGGTTTGGACACGCTAGAGGCAGGAAACATGTTCAGAGGGTGGGCCCGCTGGCCAGTGTGGGCAAGTTGGGCCGAAGGGACGGTGTCCACACTGTAAGACTGACTGTATAGATGCCATGCATTAAAATATAGACACAATGTATTAAAGAGTAGAACACAAAGTGCTGGAGTAACTCAGCAGGTCAGTCAACATCTCCAGAGTAACATGCAGGACCTTTCTTCAGACTGATTGTAGTAGGATCTCTTCTGCAGTTGTATAGGGCTCTGGTGAGACCACATCTGGAGTATTGCGTATGCTTTTGGTCTCCTAATTTGAGGAAGGACATCCTTGTGATTGAGGCAGTGCAGCGTAGGTTCACGAGATTGATTCCTGGGATGGCGGGACTGTCATATGAGGAAAGATTGAAAAGACTTGGCTTGTATTCACTCGAGTTTAGAAGGATGAGGGGGGATCTTATAGAAACATATAAAATTATAAAAGGACTGGACAAGCTAGATGCAGGAAAAATGTTCCCAATGTTGGGTGAGTCCAGAACCAGGGGCCACAGTCTTAGAATAAAGGGGAGGTCATTTAAGACTGAGGTGAGAAAAAACGTTTTCACCCAGAGAGTTGTGAATTTGTGGAATTCCCTGCCACAGAGGGCAGTGGAGGCCAAATCACTGGATGGATTTAAGAGAGAGTTAGATAGAGCTCTAGGGGCTGGTGGAATCAAGGGATATGGGGAGAAGGCAGGCACGGGTTATTGATTGGGGATGATCAGCCATGATCACAATGAATGGCAGTGCTGGCTCGAAGGGCCGAATGGCCTCCTCCTGCACCTATTTTCTATGTTTTTCTATGACGTTGACACTGTGTGTGATTCTTGGTGCACTTTGACCATGTTCTGGGACCAAGAGTGGCCACTGCAATCAGTCTGAACCCCATTCTCCTGCCTTCTCCCCATAACCCCCGACACCCGTACTAAAGAAGAATCTGTCTATCTCCGCCTTAAAAATACCCACTGACTTGGCCTCCACAGCCGTCTGTGGCAAAGAATTCCACAGATTCACCACCCTCTGACTAAAGAAATTCCTCATCTCAACAAAATTCTTTACAGATTTCTAAACATTACAGTTTATAGATACAGCAATGAAACAGGCCCTTCAGCCCACTGAGTCCACACTGACCAGCGATCCCCGTACATTAACACCACCCTACACACGCACGCATGCACATACGCACGCACACACGCACGCTCGCACACACTATACACTACACACACTACACGCGCGCACACACACACTACACACACAAACGCACACACACACACAAACGCACAGACTACACACACACACGCACATACGCACACACAACACACACACTACACACACACACACACTATACACATACACACACACACGCACGCACTACACACACACACACACACATTATACACACACATACTAGACATACACACACGCACACTACACACACACACGCACTACACACACACACACATACATATACACACATACACATACACACAGACACATATACACACGCACGCACACACACACCCTATACATACACACACACACACTATACACACACACACAGACACACAGACACACACACACACACGCACGCACACACACACACACGGGATAATTTTATATTTACCAAGCCAATTAACCTACAGACCTGTACGCCTTTGGAGTGTGGGAGGAAACCGAAGATCTCGGAGAAAACCCACGCAGGTCAGGGGGGGAGCGTACAAACTCCGTACAGACAGCACCCGTAGTGGGGATTGAACCCGGGTCTCCGGCGCTGTGAGGCAGCAACTCTACCGCTGCGCCGCCCTATATAGACAATAGATAATAAAAAGTTGAATAAATAGTAATCCCGACCAAAAGCATCTGGAGTTTGCTTTGCTGCCTCTCCTGCAGAGTGTGTCGAGAGTGTGGCATGTTTTTAAAAATTTACAAATGCAGTTTACGTTTGAGGCAAAGTCTAAATGCGAGTGCGGGGTGAATCTCGTGAGGATCGCGTTGTACACGGCGCTCGAATGCTGAACATGCTGGGCTCTTTTTATTTCTTTAAACTCCAAGCCAGTTTTTCATTTCTTCTGGTCAGAAGGACTCGGAGTCAGGGGGGGAGGGGAGGGGGGGGAGGGGGGGGGGGTTTGTGGAAGCTCACGAGGCAGCCCCCCCCCCCCCCCCCCCACCGCACCGCACCCCCGATCGAGCGCAAAGGCTTTTGGCTGCTTTGTCAATGCGAACAGGAAATTCCCTCAGCCCAGGCATTCAAAGGAGATGGTTTCCTGCCCGTGCAGGAATCTTGAAGAGTTTACAAGAACTTTTCCCAACTCCCCCCCTCCCCTCCCCACAAGTTGATTTGCTGAGCAAGGAAACTGAACAAGCGATACCACGGGGGCCATTGGCAGGGCCGAGAGTGGATCGGATACAAACTAATCCTTCCTGCCATTGTACCAGGGTTTTGCAGTCCTGATGCCAGGCACCAGAGGCCGGAGTTAAGGGCCTGCTCCACTTAGAAACATCAAACAAAAATAGATGCAGGAGGAGGCCATTCAGCCCTTCGAGCCAGCACCGCCATTCATTGTGATCACGGCTGATCATCCCCAATCAGTAACCCGTGCCTGCCTTCTCCCCATATCCCTTGATTCCACCAGCCCCTAGAGCTCTATCTAACTCTCTCTTAAATCCATCCAGTGATTTGGCCTCCACTGCCCTCCGTGGCAGGGAATTCCACAAATTCTCAACTCTCTGGTTGTAAAAGTTTTTTCTCACCTCAGTCTTAAATGGCCTCCACTTTATTCTAAGACTGTGGCCCCTGGTTCTGGACTCGCCCAACATTGGGAACATTTTTCCTGCATCTAGCTTGTCCAGTCCTTTTATAATTTGAGGGTTACACAAAAAGCTGGAGAAACTCAGCAGGTGCAGCAGCATCTAAGGAGCGAAGGAGATAGGCGACGTTTCGGGTCGAGACCCTTCTTCAGACCTTGATATGTTTCTATAAGAAATCCCCCATCATCCTTCTAAACTCCAGTGAATACAAGCCTAGTCTTTTCAATCTTTCCTCATATGACAGTCCCGCCATCCCAGGGATCAATCTGGTGAACCAACGCTGCACTGCCTCAATCGCAAGGATGTCCTTCCTCAAATTAGGAGACCAAAACTGTACACAATACTCCAGATGTGGTCTCACCAGAGCCCTATACAACTGCAGAAGGACTTCGCGATTTTTATGCTGCAGTCATATCAGGGTCGCCAAAAGGTTTTGAACATTTCAAAACCAGCGGCAACAAAAAAAAAATGCTGCAACACTTGAAAAATCACCGCACACCGCGAATTGTTCAGTAACCTGATCTGTCAGTCTATGGCAGGCCCTTGACTCTGCGGGACAGGCAGCGTCTGTGGACAGAAGGAATGGGTGACGTTTCGGGTCGAGGCCCTTCTGCGGACTGAGAGTCGGGGGAAGAGGAGAACGAGAGATTATGGACGCCTCTTGGGACAAATAAAATGAAAGATATGCAAAAAAGCAACGGTGATCAAGGAAAGGTGGAGCCCACAATGGTCCATTGTTGGCTGTGAGCTAGGAGATAACGAGTGATGCAGACAGGGGAACACAATGGGATGACAGTGAAACTAGTACGGTGACTAGGGTGGGGGAGGGGACGGTGAGGGAGGGGAGGCAAGGGTTACTTGAAGCTGGAGGAGTCAAGGTTCATACCATTGGGTAAGCAAAATATGAGGTGCTGTTGTTAAAATTTACATGTGGCCTCACTCTGACAGTGGAGGAGGCCCCAGGACAGAGAGGTCAGTGTGGGAATGGGAGGGGGAGTTAAAGTGTTTGCCAGCTGGGAGATTCGGTAGCCAATGGCCCAGATGGACGGGTGCAAAGCTGTCCAGCGAAACGATCGCCGAGCCTGTGCTTGGGTTTACCGATATGTATTAGTCCACAGCCTGAAACAGCGGATACAGTGGATGAGGTCGGATTGCAGGTTGCTCGAGAATTCACGCTCGACAGGTACGCCGACAGCAATTGACTCTGTTGCCTGCAATGTCCAGCTCTTGGGATCAAAGATGACCTGACCAGGGCCACTGAGAATAGAAATTATAGAGTCATAGGGTGATTCAGTGTGGAAACAGGCACTTCGGCCCAGCTTGCCCACACTGGCCAACATGTCCCAGCTACACTAGTCCCACCTCATAGAGTCATAGAGTGATAAAGCATGGAAACATGCCCTTTAGCCCAACTTGACCACACTGGCCCATATGTCCCAGCTACACTAGTCCCACCTCATAGAGTGATACAGAATGGAAACAGGCCCTTCAGCCCAACTTGCCCACACCGCCCAACATGTCCTAGCAACACTAGTCCCACCTCATAGAGTCATAGGGTGATTCAGAATGGAAACAGGCCCTTCAGCCCAACTTGCCCACACTGGCCAACAATGTCCCAGCTACACTAGTTCCACCTCATAATCATAGAGTGTGGATACAGGCTCTTCAGCCCAACTTGCCCACACCAGCCAACATGTCCCAGCTACACTAGTCCCACCTCATAGAGTCATACAGTGTGGAAACAGGCCCTTCAGCCCAACTTGCCCACACCGGCCAACATGTCCCAGCTACACTAGTCCCACCTCATAGAGTATTAAAGCATGGAAACAGGCCCTTCGGCCCAACTTGCCCACACTGGCCAACAATGTCCCAGCTACACTAGTCCCACTCATAGAGTGGTACAGAATGGAAACAGGCCCTTCGGCCCAGCTTGCCCACACCAGCCAACATGTCCCAGCTACACTAGTCCCACCTCATAGAGTATTAAAGCATGGAAACAGGCCCTTCGGCCCAGCTTGCCCACACCGGCCAACAATATCCGAGCTACACTAGTCCCACCCGCCAGCACTTGGTCCATATCCCTCCAAACCTGTCCTATCCATGCACCTGTCTAACTGTTTCTTAAATGTTGGGTCAACCACCTCCTCTGGCAGCTTGTTCCATACACCCAGCACCCTCTGTTGGACAAAGTTACCCTCAGATTCCTATTAAATCTCCCCCCCCCACCTCCTCCCACTCACCTTAAACCCATGTCCTCTGGTCTTCGATTCCCCTACTCTGGGCAAGAGACTCTACCCGATCTATTCCCCTCATGATTTTGTACACTAGTCGGGACTTCATTTTACAGTTGTGCAGGATATTGGTGAGGCTGCAGTCTTTTTTCCCAAGTGTAATTTTATTTACAGGTTCAAAATCATAGTTAAAACACTACTCCAAGGAGACGGCCATCAAAGAAAGAAATGTGTAGGAAGGAACTGCAGATGCTGGTTTACCCCGAAGATGGGCCCAAAATGCTGGAGTAACTCAGCGGGACAGGCAGCGTCTTTGGAGACAAAGAATAGGTGATGTATCGGGTCGGAATCCTTCGTCAGATAAAGAAATATTATATGTCTGAAGAAGGGCCTCGACCCGAAACGTCGCCTGTCTCCTTCGCTCCTTAGATGCTGCTGCACCCGCTGAGTTTCTCCAGCCTTTTGTGTAACCCTCGATTCTCCAGCATCTGCAGTTCCTTCTTTAACTCATCTGTCTATCTATCTATCTATCTATCTATCTATCTATCTATCTATCTATCTATCTATCTATCTATCTATCTATCTATCTATCTATCTATCTATCTATCTATCTATCTATCTATCTATCTATCTATCTATCTATCCATCCATCCATCCATCCATCCATCCATCCATCCATCCATCCATCCATCCATCCATCCATCCATCCATCCATCCATCCATCCATCCATCCATCCATCCATCCATCCATCCATCCATCCATCCATCCATCCATCCATCCATCCATCCATCCATCCATCCATCCATCCATCCATCCATCCATCCATCCATCCATCCATCCATCTATCCATCTATCCATCTATCTATCCATCTATCTATCTATCTATCTATCTAATTACTAAAACTCTCATCTTGACCATTCTACGTTGTAATTAAATATGCGCAGAAACGATCCCCCACAGCGCTACAATTTTTCGCCACCTTACTCACCATTCTCCTCTGCTGCAAGTCAGATAGGTTTTGTTCCGATCGGTGACATAGTACAAAAGTTATGAAGGTTTAAAGATCGTAAAAACCGCCCCTTCCGGAACCCGCTGTCAATAACGCGGAGAGGAGAATAAAAAGCGGAAGGGGCGGAGTGTGTTGAGTAGCCCACGCAGAGAGTGCAGCCTGCGAACCGCTTCTACGGGGACCAGCACGACCAGTCGGAAGCTGCTGAGTTGAACCGGAAGCCTCTGAGTGAAGCCGGAGTGGGACCGGGATCTACTGCGCGAGGCCGAAAGCTGAAGGTGCGGGGTGAGCAGATTGCGAGCCCCCTTTCCCGAAACCCCCCTTCCCCCTCACCCAGCCCCCCCTTCCCCACACCTTCCCCCACACCCCTCCCCCACACACCCCCTCCCTCACACCCCTCCTACCCTCCCCCACACCCGCCTCCCCCACATCCCCCCTTCCCCACACCCCTCCCGCCCTCCCCTACACCCCCCACACCCGCCTCCTCCATATCCCCCCTTCCCCACACCCTCACCCCCCACACCAACACCCCCCCCTCCCCCACACCCGCCTCCCCCACACACCCCCTCCCCCACACCCCTCCCGCCCTCCCCCACACCCCCACACTCGCCTCCCCCACACCCCTCCCACCCTCCCCCACACCCCTCCCGCCCTCCCCCACACCCCCACACTCGCCTCCCCCACACCCCTCCCACCCTCCCCCACACCCCTCCCGCCCTCCCCCACACCCCCACACCCCTACACCCCTCCCACCTCACCTGAGTGGTGGAATATTGCGTTGGGGAATGGGTTGCGTTGGGGGAACGGGGGACCAGACACATCCCCCCCTCCCCACACCCTCACCCCCCCACCCCACACCAGCACCTCCCCCTCCCCCACACCCGCCTCCCCCACACACCCCCTCCCCAACACACCCCCTCCCCCAACACCTCCCCTCCCACCCTCCCCCACACCCCTCCCACATTCCCCCACACCCCTCCCAGCCTCCCCCACACCCCTCCCCCACACCCCTCCCTCACACCCCCACACCCCTCCCCCACACACCTCCCACCCTCCCCCACACCCCTCACCTGAGTGGTGGAATTTTGTGTTGGGGAATGGGTTGCGTTGGGGGACCAGGCTTCACTTGTGACTGGGACCCCAACGGGTCCAACTTAGTCTAGTCCTTATTAAAAAAAAGGAATTAACTTTTTGGCGTAAATCAAAATGGTGTTACTTTCATCCAAGAAGCATTCGGGTCTGTGAGGTGAACAGCAGGCCCAGAAAGTGGCCAAGGTGCCCGTGGACACCATGTGGTGGGTGAAGTACTGTGCTCGGTCTTGGGCAACCTGCTATAGAAACAATGCCATTCAGCTGGAAATAGTGCAGAGAAGATTTACGATGATGTTGCCAGCACCCGAGGGTCTGAGCTAGAGGGAGAGGCCGGAAAGGATAGGACTTTATTAACTGGAATGCGGGAGGATGAGGGGTGATCGTATAGAGGTGTACAAATCATGAGTCGAATAGATAGGGTGGATGGACACAGTCTTTTACCCAGAGTAGGGGAATCAAGGACCAGAGGACATGGGCTTAAGGCGAGGGGGGAAAGGTTTAATAGGAACCCGGGGGGCAACTTTTTACCCCCACACAGAGGGCGGTGGGTGTATGGAACGAGCTGTCAGAGGAGGTAGTTGAGGCAGGGACTATAACAGCTTTTAAAAGACACTAGGACAGGTACATGCATAGGACGTTTTAGAGGGCATTGGGATCAATGGTGCGACGAGCCTAGGTGAGGCATCTTGGTTAGTGTGGATAAGTCAGGCCAAAAGGCCCAGAACTCCAAAACCAATGAGACAAGATGGAACAAGCTCATATCCTCAACCCTGACTGGACTAACCCAGTGGACCCAACCAACAAGTTAATCTTCTCATGGAATTACAATAGACAATAGACGATAGGCGTTAGGCAATAGGTGCAGTAGGCCATTCGGCCCTTTGAGCCAGCACCGCCATTCAATGTGATCATGGCTGATCATCCCCAAACAGTACCCCGTTCCTGCCTTCTTCCCAAATTTACTGCTATTGGCTGAATGTTGACAAACTCAAAGAGTTACAAGGGCAGAAGTGATAGGAGCAGAATTCGGCCATTTGGCCCATCAAGTCTACTCCGCCATTCAATCATGGCTGATCTATCTCTCCCTCCTAACCCCATTCTCCTGCCTTCTCCCCATAACCCCTGACACCCGAACTAAGCACCAATCAAGAGTAATTTCCATGCTGAATGGCTCGACAGTTTTAGAGGGACATACATTCAATATCTACAGCATGAAATCAGGCCCTTTGGCCCAACTTGCCCATGCGGACCAACATATCCACCTGCCCGCATTTAGTCCATATCCCTCTAAGCCCTTCCTACCTGTGAGCCGGTACAAGAGTCTTAAGTGTCAAAAGAAGGGACTCGACCCGAAACAGCATCGCTCGGGAGAAGGCATGGGCGATGAAGGCATGAAAGATTGGATAGACTCGGCTTGTACTCGCTGGAATTTAGAAGATTGAGGGGGGATCTTATAGAATCTTACAAAATTCTTAAGGGGTTGGACAAGCTAGATGCTGGAAGATTGTTCCCGATGTTGGGGGAGTCCAGAACAAGGGGTCACAGTCTAAGGATAAGGGGGAATTCCTTTAGGACCGAAATGAGGAAAACATTCTTTACACA
Organism: Raja brachyura; assembly: GCA_963514005.1. The sequence goes on from OY740783.1 coordinate 131,343,409, forward strand.
GAGAGTGGTGAGTCTCTGGAATTCTCTGCCACAGAAGGTAGTTGAGGCCAGTTCATTGGCTATATTTAAGAGGGAGTTAGATGTGGCACGTGGCTAAAGGGATCAGGGGGTATGGAGAGAAGGCAGGTACGGGATACTGAGTTGGAAGATCGGCCATGATCACATTGAATGGCGGTGCAGGCTCGAAGGGCCGAATGGCCTATTCCTGCACCTATTTTTCTATGTTTCTATGTTGTTTTGTCTCAGTCTTTTAAATGTTAATATCCTCTGGCAGCTCGTTCCATATACCCACCACCCTTTGAAAAAGTTAGTAAAAGGAGTAAAGTCCTAGCCTGCTCAACCCCTCCCTGTAGCTCGGGCCCTCGAGTGCTGGCAACATCCTCAATTAATCTCTGCAACCATTTGAACTTGGTTGTTCGGAAGGAAGCTGTTCTGGAACCCAGTCCTCAGGCTCCTGTACCTTCTTACCTGGTGTTACAGAGAAGTAAAGGGCCTGTCCCACCAGCATGCAACTCTATGCGATGAGCGCGACCTAACGTGGTCGCTTGAGCCGTCCGGCGTCCCGGGGCCGGTCCCGCTTCGATCGCCGGAGCCGTGCGGAATTGTGCGGAGTTCGTCCCGACATCGCGCGGGGCTCCGAAAAACCGACTATGTCCAAAAATTCTGCGCGGCAACGGCTTGTCGGCTCGCAGTCGCCTCGATATTTACACACCGCCTCGACGTCGTGCCTCCGTGACCCTCTCTGTAGGTGCCTACGTGACCCTCTATGTGTGTGGCTCCGTGGCCATCTGTGTGTGTGTGTGTGCCTCTGTGCCCCTCACTGTGTGCCCCTCTCTGTCCTGGCGAACTTACCTTGGACTTTGCTGCAAGTTCGCCTGACTTTGCGCCGCGTTGCGCCACTCACCCGACCTCCGAGAGGCCCCTGCTGCCGGTTTGGTCGCGCTTGCCGCATGCAGGCGCATGCTGGTGGGAATGGCCCTGTACAGGGGATCACCCGACCTCCGCGCGGCCCCCGCTTCTAGTTTGATCGCGCTCATCGCATGGAGTTGCATGCTGGTGGGACAGGCCCTTAACGATACATTTTAAACCCAAAATCAAAAGGAAAAACAGAGGATTTTCCACAACCAGGACCCAAAAGACTCTCGCTGACTTCTACAGATGCACCATATAAAGCATTTTATCGGGATGCATCAGAGTTTGGTCTGGGAACAGCTCCATCCAAGACCGCAAGAAATTGCATAGAATTGTGGACGCAGCCCGGACCATCGCACAGACCAACCTCCCTTGTAGTTGACTCCATCTACACCTCACGCTGCCTCGGCAAGGCCCGCAGCATCATCAGGGACCAGTCTCACCCCCGGCCACTCCCTCTTCTCCCCTCTCCCATCGGGCAAGAGGTACAGAAGTGTGAAAACGAACGCACACCTCCAGATTCAGGGACAGTTTCTTCCCAGCTGTTATCAGGCAACTGAACCATCCTACCGCCAACTAGAGAGCAGTCCTGACCTCCCATCTACCTCATTGGAGACCCTCGGACTATTTTTAATCGGACTTTACCTTGCACTAAACGTTATTCCCTTTATCCTGCATCTGTACACTGTGGACAGTTTGATTGTAATTGTGTGTTGATTTTCTGCTGACCAGTTAGCACGCAACAAAAAGGTTTTCACTGGTGGCCGATTAGGAAAAGGGGAGATGCAGCACGACCTGGGTGTCATGGTACACCAGTCATTGAAAGTAGGCATGCAGGTGCAGCAGGCAGTGAAGAAAGCCAATGGTTTGTTAGCTTTCATAGCAAAAGGATTTGAGTATAGGAGCAGGGAGGTTCTACTTCAGTTGTATAGGGTCTTGGTGAGACCACACCTGGAATATTGCGTACAGTTCTGGTCTCCAAATCTGAGGAAAGACATTATTGCCATAGAGGGAGTGCAGAGAAGGTTCACCAGACTGATTCCTGGGATGTCAGGACTGTCTTATGAACAAAGACTGCATAGACTCGGTTTATACTCTCTAGAATTTAGGAGATTGAGAGGGGATCTTATAGAAACTTACAAAATTCTTAAGGGGTTGGACAGGCTAGATGCAGGAAGATTGTTCCCGATGTTGGGGAGGTCCAGGACAAGGGGTCACAGTTTAAGGATAAGGGGGAAATCCTTTAGGACCGAGATGAGAAGGACTTTTTTCACACACAGAGTGGTGGGTCTCTGGAACTCTCTGCCACCGAGGGTAGTTGAGGCCAGTTCATTGGCGATATTTAAGAGGGAGTTAGATGTGGCCCTTGTGGGATCATAGGGTATGGAGAGAAGGCAGGTACGGGATACTGAGTTGGATGATCAGCCATGATCATATTGAATGGCGGTGCAGGCTTGAAGGGCCGAATGGCGTACTCCTGCACCTAATTTCTATGTTTCTATGAAACCTCAGTATACGTGACAGCAAACTAAGCACTAAGATAGATGGCATATTCAAAGCAAAGATTTCTAGCCTAGAACATGGGCTCTGGAAAGGCAAGGGTTAAAGCTCCCCGAGCCCCTGATGAGACAGTGCCCTTGGAACTTTTCCAAAGTTGGCCTGAACGGACCAACCGAGTTTAACAGCAAGATTGCTCTGTGCGCTGAGATAAGAGCTGATTAGAGTGGGACTCAAAACTAAGGCAAAAAGCACATCGCCTTGCAAAAATATGTCACCGAGGAGACCAGGCTGCACCTTCAGATAGCAAGAACACAAAACAAAGCAGCCTAACGAAGGGCTAATTAGACCCACTTCAATCTTCACAACCTGGTCCTATCTTTCCCAGTAACAAACATCTTTAGCCACTAGACAAAACATTGAGGAGTCTCCTAATCAGCGAGTGGTTTCAGAAGCCACAGCTGAAGTACCTTCGGGGCCGAGTGAAGGAATTAACCAGTTCAGCGCCAGGTAGGAATGCACCTTCATGTGGAAAGAAGAAACTGCAGATGCAGACCGATGGACGCAAAGTGCTGGATAACTCACTCAGCAGGTCAGGCAGCATCTCTGGAGAAAAAAATGATAGTTGGCGTTCCCATTTAGCGATACAGCTTGGAAACGGGCCCTTTGGCTCACCGAGACTGTGCTGACCAGCGACCCCCCCCCCCCCCCCCCCCCACCATTCAGAGAAAGGTTGAACAAGTTAGGTCTTTATTCTTTGGAGCGCAGAAGGTTAAGGGGGGACTTGATTGAGGTCTTTAAAATGATGAGAGGGATAGACAGAGTTGACGTGGATAAGCTTTTCCCATTGAGGGTAGGGAAGATTCAAACAAGAGGGCATGACATGAGAATTAAGGGACAGAAGTTTAGGGGTAACATGAGGGGGAACTTCTTTACTCAGAGAGTGGTGGCTGTGTGGAATGATCTTCCTGCAGAAGTGGTGGAGGCAGGATCGATTTTAACATTTAAAAGTAAAGTGGATAGGTATATGGACGGGAAGGGAATGGAGGGGTATGGTCTGAGTGCAGGTAGATGGGACTAGGGGAAAATAAATGGTCGGCACGGACTGGAAGGGCCGAGAAGGCCTGTTTCCGTGCTGTAATGGTTATATGGTTATACACGAGCTACACACTAGGACAATTTACAATTTTTTACCAAAGCCAGTTAACCTACAAACCTGTACGGTTTTGGAGTGTGGGAGGAAACCCGAGCACCCGGAGAAAACCCACGCAGGCCACAGGGAGAACGTACAGACAGCACCCGTAGTCAGGATCGAACCCCCGTCCCTGGCACCAATCTAATCTAGGCTTCAACTACGCTACTGTGCCAGTTTCCCGGAGCTCTCAATCTTTTAAATATTTAACACCACTTTAATGCATCTACTAATCCAGCCTCCACCACCAGAGGGAGTCACCACCATGTTTCTAGATGCATCCACGCAGCATCTTGTGATAGTCATGACTCCATGGTCATTGGCAAGGTTAAGTGGGATAGGCAAGGTTTGGAGGCATATGGACCAGACAGACACAAGCAGGTGGGACTAGTGTAGATGGGGCATCTCGGTCAGCACAGGCAAGTTGGGCTGAAGGGCCCACTTTCACGCTATTTGACCATCTGACTTCCCACTCAAAACCCTTTAAAATGTGTAGGAAGGAACTGCCTACAGGAGCTGGAAGGTAGACAGAAATGCTGGAGAAACTCAGCGGGTGCGGCAGCATCCACGGAGCGAAGGAAATGGGCAACGTTTCGGGCCGAAACCCTTCTTCAGACCGATGCAGGAGCCGGTTTGCACCAAAGATAGACACAAAAAGCTGGAATAACTCGGCAGGTCAGACAGCATCTCTGGAGAAAACGTCACCCATTCCTTTTTGCTGGAATAGCTCACAAGATGCTGGAACCACTGAGATACACCAACTATTTAGGTCTGGCCCCTATAAGATGTCTTCATTTGCACCCTAAAGCCACATCCTCATGTTTTGGGAAGCCCCATTAAAAAGGGGAAAAGATTCCGACTCAAACTATGCCTTTGTAACTGTACATGACTTTAACCTTTCATAGAAAATAGGTGCAGGAGGAGGCCATTCGGCCCTTCGAGCCAGCACCAACCCTACAACCAAAGCCCTCGATCCAGAGTTAAGAATGATATTTAACCATTCTCCAGCCACACTGCTAGCCACATTTTAGTTCAAATACTTGGTAGCAAATTGGCAGAACTTAAAGCAAGTTTGTTCCCCACCCCCCCCCGAGTCATAAGCAAAGGGTGTATCATAAGGCAGTTATGCAAGATAGGCACAAAAAGCTTGAGTAAGTCAGCAGGTCTGGAAGCAGCTCTGGAGAGGAAGAATATGACATTTCAGCTAAGAGCCCTTCCTTAGACCACTCCCTTAGGTAACATGCATGGACCAGGAGGTAAAAGTGCCAAATAGAGAGAAAATAAAACCAACTAGAAGCACTCCGTAGGTCAGACAGGGAAATTATTACACCACCAGGCTTCTCCAGAGCTTTGCTGTCCTACTCAATATTCCAGCTGATTCGGGTCTCCAAAGATACCAAATTGAAGATAGTTTACGCCAAAGAAAAAAAGACTTACAGCCAGAAGAGAACTTGTCCGAAGCAGGTGGATGCACAAAGACAGCAGTTCCGCCAGAAATTGTAGACAAAATACAGAGTAAACTCACAATAATGCGATAGTGGATTCAACTTGGAGAGGACAACAGCAAGAACGGCCAAATGCAAACCATTTCAGCTGCAACAGTGCACACTTTAACACTGCCCCCCCCCCGACCAAACTTACCAGAGCTAGGGAAAAAGGACCTCCTACTACTCACCAGCCAACACCGTCCAAAATCCCGCACTGGCCCAAGGTGACCAATCTGCTCCACTTCCTGTCGGGGTCACCTGATCCCCGATGTCAGCAAATGGCACATCCTGCCACCCACACTTGATCCCTATCCCCCAGTAGGTACCCTCGCTCTTATCTAAGCTGTCAGCAATAAACCATTATCCGGGCCGCCTTATCGCCAAAACAAAACACGTGGCTGCATCTTGTCCCTCCGCCTCTAATTGACCGAGCTCCAAGCTTCCCTTCACCCCGGCCAGATTTTTTTTTTTTCCTTTGAAGGTCCCCCAGTAGCACTTAGTGTGGAAGCTTGGCGTTAAGTTCAGAGAGACAGCATGGAAACGGGCCCTTCAGCCCACTGGGTCCATGCCAACCCATTCACATTCCACCCATTCTACGGTGTCCCACTTTCTCATCCGCTCCCCACACAGCAGGGGGCAATTAATCCGCAAACCCGCACGCCTTTGGGACTTGGGAGGAAACCAGTTCGGGAACCAATAGTGGGTGGGAAATGAGAGGCTTCAAGAGGAAATGGAGGAAGAATGGTGACTGGGAACTGGGGGACTGGGGGGAAAGATAAAATGTGGAACTGGAGGAAGGGCAACAGTGAATGGGGAACTGGGGCAACAGTGAATGGGCAATGGGGGCAACGGTGAATGGGGAATGGGGGCAACAGTGAATGGGGAACTGGGGGAACAGTGAATGGGGAACTAGGGCAACAGTGAATGGGGAACTGGGGCAACAGTGAATGGGGAACGGGGGCAACAGTGAATGGGGAATGGGGGCAACAGTGAATGGGGAACTGGGGGCAACAGTGAATGGGGAACTAGGGGGCACCAGTGAATGGGGAATGGGGGGCAACAGTGAATGGGGAACTGGGGGCAACAGTGAATGGGGAACTGGGGCAACAGTGAATGGGGAACTGGGTCAACGGTGAATGGGGAATGAGGGAAACAGTGAATGGGGAATGAGGGCAACAGTGAATGGGGAACTGGGGGCAACAGTGAATTGGGAACTGGGGGCAACAGTGAATGGGGAACTGGGGCAACAGTGAATGGGGAACTGGGGGCAACAGTGAATGGGGAACTGGGGCAACAGTGAATGTGGAACTGGGGGCAACAGTGAATGGGGAATGGTGCAACAGTGAATGGGGAACTGGGGCAACGGTGAATGGGGAACTGGGGGCAACAGTGAATGGGGAACTGGGGGCAACAGTGAATGGGGAACTGGGGGCAACAGTGAATGGGGAATGGGGCAACAGTGAATGGGGAATGGGGGCAACAGTGAATGGGGAATGGGGGCAACAGTGAATGGGGAACTGGGGCAACAGTGAATGGGGAACTGGGGCAACAGTGAATGGGGAATGGGGGCAACAGTGAATGGGGAACTAGGGGCAACTGAATGGGGAACTAGGGGCAACAGTGAATGGGGAATGGGGGCAACAGTGAATGGGGAACTAGGGGGCAACAGTGAATGGGGAATGGGGGCAACAGTGAATGGGGAACTAGGGGAAACAGTGAATGGGGAATGGGGCAACAGTGAATGGGGAACTGGGGCAACAGTGAATGGGGAACTAGGGGCAACAGTGAATGGGGAATGGGGGCAACAGTGAATGGGGAATGGGGGCAACAGTGAATGGGGAATGGGGGCAACAGTGAATGGGGAATGGGGGCAACAGTGAATGGGGAATGGGGCAACAGTGAATGGGGAATGGGGGCAACAGTGAATGGGGAACTGGGGCAACAGTGAATGGGGAACTGGTTAAGGGGAGGGCATCAGTAAATGGGGCATTAGTTAAGGGGAGGGCCCCAGTAAATGGGGAATTAGTTAAGGGGAGGGCCCCAGTAAATGGGGTATTAGTTAAGGGAGGGCCCCAGTAAATGGGGAATTACTTAAGGGGAGGGCCCCAGTAAATGGGGAATTAGTTAAGGGAGGGCACCAGTAAATGGGGCATTAGTTAAGGGGAGGGCCCCAGTAAATGGGGTATTAGTTAAGGGAGGGCCCCAGTAAATGGGGTATTAGTTAAGGGAGGGCCCCAGTAAATGGGGAATTACTTAAGGGGAGGGCCCCAGTAAATGGGGAATTAGTTAAGGGAGGGCACCAGTAAATGGGGCATTTGTTAAGGGAGGGCCCCAGTAAATGGGGCATTAGTTAAGGGGAGGGCACCAGTAAATGGGGCATTTGTTAAGGGAGGGCCCCAGTAAATGGGGCATTAGTTAAGGGGAGGGCCCCAGTAAATGGGGCATTAGTTAAGGGAGGGCCCCAGTAAATGGGGCATTAGTTAAGGGAGGGCCCCAGTAAATGGGGCATTAGTTAAGGGGAGGGCCCCAGTAAATGGGGCATTAGTTAAGGGAGGGCCCCAGTAAATGGGGCATTAGTTAAGGGAGGGCCCCAGTAAATGGGGCATTAGTTAAGGGAGGGCCCCAGTAAATGGGGCATTAGTTAAGGGGAGGGCCCCAGTAAATGGGGCATTAGTTAAGGGAGGGCCCCAGTAAATGGGGAATTAGTTAAGGGAGGGCCCCAGTAAATGGGGCATTAGTTAAGGGGAGGGCCCCAGTAAATGGGGCATTAGTTAAGGGAGGGCCCCAGTAAATGGGGCATTAGTTAAGGGGAGGGCCCCAGTAAATGGGGCATTAGTTAAGGGAGGGCCCCAGTAAATGGGGCATTAGTTAAGGGAGGGCCCCAGTAAATGGGGCATTAGTTAAGGGAGGGCCCCAGTAAATGGGGAATTAGTTAAGGGAGGGCACCAGTAAATGGGGCATTAGTTAAGGGAGGGCCCCAGTAAATGGGGCATTAGTTAAGGGAGGGCCCCAGTAAATGGGGCATTAGTTAAGGGGAGGGCCCCAGTAAATGGGGCATTAGTTAAGGGAGGGCCCCAGTAAATGGGGCATTAGTTAAGGGAGGGCCCCAGTAAATGGGGCATTAGTTAAGGGAGGGCCCCAGTAAATGGGGCATTAGTTAAGGGAGGGCCCCAGTAAATGGGGCATTAGTTAAGGGGAGGGCCCCAGTAAATGGGGCATTAGTTAAGGGAGGGCCCCAGTAAATGGGGCATTAGGGGAGGGCAGTATGCCCATAACTTCCCCTTTAAGAGAATTTGTGGCGTGCTGCTGTAACTTCCCCTTTAAGATAGTCTGCAGAGTGCCCCTGATTACCCGTTTGAGATCATTTGTGGTGTGCCCTTGAATTGCCCCTCTCAGGGTATTCAGAGTGTTCCCCTGCGGGCAGAGCATGTTTCTGGGCTTTCCCATGCGTTGTTTAGTACCCTGTACGTTACCAACCCTCAGGCCAGATCCACTGGTACCCGGTGTTGGGCCCTGGCTGATTGAATGATACAGCACGGACACAGGCCCTTCAGCCCACCGAGTCCATGCCGACCATCGATCACCCGTTCACACTAGTTCTACGTTATCCTATACTCGCATTCAATTCAATTCAATTCAAGTTTAATGTCATTGCACAAATACAAGTATAGGTACAACAAAATGCAGTTTAGCGTCGTTCTTAGTGATAGCGATATAGAAAAATAAATACAGAATGCAGTGGTAGCAGTACGGAAATAAATAAATACAGGGTACAGACAAGTCTATCAGCTGGGCTCCGAGTTCAGCAGTCGGATGGTGTAGTTGAAGAAGCTGTTCTTCGTCCTACTGGTGCGGGACCTGAGGCTCCTGTACCGCCTCCCTGATGGGAGGAGGGCAAACAGTCCATGGTTAGGGTGTGAGGGGTCCTTGATGATCTTCCCGGCCCGCTTCAGGCACCGTTTTCGGTGGAGGGCATCCAAGGCAGGGAGCGGGGCACCGATGATGTACTGGGCGGTTTTCACCACCCGTTGTAGTGCCTTCCTGTCTGCCATGGTGCAACTGCTGTACCATACCGTAAAGCAGGTGGTCAGGATGCTTTCAATGGTGCAGCGGTAGAAGTTCGTCAGGATCTGGGGGGGACAGGTGGGCTTTTTTGAGCCTCCTCAGAAAGTAAAGGCGCTGCTGTGCCTTTTTGATCAGTTTGGAGGTGTTGAGGGACCAGGACAGATCCTCCGAGATGTGTACCCCGAGGAATTTGGAGTTGGAGACCCGCTCCACCTCAGTCCCGTTTATATGGATGGGGGTGTGTCTGCCCCCTCCGTTCTTCCGAAAGTCAACAATGATTTCCTTCGTCTTCTGGGAGTTGAGGACGAGGTTATTGTTGGCACACCAGGTAGTCAGGTGATGGACCTCCTCCCTATAGGCTGATTCGTCATCCACTCCCTGCACACTAGGGGGCAATTTACAGCGGACTGATTAACCGACAAGCCCGCACGTCTTAATTCAGTTTAATTTATTTCATTTTTTAAAAATATATTTCTATTAGGGGTAAGCAATAAATTGGCAAACACATATTATGGTAGAAATATTTTGTGTATATCAATCATACATTATTAATATTATCAATTGAATCATTCTGCCTCTAATAGGTTTTTAAAAAAATATAGATTAAGAATAATTAAAAAATGAAAGTGAGAGGGAAATAAAATAGAAAAAAAATTAAAAAAAATCATGAATGGAAAATTTTCCATTAATACATCATTGGAGATAAGATCTAGGAATATAGAGTATAACTATTCATCTGATCCTGAATCCAAGTTTCCAGTTAGGTTCACACAAAAAGCTGGAGAAACTCAGCGGGGGCAGCAGCATCTAAGGAGCGAAGGAGATAGGCGACGTTTCGGGTCGAGACCCAGTTAGGTTCCCCTGCCGAACCAATCTACCCTTTAAAGTCTGCATCCTCTGGGCTTGAACATTGAATTTTCTCAATTCTGTTAACCCTGGCTACCTCCTCCCCCTCCCCACCTCTCCCTCAGCCCTCGGGCCCTGGCATTCCCTCTCTCTCTATCTCTCCCCCCCCCCACCCAAGTCGCACTAGCTTCTCATTTCCACACTACAAACAGCCTGTTTCCTTCATCATCGATACTTTTTTGCATATCTTTCATTCATTGTTCTTTATCTCTCCACATCGCCGTCTATATCTCTCGTTTCCCTGATCCCTGACCAGTCTGAAGAAGGGTCTCGACCCGAAACGTCGCCTATCTCCTTCGCTCCTTAGATGCTGCTGCACTTGCTGAGTTTCTCCAGCCTTTTGTGTAACCCTGTGTCACTGTGTCTGCAGTAGCAGCATGTGGCCAGGGAGGGGCAGTGTCACTCCATTATTCGGCTCCTATCTGACAGGGCGTCACGGTGGCACGGCGGTAGAGCTGCTGCCTCACTGCGCCAGAGGCCCCGGTTCTATCCTGACTACGGGTGCCGTCTGTACGGAATTTGTACGCTCTCCCCGTGCTTGTGTGGATTTCAAGAGAGTTTATTGTCACGTGTCCCTGATAGGACAATGAAATTCTTGCTTTGCTTCAGCACAACAGAACATAGTAGGCATTGGCTACAAAACAGATCAGTGTGTCCATATACCATTATATAAATATATACACACATGAATAAATAAACTGATAAAGTGCAAATAAACAGATAAAGGGCTATTAATGTTCAGAGTTTTGTCCAAGCCGAGTTTAATAGCCTGATGGCTGTGGGGGAGTAGCTATTCCTGAACCTGGACGTTGCAGTCTTCAGGCTCCTGTACCTTCTACCTGAAGGCAGCGGGGAGATGAGTGTGTGGCCAGGATGGTGTGGGTCCTTGATGATGCTGCCAGCCTTTTTGAGGCAGTGACTGCGATGGATCCCCTCGATGGAAGGGAGGTCAGAGCCGATGATGGACTGGGCAGTGGTCACTACTTTTTACAGTGTTCCGGTTTCCTCCCACACTCCACCGACACGCGGGTTTTTGTAAAAGCAGCTTACACCCCAGCGGTATGAACATTGACTTCTCTAACTTCAAGTAACCCTTGCTTTCCCTCCCTCTCCGCCCCCTCCCCCATCCTAGTTCTCCGACCTGTTTCACTGTCCTCCTGATTAATTTCTATCTTTCTATGACTCGTTGTCACCTTCCCCGAGCTAACAATGGTCCATTCTACATTTCCTTCAGCTTCGTCCCTTTTTATCTCCCGTTTCACACCTTACCCTTCCATATCTCTAGTTTCGCTCTCCCCTGACACTAAAGGGCCTGTCCCACCAGCATGCAACTCCATGCGATGAGCGCGACCTAACGTGGTCGCTTGAGCCGTCCGGCGTCGCGGGGCCGGTCCCACTTCGATCGCCGGAGCCGTGCGGAATTGTGCGGAGTTCGTCCAGACATCGCGCGGGGCTCCAATAAAACTGACCGTGTTCAAAAATTCCGCGCGGCAACGGCTTGTCGGCTCGCAGTCGCCTCGACACATTACGCACCGCCCTGACATCGTGCCTCCGTGACCCTATCTGTAGGTGCCTCCATGACCCTCTGTGTGTGTGGCTCCGTGGCCCTCTGTGTGTGTGTGCCTCTGTGCCCCTCTCTGTGTGCCCCTCTCTGTCCTGGCGAACTTACCTTTAAGACTTCGCTCCAAGTTCGCCTCACTTTGCGCCGCGTTGCGCCACTCACCCGACCTCCGCGCGGCCCTCGCTGCCGGTTTGGCCGCGCTTGCCGCATGCAGGCGCATGCTGGTGGGAACGGCCCTGTACAGGGGATCACACGACCTCCGCGCGGCCCCCGCTTCTAGTTTGATCGCGCTCATCGCATAGAGTTGCATGCTGGTGGGACAGGCCCTTTAGTCCGAAACGTCACCCCATTCCTTCTCTCCAACAGATGCTGCCTGTCCCGCTGAGTTACTCCAGCATTTTGCGTCTAGCTTTAGGTCTGCAGATTAATTGACTTCTGTAAATTGTAAATTGTCCCTAGTGTGTAGGATAGTGCTAGTGTACAGGGAGATCGCTGGTCAATTTTTCAATTCAATTCAATCTTTAATTGTCATTGTCAAGCAGTCATTGAGGTGCAGCGTTGAGATGTGTGTTCTTGTGCCTGCTGGTACAGCAGCGGAGGGACCTGTAGCGTCTCCCGGATGGGAGGAGGGTGAACAGTCTATGGTTGGGGTGTGAGCTGTCCCTGGCGATGCTGTGCGCCCTGCGCAGGCATCGTTTACAATGGACAGACTCAATGGAGGGGAGTGAGGAGCCTGTGATGTGTGGGGCGATCTTCACCACCCTCTGCAGAGCCTTCCGGTCGGCGACAGAGCAGTTACCATACCATACTGTGGTGCAGTTGGTAAGGATGCTCTCGATGGTGCAGCGGTAGAAGTTCACCAGAATCTGGCGAGACAGATGGATCTCCTCAGGAAGAAGAGACACTGGTGAGCCTTCTTGATCAGCGAGGGTGTGTTGTGGGTCCAGGAGAGGTCATCGGAGATGTTGACCCCCAGGAACCTGAAGCTGGAGACACATTCCACCTCCGTCCCGTTGATATGGATGGGGTTGTGCGTGCAGCCTCTCGATCTCCTGAAGTCCACAATGAGCTCCTTGGTCTTCTTGGAGTAGAGGGCCAGGTAATTGTCGGCGCACCATGCTGTTAGGAGCTGAACCTCCTCCCTGTAGGCCGACTCATCGTTGTCGCTGATGAGGCCAATCACCGTCGTGTCATCTGCATACGTGATGATGGTGTTAGTACCATGTACAGGTATGCAGTCGTAGGTGAAGAGGGAGTAGAGGAGGGGGCTCAGCACGCAGCCCTGTGGAACGCCAGTGTTCAGGGTGAGGGTAGAAGACGACTGGTTATCCAACCTGACAGACTGTGGTCTGTCGGTTAGAAAGTCCAGTATCCAGTTGCAGAGGGAGGGGTTGATGCCCAGGTCATCGAGCACGGTGGGGTTTGATGCCCAGGTCGGCACGGACTCGGTGGGTCGAAGGGCCTGTTTCCATGCTGTAGCTCTATTAAAAATTCTAAAATCTAAGGTACTGAACCAGTTCACCCGAGTGCACAAAGTGACTGGATTATCTTGCAGCAAATCGAGAAGGAAATTGAATTTTTATCATCCCTGTCTTGAAAACATTGCGTAACTCCTATTCCTGGTATAACCATTAAATTTAATTTGCGGCCACAGACTTTAAATAGGAAGTTGTTGACTAGGAAATAGGGACGATCATAGCAGTTTGCAGAAAGGTTTCATCCTGAAACAATCTGAAACTCCAGCACTCTGTGAAACGTCACCTATCCATGTTCTCCAGAGATGCTGCCTGACCCGCTGAGTTACTCCAGCACTCTGTGAAACGTCACCTATCCATGTTCTCCAGAGATGCTGCCTGACCCGCTGAGTTACTCCAGCACTCTGTGAAACGTCACCTATCCATGTTCTCCACAGATGCTGCCTGACCCGCTGAGTTACTCCAGCACTCTGTGAAATGTCACCTATCCACGTTCTCCACAGATGCTGCCTGACCCGCTGAGTTACTCCAGCACTCTGTGAAACGTCACCCATCCATGTTCTCCACAGATGCTGCCTGACTCGCTGAGTTACTCCAGCACTCTGTGAAACGTCACCTATCCATGTTCTCCACAGATGGTGCCTGACCCGCTGAGTTACTCCAGCACTCTGTGAAACGTCACCTATCCATGTTCTCCACAGCTGCTGCCTGACCCGCTGAGTTACTCCAGCACTCTGTGAAACGTCACCTATCCATGTTCTCCACAGATGCTGCCTGACCCGCTGAGTTACTCCAGCACTCTGTGAAACGTCACCTATCCATGTTCCCCACAGATGCTGCCTGACCCGCTGAGTTACTCTAGCACTCTGTGAAACGTCACCCTATCCACGTTCTCCACAGATGCTGCCTGACCCGCTGAGTTACTCCAGCACTCTGTGAAACGTCACCTATCCACGTTCTCCACAGATGCTGCCTGACCCGCTGAGTTACTCCAGCACTCTGTGAAACGTCACCTATCCATGTTCCCCACAGATGCTGCCTGACCCGCTGAGTTACTCCAGCACTCTGTGAAACGTCACCTATCCATGTTCCCCACAGATGCTGCCTGACCCGCTGAGTTACTCCAGCACTCTGTGAAACGTCACCCTATCCATGTTCTCCACAGATGCTGCCTGACCCGCTGAGTTACTCCAGCACTCTGTGAAACGTCACCCTATCCATGTTCTCCACAGATGCTGCCTGACCCGCTGAGTTACTCCAGCACTCTGTGAAACGTCACCGATCCATGTTCTCCACAGATGGTGCCTGACTCGCTGAGTTACTCCAGCACTCGAAGTCATTCAGTGTAGATGCAGTTCTTTGCTTCTACATCGAGGCAAGACTGTTCTCTCAACCTAATTCACCAGTTTAATTCATGTCCCATCTGCCCGCATTGGGCCCATATCCCTCTAAATCTGTCCTATCCATGTACGTGTCTAAATGTCTTTTGAATATTGTTATAGTCCCAGCCTCAACTACCACCTCTGGCAGCTCGTTCCATACACCCACCACCCTCTGTGTGGAAACGTTTCCCCTCAGGTTCCTATTAAATCTTTCCCCTTTAAGTTTAAGTTCAAAATACTGGTCACCTCGCCTTCAAATTGAAAGTAAAATTTAATTTGCGTCTCGGTGTGGGAGCAGGCCCTTCGGCCCAACTCGCCCATGCTGGCCAAGATGCCCATACGCCAGTTCCACTTGCCTGCATTTGGCCTATATCCCGCTAAACCTTTCCTATCCATGTACCTGTCCCAATGTCTTTTGAATGTGATTGTAGTCCCAGCCTCAACTACCTCCTCTGGCAGCTCGTTGCATACACCCACCACCCTTTGTGTGAAAAGGGTGCCCTGAAGTTCCTGGTTCTGTGCTGTCATAGAAACATAGAAACATGGAAAATAGGTGCAGGAGTAGGCCATTCGGCCCTTCGAGCCTGCACCGCCATCCAATATGATCATGGCTGATCATCCAACTCAGTATCCCGTACCTGCCTTCTCTCCATACCCTCTGATCCCCTTAGCCACAAGGGCCACATCTAACTCCCTCTTAAATATAGCCAATGAACTGGCCTCAACTACTCTTTGTGGCAGAGAGTTCCAGAGACCCACCACTCTCTGTGTGAAAAAAGTCCTTCTCATCTCGGTCCTAAAGGATTTCCCCCTTATCCTTAAGCTGTGACCCCTTGTCCTGGACCTCCCCAACATCGGGAACAATCTTCCTGCATCTAGCCTGTCCAACCCCTTAAGGATTTTGTAAGTTTCTATAAGATCGCCTCTCAATCTCCTAAATTCAAGAGAGTATAAACCGGGTCTATGCAGTCTTTGTTCATAAGACAGTCCTGACATCCCAGGAATCAGTCTGGTGAACCTTCTCTGCACTCCCTCTATGGCAATAATGTCCTTCCTCAGATTTGGAGACCAGAACTGCACGCAATACTCCAGGTGTGGTCTCACCAAGACCCTGTACAACTGAAGTAGAACCTCCCTGCTCCTATACTCAAATCCTTGACTACAACTCAATACAATGAAATGCACAGCAGCACAGGAACAGGCCCTTCGGCCCATAATGTCCGTGCTGAACATGATGCCAATATATACTCATCACGTGATCCATATCCCTCCTTTCCATGTGCAGAATCTAAACGCCACTCTCGCATCTGCCTCCATCACCACCCCTGGCAGCGCATTCCAGGCACCCACCACCCTCTGTGTTGTCATTTGCTGAGAGAATGGAGCGGCTGGGCTTGTACACTCTGGGGTTTAGAAGGATGAGAGGGAATCTCATTGAAACATTTAAGATTATTAAGTGGTTTGGACACGCTGGAGGCAGGAAACATGTTCCCGATGTTGGTGGAGTCCAGAACCAGGGGCCACACAGTTTAAGAATAAGGGATAAGCCATTTAGAACGGAGACGAGGAAACACTTTTTCACCCAGAGAGTGGTGAATCTGTGGAATTCTCTGCCTCAGAGGGCGGTGGAGGCTAATTCTCTGGATGCTTTCAAGAGAGAGTTAGATAGGGCTCTTAAAGATAGCGGAGTCAGGGGATATGGCGAGGAGGCAGGAACGGGGTACTGATTGGGGATGATCAGCCATGATCACATGGAATGGCGGTGCTGGCTCGAAGGGCCGAATGCACCTACTGTCTATTGAACATTGTGTAAAAAAACCTCCATTAAACGTTCCCCTCTCAGCTTATAACCAATCTCCTCTGCCTGGATGTGACCCATCTCCTTCTATCCCCTGCATATTTAGGTGTCTATCTAAAAGCCTGTTTGGTGGACGGCACGGTGGCGCAGTGGTAGAGTTGCTGCCTGACAGCGAATGCAGCGCCGGAGTCCCGGGTTCGATCCCGACCACGGGTGCTATCTGTACGGAGTTTGTACGTTCTCCCCGTGACCTGCGTGGGGTTTCTCCGAGATCCTCGGTTTCCCCCCACACTCCAAAGGCGTGCAGGTTAATTTGTAGGCTTTGGTACCATTGTAAATTGTTCCCAGTGTGCGTGGGATAGTGTGCCGGGGGCGATCGCTGGTCGGCATGGACTCGGTGGGCCGAAGGGCCAGTCACTACGCTGTACCTCTTAAACTAATCTGGAAACAAAACCTCTTTAAACACACACCTCCCTCTGCTTGAAAAAAGTTGCTCATCAGGTTCCTATTAAATCTGTCCCCTCTCACCTTAAACCCAAGGCTGCATTAATCCCTGATGTGAGTTTGACCCTGCCTTGTTCTGCAGTGGACTTTCCCGCTTATCTGCAAGTCCTTTGTAAACAAAATAACACCTTTGGCAAGGAGTCAGCCAATCTTAAAATCGCACAAGGTGCAGCAAATATCGGAAACAGAGTCTGTAGGCTTGTACTGCTCAATGTTTCTCTTTGAACAGAGAGGGAGAATTGGACTTAATCCGGTTTCCAAAGTATAATTATAATGATATCATCTTTCTAATGGCATGAAGCCCTGATTGAGTTATGCAGGGTTGATTGGAAGATTTGATTACAGTTCATAACTTCATGTTCATCAGAGTGATCGCAGCAGAATTAGGCCATTCGGCCCATCAGGTCTATTCCGCCATTCAATCACGGCTGATCTATCTCTCCCTCATAACCTCATTCTCCTGCCTTCTCCCCATAACCCCTGACACCCGTACTTTGTGTCATCTGCAAATTTGCTAATGTTACTTTGAATCCTTCCTGTGTCATCTGCCTTCCTGTTTTTGCTACCAGAGTGGATAACCTCACATTTTATCCACATTAAACTTCATCTGCCATGCATCTGCCCACTCCCCCAACCTGTCCAAGTCACCCTGCATTCTCACAGCATCCTCCTCACAGTTCACACTGCCACCCAGCTTTGTGTCATCTGCAAATTTGCTAATGTTACTTTGAATCCCTTCATCTAACTCATTGATGTATATTGTAAATAGCTGCGGTCCCAGCACCGAGCCTTGCGGTACCCCACTAGTCACTGCCTGCCATTCTGAAAGGGACCCGTTAATCCCTACTCTTTGTTTCCTGTCTGCCAACCACTTCTCTATCCATGTCAGCACTCTACCCCCAATACCATGTGCCCTAATTTTGCCCACTAATCTCCTATGTGGGACCTTATCAAATGCTTTCTGAAAGTCCAGGTACACTACATCCACTGGCTCTCCCTTGTCCATTTTCCTAGTTACATCCTCAAAAAATTCCAGTAGATTAGTCAAGCATGATTTCCCCTTCGTAAATCCATGCTGACTCGGACCGATCCTGCTACTGCTATCCAAATGTGTGGCCATCTCATCTTTTATAATTGACTCCAGCATCTTCCCCACCACCGATGTCAGGCTAACTGGTCTATAATTCCCTGTTTTCTCTCTCCCGCCTTTCTTAAAAAGTGGGATAACATTAGCTACCCTCCAATCCACAGGAACTGATCCTGAGTCTATAGAACATTGGAAAATGATCACCAATGCATCCGCGATTTCTAGAGCCACCTCCTTGAGTACCCTGGGATGCAGACCATCAGGCCCTGGGAATTTATCAACCTTCAGTCCCATCAGTCTACCCAACACCATTTCCTGCCTAATGTGGATTTCCTTCAGTTCTTCCATCACCCTAGAACCTCTGTCCCCTAGTACATCCGTATTTTTCTCCGCATATTGCCTTTTAGTTACCTTCAGTTGTTATTTAAGTTACCCAATCCTCTTGCTTCCCGCTCATCTTTGCTACGTTATACTTCGCTTCTATTTTTATACTGTCCCTGACGTCCCTTGTCAGCCACGGTCGCCCCTTACTCCCCTTGGAATCTTTCTTCCTCTTTGGAATGAACTGATCCTGCACCTTCTGTATTATTCCTAGAAATACCTGCCATTGCTGTTCCACTGTCATCCCTGCTAGGGTCCCTTTCCAGTCAACTTTGGCTAGCTCCCCCCTCATGGCTCCATAGTCCCCTTTGTTCAACTGTAATAGTGACACCTCCGATTTTACCTTCTCCCTCTCAAATTGCAGATTAAACCTGACCATGTTATGATCACTACCTCCGAATGGCTCCTTAACCTTGAGATCCAGTATCAAATCCGGTTTATTACACAACACTAAATCCAGAATTGCCTTCTCCCTGGTAGGCTCCAATACAAGCTGCTCTAAGAATCCATCACAAAGGCACTCTCCAAAGTCCCTTTCTTGGGGTCCAGTACCAACCTGATTTTCCCAGTCTACCTGCATGTTGAAATCCCCCATTACAACTGTAACATTACCTTTACTACATGCCAATTTTAACTCCTGATTCAACTTGCGCCCTATGTCCAGGCTACTGTTTGAGGGCCTGTAGATAAGTCCCATTAGGGTCTTTTTACCCTTACAAGTCCGTAGTTCTATCCATACTGACTCCACATCTCCTGTTTCAATGTCACCCCTTGCAAGGGACTGAATTTCATTCCTCACCAACAGGGCAACCCCACCCCCTCTGCCCACCTGTCTGTCTTTTCGATAGGGGGTATACCCTTGAATATTCAGTTCCCAGCCCTGGCCCTCTTGCAGCCATGTCTCAGTAATTCCCACAACATCATACTTGCCAGTTTCTAACTGAGCCTCAAGCTCGTCCACTTTATTCCTTATACTTCGTGCATTCATATACAGCACTTTGGCCTCCGTATTCACGTCCCCCCTTGCACCGCTCGCAATTGGCCCTGACCTTACTCTGTTGTCCATTCTTGAGCTTTCCTTCCCATTAATTGGAGAATCTTTTGTAATTTTCCCTGTAGTCTCTTCCCCTTCAACTCCATCTTTATACTCCCAATTTGTCAATCCCTCTCCCCCCCCATCTAGTTTAAACCCACACGTGTAGCCCTAGCAAACCTGCCTGTAGAATGTCGGTCCCCCTCCAGTTAAGGTGTAACCCGTCCCTTTTGGTACAGGTCACCCCTACCCCAGAAAGAGATCCCAGTGGTCTATAAATCTAAATCCTTGCTCCCTGCACCAGCCCCTCAGCCACACATTCTGATCCCCTATCTCCCTGTTCCTGTCCTCACTAGCACGTGGTACTGGAAGCAATCCAGAGATAACCGCCCTAGAAGTCCAGCATTTCAGTCTTCTTCCTAACTCTCTCAACTCATGTTGCAGAACCTCCTTCCTCTTCTTCCCGACGTCGTTTGTGCCGACATGCACAACCACTGCCGTCTGCTTCCCTTCCCACTTGAGCATGCCCAGCAATCGGTCCGAGACGTCTCGGACCCTGGCACCAGGGAGGCAACGCACCGTCCTCGAGTCTCGCCTGTTGCCACAGAATCTCCCGTTCGTCCATCTCACTGTTGAGTAACCCGTCACTATGGCGTTACCTGACGTCGGTCTCTCTGGTTGAGCCCCAGCGGCAGGATTTGGTTGAAAGACCTGTCCGTCGGTCGGACTGGAAGTGTCGTCCGTCCCGACAGCTTCCAAGAGGGTGTCCCAGTTTTCAACAGGTCTCCTGCACTCCATGCTTACTTCCTTTCCTCATCGCCTGGAGTATTGTGTGCAGTTTTGGTCCCCTAATTTGAGGAAGGACATTCTTGCTATTGAGGGAGTGCAGCGTAGGTTTACAAGATTAATTCCCGGGATGGCGGGACTGTCGTATGCTGAGAGAATGGAGCAGCTGGGCTTGTACACTCTGGAGTTTAGAAGGATGAGAGGGGATCTCATTGAAACATATAAGATTATTAAGGGTTTGGACATGCTAGAGGCAGGAAACATGTTCCCAATGTTTGGGGGAGTCCAGAACCAGGGGCCACACAGTTTAAGAATAAGGAGTGAGCCATTTAGAACGGAGACGAGGAAACACTTTTTCTCACAGAGAGTGGTGAGTCTGTGGAATTCTCTGCCTCAGAGGGTGGTGGAGGCGGGTTCTCTGGATGCTTTCAAGAGAGAGCTAGATAGGGCTCTTAAAAATAGCGGAGTCAGGGGATATGGGGAGAAGGCAGGAACGAGGTACTGGTTGGGGATGATCAGCCATGGCGGTGCTGGCTCGAAGGGCTGAATGGCCTCCTCCTGCACCTATTGTCTATTGTCTATAACGAATGGCGGTGCTGGCTCGAAGGGCTGAATGGCCTCCTTCTGCACCTATTGTCTATTGTATATTGTCTATAACGAATGGTGGTGCTGGCTCGAAGGGCTGAATGGCCTCCTCCTGCACCTATTGTCTATTGTCTATAACGAATGGGGGTGCTGGCTTGAAGGGCTGAATGGCCTCCTCCTGCACCTACTGTCTATTGTCTATTGTCTTGTCTATAACGAATGGGGGTGCTGGCTTGAAGGGCTGAATGGCCTCCTCCTGCACCTATTGTCTATTGTCTATTGTCTATAACGAATGGCGGTGCTAGCTCGAAGGGCTGAATGGCCTCCTCCTGCACCTATTGTCTATTGTCTATTATCGCCACCCACCTTCGCTCTTCTAGTATCCTTGGTGTAACAACCTCATTGTAGGTCCTGTCCAGGAAGCTCCCGTGTTCCCATATGCTCCTGAGATCATCCAGCTGCTGCTCCAGTTCCCCAACACAGTCCTTCAGGCGCTGTACCTGGACACAATTTCCACAGGTGTAGTGGTCAGAGGCCCCAGCAGTGTCCCAGACCTCCCACATCCAGCAAGAGTCACCCTGCAGCTACCTGCCCGCCATTGTTTCGGTAGACAAATCCCAATTGGCTGTGCCTCTCACCTTCCCCACCTTTGAGCGCAGTCTCCTCGCTGAAGACTCTCGAGGCAAAGACTCACCAAGGCACTTAGTGAGGCTGCTCCACGACATCTGCCCTTATTTTTTATCTGCTACCTAACCAACTACTTCAGGGCTAATTTGTAAATTACTCGAACCTGGGCCTTTTGGAGTTCTTTTTAAATCTTCAATTGACGGATTGTTCATTAGTGCGGGTGTCATGGGGATATGGGGAAAAAGGCAGGAGAATGGGGTTGAGAGGGAATGGGATAGTAGCCATGATTAAAAAGCGGAGTAGATTTGATGGGCCGAATGGCCTATTTCTGCTTCTATGAGTTATGAACGATGAACGTTCGGTACGTAGGCCTTCATGGTTCAGGGTATTGAGCTGGGACGTTATGTTGCGTTTGCACAGGACGTTGGTTAGGCCGTGTCTGCATTGGTGCATTCAGTAGGTATGTTACAAAACTTACCTTCAGCAGTGCTGCAGTTCTGCCGCTCCCCGTGTGCGTGACTCTGGCGCCTTTCAGAGGAGGGCGGGCTTAAAGTGCCGTTTTTCGACAGACTGGGCAAATCGATCCATGTCGGGCGATTTCGTTGGGGAAGAAAAATCGCTCCGACATTTCATTAATGAAGGTATTTTTAAATTACGCTAGATTATTTATTATCTAGAGTAATTTAAAAATCACCTTCAAAAGCCGTGAGCGCCGACAACGGGAAGGATTTTGCGTAGGGGAGAAAAAAGGTACACAGTTTATTTTTATATTAAAAGTTGGTTTATCGTGAGGCTTTAATAATATTTTCATGTTGCGAAATGGGGTCCAAATAAATGTATGAACCAACAGTATTTTTCCTCCCGACTTCACCGCAATCCGCAATGTTCCAATCCACCGCATTCCACTAAAACCCACTCGCTAGTTGATTTAAATAGCCATTAATTTACAGGCATTAAACACTAAATTCCTTCCATTTGGCCCAGGAATTCATGAAAATGAGATTTTAAAATTATGTTATATTGTGGATTATTGTGTGAATGTTATTTGGACACTTAGGCAATTTAAAAAAAGTTTATCTTTTCTTAAGAAATGGATAGATGTTTAGATCTACTCATTGAATTTTGTAATTAGCTACAATTAGATAACTAACTAATTATATGCTTTAATTTCAGGTCATCCAAGTAAGATTGTTTCATATTTGTTTCAGAATGCTTCAATCTATAATAACTGAAAAATTCATTGAGTTCTCATAATTTTTAAGAAAGTTATGGGCTTTTAACGGTTCTAGATCACAGCTTTTGAGTTAACTCAATTGAAAGGCAATGGGGAACAAGATGCTAATTTCCGAGTATGAAAATGGCCATAACTTTCTTAATACTGAAGATATGAAAGTGAATTAGGTGTCAAATTAAACTTCTTTTTATGCTTTATCTGATGGGATAAATTACAGACTTGAGTTTTAAAATCTCAAAATGTTATAACATTGCTACATTCAGTGTTAGTCATCCTGCTATAAGAAGGATTTCCATTCAGCTGCTAAGAGTGCAGAGAAGATTTACAAGGAAGCAGTCGGGACTCGACGGGGAGTGGTTGGGCAGGCTGGGACTTTATTTCTTGGAGCGTAGGAGGCTGAGCGGTGATCTTATCGAGGTGGAGGAACAGCATCTCATATTTCGCTTGGGCAGCTTACACCCCAGTGGTATGAATATGATTTCTCTCACGTCAAGTTACCCTGGCATCCCCTCTCTCTCCGTCTCTCCTCCACCCAAGTCGTACCAGCTTCAAAGTCATCTTGTTGAGTCTCATTGTCTATAACTCATTTTCATCTAGCCCACAGCCAACACTGGCTTATTTCCTTTATCATTGTTACATTTTTGCATACATTTCATTCATTTGTTCTATATCTCTATAGATCACTGTCCACATCTCTCGTTGTCCATATCTCTCATATCTACGTCAACTCTGTCTATCCCTTTCATCATTTTAAAGACCTCAATCAAGTCCCCCCTTAACCTTCTGCGCTCCAAAGAATAAAGACCTAACTTGTTCAACCTTTCTCTGTAACTTAGTTGCTGGAACCCAGGCAACATTCTAGTAAATCTCCTCTGTACTCTCTCTATTTTGTTGACATCCTTCCTATAATTAGGCGACCAAAATTGTACACCATACTCCAGAATTGGTCTCACCAATGCCTTGTACAATTTTAACATTACTTCCCTACTCCTATATTCAATGCTCTGATTTATAAAGGCCAGCACACCAAAAGCTTTCTTTACCACCCTATCTACATGTGATTCCACCTTCAGGGAACTATGCACTGTTATTCCTAGATCCCTCTGTTCCACAGCATTCCTCAATTCCCTACCATTTACCATGTACATCCTATTTTGATTTGTCCTGCCAAGATGTAGCACTTCACACTTATCAGCATTAAACTCCATCTGCCATCTTTCAGACCACTCTTCCAAAAGGCCCAAATCTCTCTGTAGACTTTGAAAATCTACTTCATTATCCACAGCACCAACTATCTTAGTATCATCTGCATACATCATGGAGCTGGCGGCCTCCATTGGGACTGACTTTGAGCCCCACCGCGGGGACGTGGATTTACCGTCGGAGCCTGCGATCCCTTGCCTGGGATCGGCGCTCCAACCGCGGCCTGCGGACTTCAACATCGAGGAGCTTGCGGACTCGGGTAAGATAACGATGTCGGGTGTTCCTAAAGCTGCACGACATTCGACAAGGCCTGACTCGAGGTCAGATCGCCCGGCGCGGTGAGCTGACATCCCCCCGATGCAGGAGCTTGATCGCCCTGACGAGGGGCCCAAACGCCGCCGGCTACGGGAGTCAAGATCGTTCTATCAACGGAAGGCTCGAGGCCCCCGACCGCGGGAGAACAAAAAAGGGAGAGGTTGAACTTTTTTTCGCCTTCCATCACAGTGGGGAATGTGGAGGAGCCACTGTGGTGGATGTTTATGTTGAAATGTGTTTTGTGTGTTCCGTTCCTTTTTATCAGTATGACTGTGACAAATGACATTCTGCGTGTGTTGCCACACATACTTGGCTAATACAGTATAATTATGATTGATTGTGATTATTAATAAAACACAGCTGGATCATCATTTAACAGATTGTCAAGGTTATTAAAATCGTTCAGTCA
Organism: Raja brachyura; assembly: GCA_963514005.1. The sequence continues at coordinate 131,367,848 of OY740783.1, forward strand.
AACAAAACTCTGAAGGAACAAGAGTAGGTGGACCTGTCATTGAATACACAGCGGCGCAGCGGTAGAGTTGCTGCCTCACAGCGCCAGGGACCCGGGTTCCATCCTGACCACGGGTGCTGTCTGTACGGAGTTTGTACGTTCTCCCCGTGACCTGCGTGGGTTTTCTCCGGGTGCTCCAGTGTCTGACACCCGAGCTCCATCCTAACTATGGGTGCTGTCTGTATGGAGTTTGCACGTTCTTCCTGTGACCGTGTGGGTTTTCTCCGGGCGCTCCAGTTTCCTCCCACACTCCAAAGACGTGCAGGTGTCTATTTTAATTGGTTTTGGTAAGAATTGTAAATTGTCCCTAGTGTGTAGGATAGTGCTAGTGTACGGGGTGATCGTTGGTCAGCGCGGACTAGGTGGGCAGAAGGGCCTGTTTCTGCGCCCAATCTCGAACCCACACTAAACTAAACTTAAGGGCCTGTCCCACCAGCATGCAACTCTATGCGATGAGCGCGACCTAACGTGGTCGCTTGAGCCGTCCGGCGTCACGGGACCGGTCCCACTTCGATCGCCGGAGCCGTGCGGAATTGTGCGGGGTTCGTCCCGACATCGCGCGGGGCTCCGAAAAACTGACTATGTCCAAAAATTCCGCGCGGCAACGGCTTGTCGGCTCGCAGTGGCCTCGACGCATTACACACCGCCTCGACGTCGTGCCTCCATGACCCTCTCTGTAGGTGCCTCCGTGACCCTCTATGTGTGTGGCTCCGTGGCTCTGTGTGTGTGTGTGTGCCTCTGTGCCCCTCTCTGTGTGCCCCTCTCTGTCCTGGCGAACTTACCTTTAAGACTTCGCTCCAAGTTTGCCTCACTTTGCGCCGCGTTGCGCCACTCACCCGACCTCCGCGCGGCCCTCGCTGCCGGTTTGGTCGCGCTTGCCGCATGCAGGCGCATGCATGCTGGTGGGAACGGCCCTGTACAGGGGATCACCCGACCTCCGCGCGGCCCCCGCTTCTAGTTTGATTGCGCTCATCGCATGGAGTCGGATGCTGGTGGGACAGGCCCTTTACTGTCCCGGGCCTCCTCCACTGTCAGAGTGATGCCCAGTGCAAATTGGAGGAGCAGCACCTCTTATAACACTTGGGCAGCTCACACCCCAGCGGTACGAACATTGACTTTGCTTTCCCTCTCTCTCCTGGGGCATCTTGGTCGACATGGGCAAGTGGGGCTGAACGGCCTGTTTCCACACTGTATGACTCTATCCTCATGTTATTGTGTTCACGGTCCTCTGAAGCTGCGGCAAGTAAGAATGATAGAGGAAGGAACTGCAGACGCTGGTTTAAACCCAAGATAGGCATAAAAAGCTGGAGTAACTCAGCGGGACAGGCAGCATCTCTGGAGAGAAGGAATGGGTGACGTTTCGTGTCGAGACCCTTCGACCCCAGTCTGAAGAAGAGTCTCGACCCGAAACTCAGAGAAATTCAGAGTCCAGCAGAGGAGGACAACAAGCTTAATTAGGAAATGGAAAATAGATTATGAAAGAAAAACTGGCAGGGAACATAAAAACTGACTGCAAAAGCTTTTATAGATATGTGAAGAGAAAGAGACTAGTTAAAACAAATGTAGGTCCCTTGCAGTCAGAAACAGGTGAATTGATCATGGGGAACAAGGACATGGCAGACCAATTGAATAACTACTTTGGTTCTGTCTTCACTAAGGAAGACATATATAATCTGCCGGAAATAGCAGGGGACCGGGGGTCAAATGTGATGGGGGAACTGAGTGAAATCCAGGTTAGTCGGGAAGTGGTGTTGGGCAAATTGAATGGATTAAAGGCCGATAAATCCCCAGGGCCAGATAGGCTGCATCCCAGAGTACTTAAGGAAGTAGCTCCGGAAATAGTGGATGCATTAGTGATAATTTTTCAAAACTCTTTAGATTCTGGAGTAGTTCCTGAAGATTGGAGGGTAGCTAATGTAACCTCACTTTTTAAAAAGGGAGGGAGAGAGAAAACGGGGAATTACAGACCAGTTAGTCTAACATCGGTAGTGGGGAAAATGCTAGTTATTAAACATGGGATAGCAGCGCATTTGGAAAGTGGTGAAATCATTGGACAAAGTCAGCATGGATTTATGAAAGGTAAATCATGTCTGCCGAATTTTATAGAATTTTTCGAGGATGTAACTAGTAGAGTGGATATGGGAGAAACTGTGGATGTGTTTTACCTGGACTTTCAGAAGGCTTTCAGCAAGGTCCCAGATGAGAAATTAATATGCAAACTTAAAGCACACGGTATTGGGGGTTCAGTACTGATGTGGATAGAGAACTGGCTGGCCGACAGGAAGCAAAGAGTAGGAGTAAACGGGTCCTTTTCAGGATGGCAGGCAGTGACTAGTGGGGTACCGCAAGGCTCAGTGCTGGGACCCCAGCTATTTACAATATGTATTAATGATTTGGACGAGGGAATTGAATGCAACATCTCCAAGTTTGCGTATGACACGAAGCTGGGGGACAGTGTTAGCTGTGAGGAGGATGCTAGGAGGCTGCAAGGTGACTTGGATAGGTTGGGTGAGTGAGCAAATGCATGGCAGATGCAGTATAATGTGGATAAATGTGAGGTTATCCACTTTGGTGGCAAGAACAGGACTATTATCTGAATGGTGACCGATTAGGAAAAGGGGAGATGCAACGAGACCTGGGTGCCATGGTACACCAGTCATTGAAAGTAGGCATGCAGGTGCAGCAAGCAGTGAAGTTAGCATTCATAGCAAAAGGATTTGAGTATAGGAGCAGGGAGGTTCTACTGCAGTTGTACAGGGTCTTGGTGAGGCCGCACCTGGAGTATTGCGTACAGTTTTGGTCTCCAAATCTGAGGAAAGACGTTCTTGCCATAGCGGGAGTGCATAGAAGGTTCACCAGACTGATTCCTGGGATGGCAGGACTTTCATATGAAGAAAGACTGGATAGACTTGGCTTGTACTCGCTAGAATTTAGAAGATTGAGGGGGGACCTTATAGAAACTTACAAAATTCTTAAGGGGTTGGACAGGCTAGATGCAGGAAGATTGTTCCCGATGTTGGGGAAGTCCAGAACAAGGCGTCACAGTTTACGAATAAGGGGGAAGTATTTTAGGACCGAGATGAGAAAACAAATTTTCACACAGAGAGTGGTGAATCTGTGGAATTCTCTGCCACAGAAGGTAGTTGAGGCCAGTTCATTGGCTATATTTAAGAGGGAGTGAGATGTGGCCCTTGTGGCTAAAGGGATCAGGGGGTATGGAGAGAAGGCAGGTACGGGATACTGAGTTGGATGATCAGCCATGATCGTATTGAATGGCGGTGCAGGCTCGAAGGGCCGAATGGCCTACTCCTGCACCTATTTCTATGTTTCTATGATTTCTATGAAACGACACCCATTCCTTCTCTCCAGAGACGCTGCCTGCTCCGCTGAGTTACTCCAGTAATTTTGTGACTGTCTTTGTAAGTAAGAATGACACTGTTTTGTGATGAAACATATTATAATGCCTCTTGATTTCCCGGTGACTCTGATTGTGGGAAATAATTGCCTGAATCTGTAAAAGATTAGTAATTTTTTTAAATCTCATTGTGGCTGCCGGGATTTAAAAATTGGGATAATTAAATGTGATGGGAAAATGCAAGTTCAATGAACTGCAAAACCATGGGACTGCTGTAAAATCTCAGCTGGTTCACCGCTGATATTTGCAGCGAGTTCACACACTGATCTCGCCCAGCTCATGCCCAAACACTAGAGTCGGGGAATTGTCCCACTAGTTCATACCTTCTAGAACCAGAATTAGGCCATTCGGCCCATCAAGTCTACTCCGCCATTCGATCATGGCTGATCTATCTCTCCCTCCTAACCCCATTCTCCTGCCTTCTCCCCATAAACCCCTGACGCCCGTACTAATCAAGAATCTATCTATCTCGGCCTTAAAAATATCCACTTGACTTGGCCTCCACAGCCTTCTGTGGCAATGAATCCACAGTTTAAGAATAGGGGGTAAGCCATTTAGAACGGAGACGAGGAAACACTTTTTCTCACAGACAGTGGTGAGTGTGGAATTCTCTGCCTCAGAGGGCGGTGGAGGCCGGTTCTCTGGATGCTTTCAAGAGAGAGTTAGATAGGGCTCTTAAAATAGCGGAGTCAGGGGATAGGGGGAGAAGGCAGGAACGGGGTACTGATTGGGGATGATCAGCCATGATCACATTGAATGGCGGTGCTGGCTCGAAGGGCCGTGGCCTCCTCTGCACATTGTCTATTATCTATTGAATTCCACAGATTCACCACCCAATGATTAAATAAATTTTTTCTCATCTTCTTTCTAAAGGTATGTCCTTTAATTCTGAGCCTCTGGTCCTAGACTCTCCCACTAGTGGAAACATCCTCTCCACATCCACTCTATCCAGGCTTTTCACTATTAAGTAATTTTTAATGAGGTTCCCCCTCATCCTTATAAAGTCCAGTGAGTGCAGACCCAGCGTTGTCAAATGCTCATCATATGTTAACTCAATCATCCCCAAAATCATTCTTGTAAACCTCCTCTGGATCCTCTCCAACACTCGACCGCACAGCCGTCTAGATCGTGTGACGTCATTTGAAGATGGACACAAAATGCTGGAGAAACTCAGCGGGGCCGGCAGCATCTCTGGAGAGAAGGAATCGATGATGTTTCGTGTCGAGACTTTTCTTCAGTCTGAAAAGAATGGTCTTGACCCGAAACGTCACCCATCGCTTCTCTCCAGAGATGCTGCCGGTCCCGCTGAGTTACTCCTGCATTTTGTGTCCATCTTCAATTTTCTTGGCCCCGCTCTTGGAGTAGGAGTGGGGGCGGATCCGGATCCGGATCCGCAACGGCCGTGAGCCCCAGGCCGAGCTCGGCGATCGTTTGCCTGCTTCTGCTGCTGTTGGAGGTGAGACGTTGCGTCGCGCCAGGGTCTTGGGCCCGTCCCACTTTGGCCGTCAGTTCCGCGACAGGCCGTTGGCGCGCGAAGATTTCGCTCGCTACAAAAATTTCGGAGCCCCGCGCGATGTCGCGCACAACTACACACCCCTCCGCGCTTCTCAGTGGGACCGGCCCCCGCGCGGCCACACGATGCCCGTGTGCCTCAACGCGACCACGAGGTTACGTAATTTGCATGCCAAGGTCACGTAAGTGGGACAGGCCCTTTACTCCAGCATTTTGTGTCCACCTTCCTCAGATATGGGGCCCAATACTCCTCACAACAGCGCTCACTAGTGTTCGATTTTCTTCATTGCAGCCCAAAAGCCCATTGCCTTCAGATCTACATATCGCTACAGATCAGTCTTTGGCCCAACACATCAATGTAACCAGTGAACGGCAGATCCCGATGGAATGTTATAGAGCAGAGGGATCAAGAAATGCAGGTACATCGTCCCCTGAAAGTGGAGTCACAGGTGGGTCAAGAAGAAGTTTGGAACGTTGTTCTTTCATCAACCATAGAAACATAGAAACATAGAAATTAGGTGCAGGAGTAGGCCATTCGGCCCCTCGAGCCGCACCGCCATTCAATATGGCTGATCAACTCAGTATCCCGTACCTGCCTTCTCTCCATACCCTCTGATCCCCTTAGCCACAAGGGCCACATCTAACTCCCTCTTAAATATAGCCAATGAACTGGCCTCAACTACCCTCTGTGGCAGAGAATAGTAAGATTGAACGAGAACTTACCAAGTTTGAAGGTTGATCTTTATTTCATGAGGAGTTGCGGTGAGGGATTTCGTGAAGAGCCCGCCGGCACGCATGCGCGACATTCTTCAAAGCAGCGGTGTGGAATCACAGAAACAACAACAGAAATGACTTGGCATAGTAAGATTTAAAGAGACTCTGATTACCAGCTGAAGATGATCGAGGGTTGGGAGCGGAGGGCACGAAATCCCTCACCGCAACTCCTCATGAAATAAAGATCAACCTTCAAACTTGGTAAGTTCTCGTTCAATCTTACTATTTCATTTCGGAGTCACGTGAGTGTCTTCGTGAAGACTTCAAAGTTTCTGTGATTACACGCCCTGGACAACGTCCATGCAGACACACCACTAGCAAGGATGGATTGGAGTAAACAAGTTGACGAAACGAGGTTATACTGAAACAAAAAGAAGATTTGTTAATAACACAACAAATAACACCCTTTTAATCAGGGACATCCCCACGTTCACACCCGGCGTTCAGCACGGCCTCTGCGAACTGAAGGGGAGCAGCAACAGGCTTATTATAGAATCGCTGGAACACAGCTTCATTCGCCCATCCTGCTGCGGCGAGGATATGGTCCATGGGCACCTCCATGACTCTCGCCGCCGACGTAGATGCAGCCCTGGTGGAGTGGGATGTAAACACATTAGTGTCAATACCTGCCTTATTCAGGACGATCCGGAGCCACCTGGATATCGTCTGGACTGTCACTCGATGGTGAGGTCTTTTGTGAGTGACAAGCAGGTACAACTCCATTCCTCTGATGCTCCTCGTCACCTTGATGTAGTAACGGATGTGAGTGGCTAAACATAGCCGAGCATCTGCAGGGTATGCCGGGAACTTCAGCTGCAGCCCTGTGCACCCAGGTCTATGCTGCTTAAGCAGCTCATCGATGAAAAAGACTACTTCTCCAGGGGTCGACGTCATCCTGTCAATACGTAGTTTGTGGAGCGTCTGAACCCGCTGTGCTGAAGTCAGCGCTAGTAACATCACCAATTTCATAGTGAGTTGGTCCAGCTGTAACCCTTCCATGGGTGACCACGACCTGAGCAGGGTAAGTACATCCCGGACATCCCAGGTGATGTTGTAGCGTGGTGTAGGCGGATTCAGATTGAATATTCCCCGCATAAGCCTGGACACTAGCCTGTTGGATCCTACCTCGATGTTGAGGTAGAATGATAGCGCACTCCTGGCGCTGTTGATGGCACTATAACTCAAGTGCTCATCATGGTGCAACCCCGCGAGGAATTCCAGGACATCATCACAGGGGATGTGAGAGCGACTGCAGTAGGCTTCCCACTTGGTGATGTGGGAGAGATATCTCCGCCTGGTTGACTCTCGACATGATGCTCCAATGGTGTTCATGGTCCGGGTGGTAAGGCCATACTGCATCCATGGCCTGGTCAGAACCTGCAAGCCAGTAATTTTAGATAGGCATGGCAGGGGTGTAACTCCCCTGAGACAGGGTGAGAAACCAAATGTGGGCAACCCTCTAGAGGGACCCAAGGTTGACTAATCATGTCAGAGACCACCGGATACTAAGGCTGTGTAGGCCAGTCGGGTATGACAAGAATGCCTCTGGCAGAATCCATCCTGATTTTTTTTTTTTTTTTGTAATACCCGACTGATGAGGCAAAACGGGGGGAATGCATAGAAAAACCACTTCCCCCAGTCTAGCGAGAATGCATCAATCGCTAATGCCCCAGGGTCTGGTTCCCATGAAACATATGTCGGTACCTGATGGTTCAACCGGGACGCAAAAAGGTCGATATCCGGTTGGCCAAATTTGGCTGTAATTTGGGCAAATATTTGAGGATGCAGCATCCACTCAAACTATCATTGAATTTGCGTGACCTGGTGTCTGCCACAGTATTAAGCCTACCTGGCAAATAGGTAGCTGAAATCCAAATATCTCGATCAATACACCAGCACCAAATAGTATTAGCCAATTTGTCACAAGAGACTGACCTGGTACCGCCCATATGGTTTAAATATGCCACCGCTGTAGTGTTGTCTATTTGGAGACGGACATGAGTACCACTAAGATGAGCACAATATGCCCGCAGTCCGTGAAATGCTGCAAGCAGCTTCAAATAGTTAATCCCTTGTATTAGCAACATGCTAGCTTCAAGGGGATCCCACCTGCCTCCACAACTAGAAGAGCTGTCCGCAGCTCCCCAGCCTAGAGAGCTTGCGTCAGTTTGCAAATATACCACCGGATTGGGCACAACAATGGGTTTGAATGCCTTGCCAATATTGGACACCCACCATTGTAGCTCAATCTTAGCATCGGAAGGCAGCCCCATAGGTCTGTCAAAATGACCAGCGTTCTTTTTTAACGCAGCAATCTTGGCCCTCTGCAGATTTTGATAATGCAAAGGTCTAAACCGGGCTGCCGGAAATAAAGCTACGATTTTCCCAATCATCTTAGCTGTATGCCGAATAGATGGTATACTGGCGGATGCGAGATCCTGACATGCAAGGGAAACATCCTCCACCTTGTGAAATGGAATGTTGGCCCTCATTAGAATAGAGTCCACCGTGAAACCCAAATAATCCATAACCTGGGATGGGTGAAACTTCGACTTTTCTGGATGGACTATAAACCCCAGCTGCTGAAATATAGTAACAGTTGCTGAAACAGCGCTTTCAGCTGCTTCCAGAGTGTTGCCAATAATCAGAATATCATCTAAATAAGCCATTACAATATGATGTTGTATACGTAATTTGGCCATAATAGGTTTGAGTAATTTAGTAAAGCCTAGGGCGGTAGTAAGCCCATTTGGTAAGGCCCGATATTGCCAGAGCTGATCCATCCAGACAAATTTCGAAAAAAATGTGCGGTGATGTTTCCGGATGGACACTGAATAGCATGCATCTTTCAAATCAATACATGCCATAAAGCAACCATGCGAAAGCAGTGATTTGGCTGTCTCAAAAGGTGTCCATTTTAAAATGTGTATATGTTACAAAGGTATTCAAGTGGTCAAGTCAATAATCACCCGACAACCTCCAACCTTTTTTGGCCTAGTAAAATATGGGAGACGAATTCAATGGGCTCGTGAATAGTTTCCTCTATCACGCCTTTTGTTCCGACGAAAATTTTCAGCCGTGCCTGCTGCCTGCTCAACGGCAGACAGCGTAAACTTCCGTTGAGGCATATGCTGGGATGGAGGACCCCGAATATCCTTTCCTCTTGGAGAAGTCTTCCCCGAAATTTTTTGATTCTGCTGCAGGAGGGGCTCCAATATCCGCTCCATCCTGGCCAATACGCCCCTTGAGCTAAAACTCGGGCGGCCGAAGTCCTCATGTTCTGCTGAACTGCTGGGGCTTCGTCCATCGGCCCACACCTCATCGAGGTGAACCTGGTGCCGGAAAGTTGTCGCCGGTAGCCGCTGCAGCGAAGCGGAGCGATTCCCACGCGGGAGGTACTCTCAAACGCCTCCTCGGCGGAGCTTGGTCTCGCTGCCTCGGAGGGCAAATGCGATGGGAAGTCGGCACCTGACTTAGCATGGAGATCCGACGCCCGCGCGGGCTTGCCGGCTGCGCATATCATGGACCTAGCCGACGCATAGTCTCGTCCTCCCATCCATGGGGGACTCGGCGACCGTGGCGTATGGGCTCGTTGAAGGGAGGAGCAGTTCGCTGGGCTTAGTGTCTGCTGACGGTTCTCAACTTCTGCTGACGGCGGTTAACCTCCCTGTGCCTACTGGAGCTGGATGGCTCCTCTCCAGTAGCCGCGTCATGCGGCCATACGCCCTTCACCCTGAACACTCGGGTGGTCGGAGACCTCCGGCTCAGAAGATTGCCGGGGCTCCTTTCATCGGCCCGCACCTCTGAGAAGTGATCTCGGTGCCGGAAGTTGTCGCTATCGGCCGCCGCAGCGAACCGCGCGATTCCCGCGCGGGAAAGGTGTTCAACCGTCCCCGTTTAACGGGAGCGGAAGCCGTTGCCACAAAGGGCCCTGACGGCTTGGGGTCGACTCCAGCAGAAGCATGGAGCGACGCCCGCGCGGGCTTGCCGGCTGTCCACATCGTGGACCTTGCCGACGCACGGTCTCGTCCCCCCCATCGACAGGGGACTCGGCGACCGAGGCGGGACCGTACCCAAGCCCCCCATCCCAACGGCGGGGTTTGGGAGTTGGATAGCAGATCTCACAGACCCAGGTCCCGCCGTTGCACCAGACCGCACCATGGCGGCTGGTGGAGCCTTGGCCCGAACCGGGTTTAGGCTTACGGGCTCCTCCCCTGCCCTTCAACGAAGGGCTAGCGGAGGGGGGTCGGGCCGCAGCACGACCCCTTCCCCGTGGTTGCCAATGGCGAACTTGTGGCAGGGTCCCCCCTTTCGAGAGGCACCCCGTTCTCGGCTCCTGGAATCAGCATTGGAGCTGCTGCTCCTCGAATCAGCACAGGAGCTCCTGCTCCTTGAATCAGCACTGGAGCTCCTGCTCCTGGAACCAGCACTGGAGCTCCTGCTCCTTGAATCAGCACTGGAGCTCCTGCTCCTCGAATCAGCACTGGAGCTCCTGCTCCTGGAACCAGCACTGGAGCTCCTGCTCCTCGAATCAGCACTGGAGCTCCTGCTCCAGCCCTGGAGCTCCTGCTCCTTAATCCAGCACTGGAGCTCCTGCTCCTTGACCTGCACTGGAGCTCCTGCTCCTCAAATCAACACTGGAGCACCTGCTCCTTGAATCGGCACTGGAGCTCCCGCATAGCGGCGGGTCGGGCCCGGTAACAACAGGGCTCCCCGACATCCATGCCTATTTCCCCACGTACCTGCAGGGAGAGAACATAACATACACCCGCCACAACAAGACACCAACTCACACTGGAGCTCCGGTGTATCGGCGGGTCTGGCCCTGTACCAACAGGGCTCCCCGACTACCCCGCCTGTTTCCCGGCCCGACTCGCAGGTGAGCCGCTGAGAAAGGCTCCGGGATAAGTGGCGGCGACTCCAATCCACGTTCCTGTAGGGAGAGAACACACTGCTCCCCCCCCAACAGGAAACACCAACTCTAGGTGGCTTAGCCTTACCTGAGTCGGCCCTCTGAAGGGCTGGTCAGGAGCCGCGCTCCCCACCAGCCGTCGGCAGCAATGCGATGCGACGATATGTCGCGCATGCGTGCCGGCAGGCTCTTCACGAAGTCACTCACGTGACTCCGAAATGAAATTCCAGAGACCCACCACTCTCTGTGTGAAAAAAGTCCTTCTCATCTCGGTCCTAAAGGATTTCCCCCTTATCCTTAAGCTGTGACCCCTTGTCCTGGATCTCCCCAACATCGGGAACAATCTTCCTGCATCTAGCCTGTCCAACCCCTTAAGGTCATTGGAGCCCCGCGCGATGTCGCAAGCAGGTCATTGTGTGTAGAAGTCGGAACACCTTATTATGTCACGAAGGCACAGTGACGCAGCAGGTAGTTCTGCTGCCTCGCACCACCAGAGACCCGGGTTCGATCCGGACCTCAGGTGCTGTCTGTGTGTGGAGTTTGCACGTTCTCCTTGTGACCGGGTGGTTTTTGCCGGGTGCTCTGGTTTCCTCCCACATCCTAAAACCGAGCTGTTTTGTAGGTTAATTGGCCTCTTTAAATTGCCCCTATTGTGTAGGGAGTGGATGAGAAAGTGGGATAACATAGAACTAGCGTGAACGGGTGAACAATGAGCGGCGTGGACCAAAGGGCCTGTTTCCATGCTAACTCTAAAACACAAAAAGGCCGTGTTCAACGTTGGCAAGGAGCATTTGGATTATTGTGTTCACTGCCACAGGAAGGATTGTTAAAGAAGGAACTGCAGATGCTGGAGAATCGAGGGTTACACAAAAGGCTGGAGAAACTCAGCGGGTGCAGCAGCATCTAAGGAGCGAAGGAGATAGGCGACGTTTCGGGTCGAGACCCTTCTTCAGACTGGTCAGGGATCAGGGAAACGAGAGATATAGACGGTGATGTGGAGAGATAAAGAACAATGAATGAAAGATATGCAAAAAAGTATCGATGATAAAGGAAACAGGCCATTGTAAGCTGTTTGTGGTGTGAAAATGAGACTTGGGTGGGGGAGAGATAGAGAGAGAGGGAATGCCAGGGCCTGAGGGCTGAGGGAGAGGTGGGGAGGGGAGGAGACAGCAAGGGTTAACAGAATTGAGAAAATTCAATGTTTAAGCCCAGAGGATGCAGACTCCCCAAGCGGAATATGAGGTGCTGTTCCTCCAACTTGCGGTGTTGCTCACTCTGGCCGTGGAGGAGGCCCAGGACTGAGAGGTCGGATACGGAATGGGAGGGGGAGTTGAAGTGCTGAGCCACCGGGAGGTCGAGTTGGTTATTGCGGACTGAGCGGAGGTGTTCGGCGAAGCGACTTCTCTGCTGTCCACACAATACCTCTGTGGAGCCTGGAACTCGACTGCCGACCTAATGAAAACATCCCCGCTGCATTCCTGTCATGTCTTGCAAGAATGCAGTTGATGTTGAGGTTTTTGATGCATCCTGCTGCAACCTACCAACGTTACATATGTCACAGTACTGTACAGCACAGGAGCAGGCCCTTCTGCCCACAATGTTCCTGCCGCTCATGATGCCAAGACCAACTCCTATCTGCCTTCACATAAAGAACATGCGGTGGTGCAGCGGTAGAGTTGCTGACCCAGGCTCAATCCTGACTACAGGTGCTGTCTGTGCGGAGTTTTACGTTATCCCCGTGACCTGCGTGGGTTTTCTCCGGGTGCCCTGTTTTCCTCCAAAGACGTACAGGTTTGTAGGTTAATTGGCTTGGGTATCAATGTCCAAATTGTCGCTAGTGGGTTTTCCGGCAGTGTTAACGTGTGGGGATTGCCGGGCGGTGCGGACTCGGTGGGTCGAAGGGCTGTATCTCTGAACTAAACTAAAAACATAAGTGATAGGAGCAGAATTAGGCCATTCGTCCCATCAAGTCTATTCCGCCATTCAATCATGGCCGATCTAACTCTCCCTCCTAACCCCATTCTTCCTGTAACCCTTCGAAGCCTCACTCATCAAGAACCTGCCAATCTCTGCTTTAAAAACACCCACTGACTTGGCCTCCACAGCCACCTGTGGCAATGAATTCCACAGATTCACCACCCTCTGGCGAAAGAAATTCCTTATTTCCTTTCCAAACATTCATCCTTTAATTCTGAGGCTGTGCCCTCTGGTCCTAGACTCTCCCACCAGTGGAAACATCCTCTCCACATCCACTCTATCCAGCTCTTTCACTATTCGGTGAGTTTCAATGAAGTCCCCCCCCCCACCTCATCCTTCTACACTCCAGCGAGTACAGGCCCAGTGCTGTTGAACCCCCCCATATCCCTGCATATCAATGTGCCTGTCCAAAAGCCTCTTAAACACCGCTATTGTATCTGCCTCCGCCACCACCCCTGGCAGCGCGTTCCAGGCAGCCACCACCCTCTGTGCAAAATACAACTTGCCCCACAAATCTCCTTTAAACTTTGCCCCTCTCAACTTAAAGTTGTGCCCTCTGGTCTTTGTTATTTGCACCTGTTTACCCAATCAATGCCTCATAATTTTCTATATTTTAGATTAATCTTAACTTCACCATAATGTTATATGCTATCGATGGGCCAAATGGCCTAATTCTGCTCTTCGAAATTTATAATCTCAGCGAGTCCCCCTGTTCATAACCTGTTATCTCAGAGATGGTTCTGAATAATTCCCTCTGATATTTCTGGGGCAAAAAAATCTCTTTATATATTTGAGCCAGTGAGCGAAAATGTTTGAGCGTACTCTGGGTCTCTTAATCCGGTACTGGGAGAGGCTTAGTTCCATTTAGTTTAGAGATACAGCACGGTAACAGGCCCTTCGGCCCACCGAGTTCGCACCGACCAGCGATCCCCGCACACTAACACTATCCCAAGGACAACTAGGACACTAGGGACAGTTTTTACATTTGCACCGAGCCGATTAACCCACGAACCTGTACGTCTTTGGAGTGCGGGAGGAGACCGAAGATCTCGGTGGAAGCCCACGCGGGTCGCGGGGAGAACGTACAAACTCCGTACAGACAGCGCCCGTAGTCAGGATCAAACCCGGGTCTCTGGCGCTGTGAGGCAGCAACTCTGCCGCTGCGCCACCTTGGATTGTTTCCTCTGGAATTTGGAGGTTGAGGGGGGACCTGATAGACGTATATTAAGTGATGAGAGTCTTAGATACGATAGAGAGTCACAGCCTTTTCCCCCCAAGGTGGAAAAATCTAACACTAGAGGGCACAGCTTTAAGGTGAGAGGGGGCAAAGTTTAAAGGAGATGTGCGGGGCAAGTTATTTTACACAGAGGGTGGTGGGTGCCTGGAACGCACTGCCAGGGGTGGCGGTGGAGGCAGATATGAGAGTGGTGTTTAAGAGACTATTAGTTCTGCAGGGAATGGATGGATATGGATCATGTACAGGCAGATACGAGATGGCGTTGGCATCATGTTTAGGACAGACATTGTGGGCCGAAGGGCCTGTTACTGCTGTAACGTTCTATGTGATAGTTTGCCAGGTCAGTGTTTTTTGTGTTAAACCACGGATAATTCATCGGACCTCTCCCTTGGTCACCGATGTCCTGGCTACCACCCCCCCCCCCCCCCCCCCCCCTCGGGGGCATAGTGACCAAGGCTGGCATTGATTTTGAATGGGCTAGAATACAAAAACAGGGGTGTAATGCTGAGGCTCTATAAGGCCCTGGTCAGGCCGCATTTGGAGTATTTGGAGCAGTTTTGGGCCCAATATCTGAGGAAGGATGTGCTGGCTCTGGAGAGGGTCCAGAGGAGGTTTACCAGAATGATCCCAGGAATGAGTGGGTTAACGTATGATGAGCGTTTGTCGGCACTGGGCCTGTACTCGCTGGAGTTTAGAAGCATGAGGGGGGACCTCATTGAAACATACCGAATAGTGAAAGGCCCGGATAGATTGGATGTGGAGAGGATGTTTCCACCAGTGGGAGAGTCTAGGACCAGAGGCCACAGCCTCAGAATAAAAGGACTTACCTTTAGAAAGAAGAGAAGAAGGAATTTCTTTAGTCAGAGGGTGATGAATCTTCATAAATTTATAAGTTCGAGGAGCAGTGAAGAAAGTGAATGGTATGTTAGCATTCATAGCGAAAGGATTTGAGTATAGGAGCAGGGAGGTTCTACTGCAGTTGTACAGGGCCTTGGTGAGGCCACACCTGGAGTATTGCGTACAGTTTTGGTCTCCAAATCTGAGGAAAGACATTCTTGCCATAGAGGGGGTACAGAGAAGGTTCACCAGACTGATTCCTGGGATGTCAGGACTTTCATATGAGGAAAGACTGGATAGACTCTGCTTGTACTCGCTGGAATTTAGAAGATTGAGGGGGGATCTTATAGAAACTTACAAAATTCCTAAGGGGTTGGACAAGCTAGATGCTGGAAGATTGTTCCCGATGTTGGGGGAGTCCAGAACAAGGGGTCACAGAGTAAGGATAAGGGGAATTCCTTTAGGACCGAGATGAGGAAAACATTCTTTACACTGAGAGTGGTGAGTTTCTGGAATTCTCTGCCACAGAGGGTAGTTGAGGCCAGTTCATTGGCTATATTTAAGAGGGCGTTGGATGTGGCACTTGTGGTTAAAGGGATCAGGGGGTATGGAGAGAAGGCAGGTACGGGATACTGAGTTGGATGATCAGCCATGATCACATTGAATGGCGGTGCAGGCTCGAAGGGCCGAATGGCCTACTCCTGCACCTATTCTTTACACAGAGAGTGGTGAGTCTCTGGAATTCTCTGCCACAGAAGGTAGTTGAGGCCAGTTCATTGGCTATCTTTAAGAGGGCGTTAGATGTGGCACTTGTGGCTAAAGGGATCAGGGGGTATGGAGAGAAGGCAGGTACGGGATACTGAGTTGGATGATCAGCCATGATCACATTGAATGGCGGTGCAGGCTCGAAGGGCTGAATGGCCTACTCCTGCACCTATTTTTCTATGTTTCTATGTTTCTATGAGCAGAATAAGGCCATTCGGCCCATTGAGTTTGTGGGATTCATTGCCACAGACGGCTGGGGAGGCCAAGTCAATGGAGATTTTTAAGGTGGAGATTGACAGATTCTTGATTAGTGTAGGAAAGAACTGCAGATGCTGGTTTAAACAGAAGATATAGACATGAAAAGCTGGAGAGACTCAGCGGGACAGGCACCACCGCTGGATAGAAGGAATGGGTGACGTTTGTGGTCGAGACCCTTCTTCAGATGCTCGTAACGTCACCCGTTCCTTCTCTCCGGAGATGCTGCCTGTCGGGCTGAGATGCTGGATTAATACCGGCGCCAGGAGTAATGGGGAGCAGGCAGGAGAATGGGGTCGAGAGGGAGAGATAGATCAGCCGTGATTGAGTGGCGGAGGAGACTCGATGGGCCGAGTGGCCTAATTCTGCTCCTGGAACCCGCGGGCTGTCCAGGCATTTCCGAGAAGCTCGTTGCCAGCGGGGTTCCGGTCCATGTTCGAACCATCACAACCACCCCCCCACCCCGCCCTCTTGGCTTTTTTAAAATTGATAAATGATTCAAGCTTTGATGGAAGGCTAATTGAATCGCGTTGTTGAGTTGGAGCAGTGGGAGCAGTTAGTCCTTGGACGCGGGCCAGAGCTGATGGTGGTGAGCTCACTGACCACTCATGAGCGGATGTTATTAATGAGGAGCCCAGTTTCCCGTCCCAGACTGATGGCATTAGCAGTCCCTAAGGTGGGGGCCTGATGATCCCGAGCAGCTTCGCAGGCACTCAGAGGAGATAATTGCCCATTATCTCTCCACATGCCTGATGCAGCTTGGTTCGGCAACGGCTCTGTCCAAGACCGCAAGAAATCGCAGTGTCACAAGGCCAGGTCCATCACGCGCAGACCAGACTCCCCCACCACCACCACCAACGGCGCCATCTGCACTTCACGCTCCACGGAACCACAGCGATGCTGCTGGTAGTCACACACACACACACACACAATGCTGGAGTCACTCAGCGGGACGGGCAGCATCTCTGGAGAGAAGGAATGGGTGACGTTTCACGTCGAGACCCTTCGTCAGATCCCGCAACTGGGAAACCTGCTGCCTCCGAGCTCCAGAGACCCATGCTCGGGGTTGGACAGGCTAGACGATGCAGGAAGATTGTTCCCCGAGGGTTACACAAAAAGCTGGAGAAACTCAGCGGGTGCAGCAGCATCTAAGGAGCGAAGGAGATAGGCGACGTTTCGGGTCGAGACCCTTCTTCAGACATTCGGGATTGTTCCCGATGTTGGGGAAGTCCAGAGCAAGGGGCCACAGTTTAAGGATAAGGGGGAAGTCTTTTAGGACCGAGATGAGAAGAACTTTTTTCACACAGAGAGTGGTGAATCTCTGGAACTCTCTGCCACAGAAGGTAGTTGAGGCCAGTTCATTGGCTATATTTAAGAGGGAATTAGATGTGGCCCTTGTGGCTAAAGGGATCAGGGGGTATGGAGAGAAGGCAGGTACGGGATACTGAGTTGGATGATCAGCCATGATCATATTGAATGGCGGTGCTGGCTCGAAGGGCCGAATGGCCTACTCCTGCACCTAATTTCTATGATTCTATGATTCTATATTCCATCCTAACATGGGACATGGGACACGGGACATGGGACATGGGACATTGGACACGGGACATGGGACATGGGACATGGGACATGGGACATGGGACATGGGACACCGGACACCGGACACCGGACACCGGACACCGGACACGGGACACGGGACACGGGACACGGGACACGGGACACGGGACACGGGACATGGGACATGGGACATGGGACATGGGACAAGGGACATGGGACAAGGGACATGGGACAAGTGACAAGTGACATGGGACAAGGGACATGGGACATGGGACATGGGACAAGGGACATGGGACATGGGACATGGGACAAGTGACATGGGACAAGGGACATGGGACATGGGACATGGGACATGGGACATGGGACAAGGGACATGGGACAAGGGACATGGGACATGGGACATGGGACAAGGGACATGGGACCTGGGACCTGGGACATGGGACATGGGACAAGGGACATAGAGCATAGAACAGTACAGCACGTGAACTTCAGCCCACAAAGTCAGTGCCAACATGAATCCAAAACTGTCACATCAGCCTGTATATGATCCATATCCCTCCATTCCCTGCATATCCGCGTGCCTATCCAAAAAAACCTCTTAACCACCACTATCATGTCTGCCCCCCACCACCACCCCCAACAGCTAGTTCTAGGCACCCACCACCCTGTGCGTTAAAAAAAACTTGCCCCGCACATCTCCTTTAAACTTTGTGCCTCTCACCTTAAAGCCACTCCTTCTGGCATTTCATTTTTCCATCCTAGGGGAAAAAAGGTTCTGACTGTCTACCCTATCTATGTATCTCATAATTTCTCTAGCAGTCTCCCATGCAACCTCTGGGCGTTCCAGAGAAAACCATCCAAGTCTGTCCGACCTCTCCCTTTAGCTAATACTCCCTAATCCAGGCATCATCCTGGTAAACCTCCTCTGCATTCTTTCCAAAGACCCCACATGCTTCCTGTAATGGAGGCGACCAGAACTACTACAAATGCAGCCTCACCAACGCCCTATAGAGCGGCATGGTGACTTCCTGACTCTTATACTCAACGTTCCGACCCTATCTACTTGTGTCGCCATTTTCCGGGAGTGATGGGCTTGGATCCCAAGATCCCTGTGCATCAATGGTTTTTTAATGATATATTTTCCTCTCACATTCCCCTTACAGCTACTGCCTAATAACATTGTGACATGCCTTACTCTCAGTCTCAAGACCCAGCCTGAAGAAGGGTCTCGTCCCGAAACGTCACCCATTCCTTCTTTCCAGAGATGCTGCCTGTGCCGCTGAGTTACCCCAGCATTCTGTGTCTATCTTCCATGTAAACCAGCATCTGCAGTTCCTTCCTACACATAACCCGAATGTAGCATCTTCCCACAAGGTCCAACCTTCTCCCTATTCAAAACAATCCTAAACCTTATGGCTGAAGAAGGTCTTGTCCCGAAACGTCACCCATTCCTTCTCTCCAGAGATGCTGCCTGTCCTGCTGAGTTACTCCAGCATTTTGTGTCTGTAAACTTATGGAGTGTGACCACTATCTCCAAACTGCATTTCCACTGAAAGACTGATCACAATAGACAATAGACAATAGACAACAGGTACAGGAGTAGCCCATTCGGCCCTTCGAGCCAGCACCGCCATTCAATGTGATCATGGCTGATCATCCCCAAACAGTACCCCGTTCCTGCCTTCTCCCCATATCCCCTGACTCCGCTATCTTTAAGAGCCCTATCCAGCTCTCTCTTGAAAGCAACCAGAGAACCTGCCTCCACCGCCCTCTGAGGCAGAGAATTCCACAGACTCACCACTCTCTGTGAGAAAAAGTGTTTCCTCGTCTCCGTTCTAAATGGCTTAAAGCCTTATTCTTAAACTGTGTGGCCCCTGGTTCTGGACTCCCCCACAACATCGGGAACATGTTTCCTGCCTCTAGCGTGTCCAAACCCTTAATAATCTTATATGTTTCAATAAGATCCCCTCTCATCCTTCTAAACTCCAGAGTGTACAAGCCCAGCCGCTCCATTCTCTCAGCATATGACAGTCCCGCCATCTCGGGAATTAACCTTGTAAACCTACGCTGCACTCCCTCAATAGCAAGAATGTCCTTCCTCAAATTAGGGGACCAAAACTGCACACAATACTCCAGGTGTGGTCTCACCAGGGTCCTGTACAACTGCAGAAGGACCTCTTTGCTCCTATACTCGACTCCTCTTGTTATAAAGGCCAACATGCCATTCGCTTTCTTCACTGCCTGCAGTACCTGACCAGGCTTATTTCCGAACACAAGGCTCACATTTGTTCCCGTCGCAGGTTGGTCTCCCCACATTCTGTTGCAAGAAACCCTCACAAATTCTGCCCCGTCTAAGGCTTTGGCACTGAGGAAGTCCCAGTCAACATTGGGGAAGTTAAAATCACCCACTTAGACAACTAAGTGTGAGAAATGGTGCAGACCCAAAACCTCACCTATCCATGTAGATACAAAGAACTGCAGATGTTGGTTTATACCAAAGAAAGACGCAAAGTGCTGGAGTAACTCAGTAGGTCAGCCCTGATTTGTCCTGGTCTTTTCTCACCTCCCCTCCCCACCCCCAAGTTTCAGTCTGAAGAAGGGTCCCGATCCGATATGGCACCTATCCATGTTCTCCACAGATGCTGCCTGACCCGCTGAGTTACTCCAGCACTCTGTGAAACGTCACCTATCCATGTTCCCCACAGATGCTGCCTGACCCGCTGAGTTACTCCAGCACTCTGTGAAACATCACCTATCCATGTTCTCCACAGATGCTGCCTGACCCGCTGAGTTACTCCAGCACTCTGTGAAACGTCACCTATCCATGTTCCCCACAGATGCTGCCTGACCCGCTGAGTTACTCCAGCATTCTGTGTCTATCTTCGGTGTAAACCAGCATCTGCAGTTCCTTCCTACACATAACCCGAATGTAGCATCTTCCCACAAGGTCCAACCTTCTCCCTATTCAAAACAATCCTAAACCTTATGGCTGAAGAAGGTCTTGTCCCGAAACGTCACCCATTCCTTCTCTCCAGAGATGCTGCCTGTCCTGCTGAGTTACTCCAGCATTTTGTGTCTGTAAACTTATGGAGTGTGACCACTATCTCCAAACTGCACTTCCACTGAAAGACTGATCACAATAGACAATAGACAATAGACAACAGGTGCAGGAGTAGCCCATTCGGCCCTTCGAGCCAGCACCGCCATTCAATGTGATCATGGCTGATCATCCCCAAACAGTACCCCGTTCCTGCCTTCTCCCCATATCCCCTGACTCCGCTATCTTTAAGAGCCCTATCCAGCTCTCTCTTGAAAGCAACCAGAGAACCTGCCTCCACCGCCCTCTGAGGCAGAGAATTCCACAGACTCACCACTCTCTGTGAGAAAAAGTGTTTCCTCGTCTCCGTTCTAAATGGCTTAAAGCCTTATTCTTAAACTGTGTGGCCCCTGGTTCTGGACTCCCCCCCAACATCGGGAACATGTTTCCTGCCTCTAGCGTGTCCAAACCCTTAATAATCTTATATGTTTCAATAAGATCCCCTCTCATCCTTCTAAACTCCAGAGTGTACAAGCCCAGCCGCTCCATTCTCTCAGCATATGACAGTCCCGCCATCCCGGGAATTAACCTTGTAAACCTACGCTGCACTCCCTCAATAGCAAGACTGTCCTTCCTCAAATTAGCGGACCAAAACTGCACACAATACTCCAGGTGTGGTCTCACCAGGGTCCTGTACAACTGCAGAAGGACCTCTTTGCTCCTATACTCGACTCCTCTTGTTATAAAGGCCAACATGCCATTCGCTATCTTCACTGCCTGCATTCTCCCCACATTCTGTTGCAAGAAACCCTCACAAATTCTGCCCCGTCTAAGGCTTTGGCACTGAGGAAGTCCCAGTCAACATTGGGGAAGTTAAAATCACCCACTTAGACAACTAAGTGTGAGAAATGGTGCAGACCCAAAACCTCACCTATCCATGTAGATACAAAGAACTGCAGATGTTGGTTTATACCAAAGAAAGACGCAAAGTGCTGGAGTAACTCAGTAGGTCAGCCCTGATTTGTCCTGGTCTTTTCTCACCTCCCCTCCCCACCCCCAAGTTTCAGTCTGAAGAAGGGTCCCGATCCGATATGTCACCTATCCATGTTCTCCACAGATGCTGCCTGACCCGCTGAGTTACTCCAGCACTCTGTGAAACGTCGCCTATCCATGTTCTCCACAGATGCTGCCTGACCCGCTGAGTTACTCCAGCACTCTGTGAAACGTCACCTATCCATGTTCTCCACAGATGCTGCCTGACCCGCTGAGTTACTCCAGCACTCTGTGAAACGTCACCTATCCATGTTCTCCACAGATGCTGCCTGACCCGCCGAGTTACTCCAGCACTCTGTGAAACGTCACCTATCCATGTTCTCCACAGATGCTGCCTGACCCGCTGAGTTACTCCAGCACTCTGTGAAACGTCACCTATCCATGTTCTCCACAGATGCTGCCTGACCCGCTGAGTTACTCCAGCGCTTTGCTTCTTGCTTTCGTAAATCAGCATCTGCAGTTCCTTGCACCACAAGACCGCCCTGTTACATAGAAACATAGAAATTAGGTGCAGGAGTAGGCCATTCGGCCCTTCGAGCCTGCACCGCCAATCAATATGATCATGGCTGATCATCCAACTCAGTATCCCGTACCTGCCTTCTCCCCATACCCTCTGATCCCCTTAGCCACAAGGGCCACATCTAACTCCCTCTTAAATATAGCCAATGAACTGGCCTCAACTACCCTCTGTGGCAGAGAGTTCCAGAGACCCACCACTCTCTGTGTGAAAAAAGTCCTTCTCATCTCGGTCCTAAAGGATTTCCCCCTTATCCTTAAGCTGTGACCCCCTTGTCCTGGACCTCCCCAACATCGGGAACAACTTCTGTTGCTTTGGAACCTTTTGGTAATCTGCCTCACCTCACCTGACCTCGGGTGCTGTCCGTGTGGAGTTTGCACGTTCTCTCCCTGTGGCCGCGTGGGTTTCCCCCGGGTGATCCGGCTTCCTCCCACATCCCAAACATGCGCAGGCTTGTAGGTTAATCGGCCCGCTGTAAATTGCCCCGAGTGTGAACGGTGTGGGTGAGAAAGTGGGATAACATAGAACTAGTGTGAACGGGCGAGCATGGACTGGGTGGGCCGAAGGGCCTGTTTCCGTCCTAAATAAACTGATTGTAACCGTGTCGAGTATTTTCTCTGACTGGATAGCAGGCGAGCAAAAGGTTTGCACTCCACGTTGGTACGCATGATAATATCAAATTAAACTAATCTGAAATAACTCTTGGGACAGCAGCCAACGTGAGGGCAAATGTATTAAAATGTAAACATATATTATAATATAATAATAACAGTTGCTGTGCATTAGGGATTTCGCTCAAGTCCTCCGTGTATGCAAAAGCATTCATTTAAAGTGCGGGTGTCAGAGGTTGAGGGGAGAAGGCGGGAGACTTGGGTTGGCAGGGAGAGATAGATCAGCCATGATTGAATTGGGTGGACCGCATGACCTAATTCTGCTCCTATCACTTACAAATTCATGAAAGCTGGCTGTTATACATTAGCTGTGGCCCGTTGCCTGTAAGGGAGAAATATTTACTTTAGCAGATCACGGTGGCGCAGCGGTAGAGTTGCTGCCTCACAGCGCCAGGGGCCCGGGTTCGATCCTGACCACGTCTGTACGGAGTTTGCACGTTCTCCCCGTGACCTGCGTGGGTTCTCTCCAGGGGCTCTGGTTTGCTCCCACACGCCAAAGACGTGGGTTAATTGGCTTCGGTAACATTGTAAATTGTCCCTAGTGTGTGTAGGGTTGTGTTAATGTGCGGGGGATCGCTGGTCTGTACGGGCCCAGTGGGCCGAAGGGCCTGTTTCTGCGCTGTATCACTAAACTAAACTCAACGGAGCCTTCATTTAGATATCACATAAATCTTTTCTCTCTGTATTCAATGGCCTGATTTAACTTCTGTCACTTAAGAGATTTAAACAGCATCCAATCCGACGCCTATCTTTAGCATTGCAAGAAAACCTCTGCCTTTAGTCTGTCTCGAAAAAGATAAAGTCGGATAAAGTCCGATAGAGTTTTTGATTCCCCTTCGCAGAGTACAAGATTCTGTGCATCCATTCTATCTACAGTTTGTAGGATTCCATGAATGTGGTGTCACACATCTATATCGGTGAGACCAAGCGTGGGCTTGGCGATCGCTTCGCACAACACCTCCGCTCAGTCCGCATTAACCAACCCGACCTCCCGGTGGCTCAGCACTTCAACTCCCCCTCCCATTCCGTATCCGACCTCTCTGTCCTGGGCCTCCTCCACGGCCAGAGTGAGCACCACCGTAAATTGGAGAAGCAGCACCTCATATTCCGCTTGGGCAGCCTGCACCCTAGTGGCATAAACATTGACTTCTCCAATATAGAATAGACTGCTATTTATTGTCATTCAAGCAGGTTTGAACGAAATTGCATTTTCCACAGTTTTTGTTTTACATTACAAAACAACCCAAGAACCACACGTAACACAGTTTACACAAACATCCATCACAGTGGATCTCCAACACCTCCTCACTGTGATGGACGGCAAAAGTCTTATCTCTTCCCTTTGTTCTTGTCCCGTGGTCCAGCGTCCAACTGCAGCGTCGAGGCGACTGGGGCTCCCGATGTTAAAGCCCCCGGCGGGCGATGGTAAGTCCAGCGGCCGTTTAAGCCGCGCCGGGCGATGTTAGGCCCCGCTCTGAGTCCGTTAAACCCCGCGATTCCAGCGGGAGACATTGTCGCTGCGGGAGCTCCGAAAAGCGGTCTCCCGCCAGGGACCCGCGAGCTCCCGATGTTCCCGTCCACCGGGCCTGCGGCCGGAGCCTCCGGAGCTCCGAAGTCGGGCCGCAGCCGCGCGCCACCACAGCTCTCCCCGCTCCGAAGTCGGCCAGCTCCGCGACGAAAAGTCCGCATGCTCCACGACTGGAGCCCTCAGGTTGGTCCCGGTCGGAGGCTGCTGCCGGCTCCACGATGTTAGGCCCAACGGCACCGGAGACCCGACAGGGAAAAAGTCGGGTCCCCGTACAGAGAAGAGATTAAACGGTTCCCCCCCACATATACACAGCTAAAAAATAAAGAACTAAGCTGAAGACCTACATTTAACAAGACAAAAATTAAAAAAAAAAGACGGACGACTGTAGAGGAGCCGCTGCCGTTAGGCGCTGCCACTCCCACTCGCCGGTACCCAATTTCCGGTAGCCCTTGCTGTCTCCTCCCCTTCTCAGCTCTCCCTCAGCCCTCTGTGCCCTTTTCCTCCTCTTCCTTTCTCCTCTCTTCACTGTGAAATCTGTGGAATTCTTTGCCACAGACGGCTGTGGAGGCCAAGTCAGTGGATATTGTTAAAGGCGGAGATTGACAGATTCTTGACTAGTACGGGTGTCAGGGGTTTATGGGGAGAAGGCAGGAGAATGGGGGTGAAAGACAGAGATAGATCAGCCATGATTGAAAGGTGCGGTGCACTTGATGGGCCGAATGGCCTAATTCAGCTCCGAGAACTAATGAACGTCTAAAAGTTCAGAGCAGATTTACGAGGATGTTGCCAGGACTGAAAAGGCCTGAGTTATAGGGAGGGGTTAGACAGGCTCCCTTAGAGTGGCAATAGACAATAGACAATAAACAATAGGTGCAGGAGGAGGCCATTCGGCCCTTCGAGCCATGGCTGATCATCCCCAATCAGTACCCCCGTTCCTGCCCTCTCCACATATCCCCTGACTCCGCTATCTTTAAGAGCCCTATCTAGCTCTCTCTTGAAAGCATCCAGAGAACCTGCCTCCACCACCCTCTGAGGCAGAGAATTCCACACTCACCACTCTCTGTGAGAAAAAATGTTTCCTCGTCTCCGTTCTAAATGGCTTACTCCTTATTCTTAAACTGTGGCCCCTGGTTCTGGACTCCCCCAACATCGGGAACATATTTCCTGCCTCTAGCGTGTCCAAACTCTTAACAATCTTATATGTTTCAATGAGAATCCCACTCATCCTTCTAAACTCCAGTGTGTACAAGCCCAGCCGTTCCATTCTCCCAGCATATGACAGTCCCGCCATCCCGGGAATTAACCTTGTAAACCTACGCTGCACTCCCTCAATAGCAAGAATGTCCGTCCTCAAATTAGGGGTCCTCAAACTGCACACAATACTCCAGGTGTGGTCTCACTAGGGCCCTATACAGCTGCAGAAGGACCTCTTTGCTCCTATAATAGGCAATGTGTTGGTGAAGTTAAAATAGTGAGAGCTTACAAAGTGCTACAATGCTGAGAACTATATTCTGCACTCTGTATCTTCAAATTTGCTCTAACTATTGTACGCAAGTTTCAACTATTTGCATTTATGTATAGTGTTGTCTGATCAGTTTGGATAGTCCTGAACCCTCAGACTATCCTTGATCGGACTCTGCTGGCTTTACCCTGCACTAAACGTTATTCCCTTATCATGTATCTGTACACTGTATATGGCTCGAGTGTAATCATGTATTGTCTTTCCGCTGGCTGGTTAGCAAGCGACAAAAGCTCCTCACTGTCCCTCGGTACACGTGACAATAAACTAGACTGACTAACTAACTAAAGGGCCTGTCCCACCAGCATGCAACTCCATGCGATGAGCGCGACCTAACGTGGTCGCTTGAGCTGGACGTCCGGCGTCGCGGGGCCGGTCCCACTTCGATCGCCGGAGCCGTGCGGAATTGTGCGGAGTTCGTCCCGGCTCCGAAAAACTGACCATGTTCAAAAATTCCGCGCGGCAACGTCGGCTCGCAGTCGCCTCGACGCATTACACACCGCCTCGACGTCGTGCCTCCGTGACCCTCTATGTGTGTGGCTCCGTGGCCCTGTGTGTGTGTGCCTCTGTGCCCCTCTCTGTGTGCCCCTCTCTGTCCTGGCGAACTTACCTTTAAGACTTCGCTCCAAGTTCGCTTCACTTTGCGCCGCGTTGCACCACCCACCCGACCTCCGCGCGGCCCTCGCTGCCGGTTTGGTCGCGCTTGCCGCATGCAGGCGCATGCTGGTGGGAACGGCCCTGTACAGGGGATCACCCGACCTCCGCGCGGCCCCCGCTTCTAGTTTGATCGCGCTCATCGCATGGAGTTGGATGCTGGTCGGACAGGCTCTTAACAAAGCTTTTCACTGTACCTCAGTACAGAGCGGCACGGTGGCACAACGGGGGAGTTGCTGCCTCACAGCTCCAGGGACACAGGTTCAATCCTGACTACGGGTGCTGTCTGAATGGATTTTGTGCATTCTTCCTGTGACCTGCGTGGGTTTTCTCCGGGTGCTCCGGCTTCCTCCCACGCTCCAAAGACCTTTGCAGGTTTGTATTGGCTTTGCTAAAAATGGTAAAAATTGGACATTGTTCCCGAGCGTGTATGATAGTGTTAGTCTGCGGGGATCGCTGGTGGGCTGGAGGCCCTGTTTCCACACTGTATCTTTAAGCTAAACTAAACTCAGCAGACGCAAATATAATAATCCTGACTGCTTAAATGAACATTTAGCATGTATGGAAGATAGAGCATTAATGCTGAGGTAAACGGGTGCACACGAGATTGTGAACGCACGTGTAAATAGTGTCGAGATAGCAACGGATATATGATAAAGTCCTAGTCATCCAGCAGGGAAACAGGCCCTTCTGCCCAACTCATCCATGCTGGCCATTATTAATCTACTGTCCCATTTGCCCATATTTGGCCCATATCCCACTAAACCTTTCCTATCCATGTACCTGTTTCTTCAAATGTTGTTATAGTCCCTGCCTCACTAATTCCTCTGGAAACTCATCCCATTATCCTCGTGACCCATGGTGTGAAAAGGTTGCCCCTCAGGTGACAATAGACAATAGACAATAGGCGCAGGAGTAGGCCATTCGGCCCTTAGAGCCAGCACCACCATTCAATGTGATCATGGCTGATCATCCACATTCAGTTCCCCGTTCCTGCCTGCTCCCCATATCCCCTGACTCCGCTATTTTTAAGAGCCCTATCTAGCTCTCCCTTGAAAGCATCCAGAGAACCTGCCTCCACCGCCCTCTGAGGCAGAGAATTCCACAGACTCACCACTCTCTGTGAGAAAAAGTGTTTCCTCGTCATCGTTCTAAATGGCTTACGCCTTATTCTTAAACTGTGGCCCCTGGTTCTGGACTCCCCCAACATCGAGAACATGCCTCCAGCGTGTCCAAACCCTTAACAATCTTATATGTTTCAATGTGATCCCCTCTCATCCTTCTAAACTCCAGAGTGTACAAGCCCAGCTGATTCATTCTCTCATAAATCTTTCACCTCTCTCCTTCAACCTATGTCCTCTGTTTCTCGATCCACCCCGACCCTGGCCTTCACCCTATCTCGGCTGATTGTGAAGATCTATGGGCTCCCTGAATGGTATTGGTTTATCAGTGTCTATGTCCTTGCGTGCAAATCACACTGTACTTGGGTACAATCGAGCACACAAGCACAACAGGAAGCGCAGAGAGAAAAAACACCAGAGTGCAGAATATAGTGTGACAGCATCATAGTGTAAAGGGCCTGTCCCACCAGCATCCGACTCCATGCGATGAGCGCGATCAAACTAGAAGCGGGGGCCCCGCGGAGGTCGGGTGATCCCTGTACAGGGCCGTTCCCACCAGCATGCGCCTGCATGCGGCAAGCGCGACCAAACCGGCAGCGAGGGCCGCGCGGAGGTCGGGTGAGTGCCGCAACGCGGCGCAAAGTGAGGCGAACTTGGAGTGAAGTCTTAAAGGTAAGTTCGCCAGGACAGAGAGGGGCACACACAGAGGGGCACAGAGGCACACACACACACAGAGGGCCACGGAGCCACACACAGAGAGGGTCACGGAGGCACCTACAGAGAGGTTCACGGAGGCACGACGTCGAGGCGGTGTGTAATGCGTCGAGGCGACTGCGAGCCGACAAGCCGTTGCCGTGCGGAATTTTTGAACGCGGTCAGTTTTTCGGAGCCCCGCGCGATGTCGGGACGAACTCCGCACAATTCCGCACGGCTCCGGCGATCGAAGTGGGACCGGCCCCGCGATGCCGGACGGCTCAAGCGACCACGTTAGGTCGCGCTCATCGCATGGAGTTGCATGCTGGTGGGACAGGCCCTTAAGAGTTAAGAAAAGTCCATGGCCAGAGTGAGCTCCACCGGAAACTGGAGGAGCAGCACCTCATATTCCGCTTGGGCAGTCTGCACCCTGGTGGCCTAAACATTGACTTCTCCAATTTCCGGTAGCCCTTGCTGTCTCCTTCCCTTCTCAGCTCTCCCTCAGCACTCGGGCTCCTCCTCTTCCATTCTTCTTCCCGCCCCCACCCTACATCAGTCTGAAGAAGGGTTTTGGCCCGAAACGCTGCTTATTTCCTTCGCTCCATAGATGCTGCCGCACCTGCTGAGGTTCTCCAGCACTTTTGTCTACCCTCGATTTTCCAGCATCTGCAGTTCCTTCTTGTGCAGAAGAAAAGTGCAAGGTCTGCAATGCGGTAGGCTGGAAGATCGGAACTTCACCCCCAGCTTATGGGAGGACCTTTCGGTAGTCTGATAACAGTGGGGAAGAAGCTGTTCCTGAGTCTGGTGGATGCTTTCAATCTTCTGTACCTTCTACACGACGGGAGAGGGGATGACCCTCAGATTCCAATTACATTTTTTCCCCCTTCACCTTGAACCTATGTCCGCTGGTCCTCGATTCACCTAATCGGTAAAAGCACCTGAAGTAATATATAGATTAAGATTTTCAGAGAGTCGACACGCTTCACTCGACTGTGGATGTCCCAGCTCCACTAGTCCCACCTGCCCGCGTTTGGCCCATATCCCTCCAAACTTGTCCTATCCATGTACCTGTCTAACTGTTTCTTAAATGTCGCAATAGTCCCAGCCTCAACTGCCTCCTCCGGCAGCTTGTTCCACACACCCACCACCCTCTGTGTGAAAAAGTTGCCCCCCAGATTCTTATTGAATCTTCCCCCCCCCTCACCTTAAACCTATATAATCTGGTTCGCGATTCACCCATTCAACAGACTCTGTGCGTCTACCCGATCTATTCCTCTCATGATTTTGTACACCTCTATAAAATCACCCCTCGTCCTCCTGTGCTCCAGGTAATATTGCCCCAGCCTACACAACCTCTCCCTATAGCTCAGACCCTCTAGTCCTGGCAACATCCTCATAAATTTTCTCTGTACTCTTTCCAGCTTGACAGCATCTCTCCTATGATATGGTGACCAGAACTGAACACAATATTCTAAATGCTCGGTCCGCAATAACACTTGGACCATTTCCGACATTTCCCTGCCATTCCTTGACCTCACCATCTCTATTGCAGGTGACACACTCCTGACTGACATCCACTACAAACCAACTGACTCCCACAGCTACCTGGACTACTCTTCCTCCCACCCTGCTTCCTGTAAGGACTCCATCCCCTATTCCCAATTCCTCCGTCTACGCCGCATCTGCTCCCAGGATGAGGTGTTCCACACCAGGTCATCACAAATGTCCTCGTTCTTCAGAGAACGGGGTTTCCCCTCCCCCACTATAGATGAGGCTCGCACCAGGGTCTCCTCCATACCCCGCAACACTGCCCTCTCTCCCCACTCCCCCACTCACAAGGGCGGAGTCCCCCTGGTCCTCACCTTTCACCCCACAGCTGGCACATACAACACATAGTCCTCCGCCAGTTTCGCCACCTCCAACGTGACCCCTCCACTCGCCACATCTTCCCATCTCCCCCCCCAGTCTGCCTTCCGCAAAGACCGCTCCCTCCGCAACTCCCTCGTCAATTCTTCCCTTCCGTCCCGCTCCACCCCTTCCCCGGGCACTTTCCCTTGCAACCGCAAGAGATGCTACACTTGTCCCTTCACCTCCCCCATCCACTCCTTTCAGGGACCCAAGCAGTCCTTCCAAGTCCGACAGAGGTTCACCTGCACCTCCTCCAACCTCATCTACTGCATCCGTTGCTCCAGATGCCAGCTGATCTATATCAGTGAGACCAAGCGGAGGCTGGGCGATCGTTTCGCCGAACACCTCCGCTCGGTCCGCAATAACCAACCCGACCTCCCGGTGGCTCAGCACTTCAACTCCCCCTCCCATTCCGTATCCGACCTCTCAGTCCTGGGCCTCCTCCACCGCCACAGTGAGCAACACCGCAAGTAGGAGGAACAGCACCTCATATTCCGCTTGGGGAGTCTGCATCCTCTGGGCTTAAACATTGAATTTTCTCAATTCTGTTAACCCAGGCTGCCTCCTCCCCTTCCCACCTCTCCCTCAGCCCTCGGGCCCTGGCATTCCCTCTCTCTCTGTCTCTCCCCCACCCAAGTCTCATTTCCACACCACAAACAGCTTACAATGGCCTGCTTCCTTTAACATCGATACTTTTTTGCATATCTTTCATTCATTGTTCTTTATCTCTCCACATCACTGTTTATATCTCTCGTTTCCCTGATCCCTGACCAGTCTGAAGAAGGGTCTCGACCCGAAACGTCGCCTATCTCCTTCGCTCCTTAGATGCTGCTGCACCGGCTGAGTTTCTCCAGCCTTTTGTGTACCCACAGTATTCTAAATGCGGCCTCACCAACGTCTTATATAACTGCAACATGACCGCAATACTCTGACTGATGGTCTGCCATGGAAGGAAGGAAGGAAAGCAGAGCCCGGTGTCAGTGACAGGTTAAACACTGGAGGGCACGATGCGGCAAGAAGATACAGCAAGAAGTATATTTATAAAGTGTGAACATGATGGAAATGATTCAATGGGAAATGCCCAAAGGAACATTGTGTTTGTCTGGGCTGCAGAAGTCTACGATGATTAACAGTGGGAAGACTCTGCGTGTGCGCTGTGTCTGTATTTCCTTAAACAGGCCTCTCCCATGTTAGAGCTGAATTTCCTCCCGTCTTCCAACCTTCCACATTGCAACTTTTGCACTTTTTTAAAACCTGCACTTTCACTCTGTACATTCTGCACTCTGGTTATTTTCTCTCTTGCATTACCTGACCTATTCACTTGCAATAAGTCACACAGCGTGGAAATGTGTCCATTAACCCAATGCCCACGCCGGCCAACATGCCACATCTACACTAGTTCCACCTGCCTGCATTTGGCCCATATCCCTCTGAACCTGTAAAGTCTGAAGGAGGGTCTTGACCCGAAACGTCGCCCATTCCTTCTCTCCGGAGACGCTGCCTGTCCTGCTCAGTTACTCCAGCATTTTGTGTCTATCTTTGATTTAAACCAGCATCTGCAGTTCCTTCCTGCAAATTCCCTCCAAACCTTTCTCATCCATGTACCAGTCCAAGTGTCTTTCAAATATTGTTATGGTCCCTGCCTCAACTACCTCCTCCGGCAGCTGGTTCCATTCACCCACCATCCTCTGTGTGGAAAAGTTGTCCCTCAGGTTCCTGTTTAAATCTTTCCCCCCTCACCTTAAACCTAGGCCCTCCGGTTCTCGATTTCCATGATCGCTGGTTGGCCTGGACTCGGTGGGCCGAAGGGCCTGTGTCTCCAACACTAAACTCTAACTACAGCCAACACATGATCCCGGGCCGTTGACACACAAGCCTACGGATCAGGAGATGGGAAAGGGTTCTTCATCTTGGGACTGTTTCCATAGAGGGAGCTCAGGGGCGGCTTTCCCACTCAAAGATAAGGGAAATTTATTTGTCACATGCACCAATTGGTACAGTGAAATCTGTGGTCACCATACAGCCACACGAATAAAAATGAGCACAGAACACGATATTCTATAATATAAACATCCGCACACAGCAGAATCAAAGTTCCCCACTGTGAGGGAAGGCACCAAAGTTCAGTCCTCTTCCGCTGTTGTCCTCTGTTGCTGTTCACTCGTGGTCGGGGCCTCCCGAGCCCTCCGTAGTAGGCCCGATGTTCAGGTCCGCTCGCCAGGATGATGGAACTCTGACGTCGGGACGGGGGAACGCCCTCAGCGGCTTGGACATCCGAATTGGCCACTTCCTACCGGAGTCCGCTGCTCCCGAAGTCCACAGGCCGCGCTGGGCGGCCCCTGGCAAAGGGTCCCAGGTACTCCGTGATGTTGAAGTCAGCGCCGCCCGCGCTGGAAGCTCCGCGAACCACAGCCCCGCGATGTTGAAGCAGCCGGCCCAACACTCCGGAGCTTCAAATAGGTATGTTACAAAACTTACCTTGAGCAGCGCTGCAGTTCTGCCGCTCCCCGTGTGCGTGACTTTGGCGCCTTTCAGAGGGGGGCGGGCTTAAAGTGCCGTTTTTCAACAGACAGGGAAAATCGATCCATGTCGGGCGATTTCGTTGTGGAAGAAAAATCACTCCGACATTTCATTCATGAAGATATTTTTAAATTACGCTAGATTATTTATTAACTAGAGTAATTTAAAAATCACCTTCAAAAGCCGTGAGCGCCGACAACGGGAAGGATTTTGAGTAGGGGAGAAAAAAAGGTACACAGTTTATTTTTATATTAAAAGTTGGTTTTTAGGGAGGCTTTAATCATATTTTCATGTTGCGAAATGGGGTCCAAAAAAATATATGAACCAACAGTCTTTATCATACTGACTTCACCGCAAACCGCAACGTTCCAATCCACCGCATTCCACTAAAACCCACTCGCTAGTTGATTTAAATGGCCATTAATTTACATGCATTAAACACTAAATTCTTTCCATTTGGCCCAGAAATTCATGAAAATGAGATTTAAAAAATATGTCATATTGTGGATTATTGTGTGAATGTTATTTGGACACTTAGGCAATTTAAAAAAAGTTTATCTTTTCTTAAGAAATGGATAGATGTTTAGATCTACTCATTGAATTTTGTAATTAGCTACAATTAGATAACTAACTAATTATATGCTTTAATTTCAGGTCATCCAAGTAAGATTGTTTCATATTTGTTTCAGAATGCTTCAATCTATAATAACTGAAAATTTCATTGAGTTCTCTTAATTTTTAAGAAAGTTATGGGCTTTTAACTGTTCTAGATCACAGCTTTTGAGTTAAATCAATTGAAAGGCAATGGGGAACAAGATGCTAATTTCCGAGTATGAAAATGGTCGTAACTTTCTTAATACTGAAGATATGAAAGTGAATTAGGTGTCAAATTAAACTTCTTTTTATGCTTTATCTGATGGGATAAATTGCAGACTTGATTTTTAATATCTCAAAATTTTGTAACATTGCTACTTCAAGCGGCGATCCAGGTAAAGCATCGCCTGCTCCACGGTGAATCCAGCGCCGCGCCGCTGCTGAAGCTCTGGTCTGGTCTCCGGTCTCCGGCCTCCGGCAGGAAAGGCCGCTCCAATCCAGTTGGTAGGCCACGAGAGGGGGGCGCAGACGCGACTCGGAGAATAGTCACATTCTCGCCAGGAAGTGACTGGGAAACGGTTTCCCCCTTACCCCACCCCCCTCCCCCACATAGAAATACTAAAATTATCAGCCAGAACATACTTTTAACAAACTAAAAATCAAAAACATACAGACTGTAGGCAGAGGTTGCCATCATGCGGGGTCGTCTGTATCTGGAACGAGCTACCAGAGGGAGCTGTCGAAGTGGATACAATCACAACTTGTAAAAGGCATTTGGACAGATATAGATCAGATATAGTGGATAAGAAGGTTTGAGTGGGATACGGGCCAAATGCTGGCAAACGGGACGAGCCCAGAATGCCTCCTTGGTCAGCATGGGCAAGGTGGGCCGAAGGGCCTGTTTCCATACATTGCAGCTGTAAGGCTCTTTCGGCCGGGAACACAACCTCTAACCTTTCGCAGCATCAGCCAACTTGTCCCCCCTGGCGGACAAGATTCCCAGGACGATAGCCAAGAGAAACAGTGGTGGCTGCGGATCCGGGCGTGGGACAGTACTCCACGTCACGAAGGCAGCGAGCGCTATTAGTTGTCTGCCGACCCAGGAGACGTCCAGAGTAATGTCTGCGGAGAGAGGAAGGGCAGGTCCTCAGTGGTGGGGAGGGGGGAGTTAGAGTGGGACAACTTTAGCAGTGGGTTAAGGGCCTGTCCCACTTTCCCAAGTTATTCACGAATTCTCCCGAGTTTTTAAACTCGCAGAATGTCCGTAGCGAGTCCGTAGGAGTCCGTAGATTTATCGTAGCGGCTCGCTATGCCATCCGTAGGTAGTCGGGGCATCAGGTAAGTCGGGACGTTATTTCAGCATGTTGAAAAATGGCCACGACGTAAAAAATAGCTCCCAGTACCCACAGTGGAAACCCTATAATATACAGTGGTATACGAATTTGGAAACAATTTAAAAAATACTTTAAAATTGGATAATCTATCACTACTTCTTGCCATTGTAAACAACCCTGCATTTAAACCTTCAATGGTTTTTACAACGGAAAACTAACAGAATTAAAAAGATGGGTCACCTCTATAGGAAAAACACATTCCTTTCATTTCAGGAGTTACAACAAATTTATGGACTTCATTTAAATGACTATTTCAGATATCTACAACTTAGAGGCAACGGGTGCAGTAGATGAGGTTGGAGGAGGTGCAGGCGAACCTCTGTCGGACTTGGAAGGACTGCTTGGGTCCCTGAAAGGAGTGGATGGGGGAGGTGAAGGGACAAGTGTAGCATCTCTTGCGGTTGCAAGGGAAAGTGCCCGGGGAAGGGGTGGAGTGGGAGGGAAGGGAAGAATTGGCAAGGGGAACCTTCAATGTTGGATAAAGGTTTTTTTAGGAAAAGGCACATTCCTTTCATTTCAGGAGTTACAACAAATTTATGGACTTCACTCAAATGACTATTTCAGATATCTGCAACTTGGAGATTATGCTAAATCAAATACACAGGATTACAGAACTAGAGATCCAGAAACTCTTGATGAATGTTTGAAGGAACACCCTAATACAGAACAATTAATATCTTATATCTATAATATCCTGTTAGACAGTGAGGCACCCACGACGGAAATATATAGGCAAATCATGGTAAAGTGAACTAGGACAACCAATAAGGCAAGATATTTGGGACAAAAGCTTACAACATATACATCAATGCTCGTTAAATGCTAGACATTCTTTAATACAATTTAAAGTATTACATAGATTGCACTATTCAAAAATGAAATTAAATAGAATCTTCCCAAATATATCTCCTATCTGCGAAAAATGTCAGCACTTGGAGGCCAATTTAACGCATACATTTGTAAGTTGTATAAAAATTAATAATTTTTGGACGGACATTTTTAAGATAATTTCGGAAGTTGCCAACACCCAATTGGACCCCGGCTCAAAACTAATAATATTAAGAATATTAGAACAAAAAGTCAAATATTTGCTACAAGCCAAAGAAACTTTATCGAGTACAGTATAATAATCGGGAAAACATTAATATTACAATTTTGGAAAGGCCCTATGTCCCCCACAATTAAAATGTGGACTATGGAAATGTCGGAGATCCTACATTTGGAAAGAATCAGACTTGTCTTAATGGACAAACAAGGACTTTTTAATCAGAATATGGTCTCCATTCATTGACTATTTGAAGGGGCAAACTGGTTCGGCACGAGAACCCGACTGAAACCCGAGTTAAGGATTAGATGAAGAGTTACATTTTATAATTTACGAACATATCTCCAATAATGTATTATTTGTTAATTATTCAATCCATTTTTATTATACCTTCCTGGTTTTTTTTGTTTTTTCTCTCTCTCTCTCTCTATTATTTTCTATCTATATAAAAAATATATAGAACTATTAAATAATTGATAATATTGGCAATATTAATAATGTATGACTGCCACAAATAAAATGTTTTTATCATCTACTTACTTATAATTTAAAAAAAGTTTAAAAA
Source organism: Raja brachyura (assembly GCA_963514005.1). Next base: position 131,403,947 of record OY740783.1, read on the forward strand.
AATAAATAAATAAGGACTCGTTACGAACAGTCTGCGAGTTTGAAGTCTCGGGAGAATTTGTGAAAAACTCGGGAGAATTCGTGAATAACTCGGGAAAATAGCCCCACAGTGAAAATCCTATAATATACAGTGGTATACAAATTTGGAAACAATTAAAAAAGATTTTAAAATTGGATAATCTATCGCTACTTACATAGAAACATAGAAATTAGGTGCAGGAGTAGGCCATTCGGCCCTTCGAGCCTGCACTGCCATTCAATATGATCATGGCTGATCATCCAACTCAGTATCCCAGCTTCTTCCCGTTGTAAACAACCCTGCATTTAAACCTTCGATGTTGGATAAAGGTTTTTTACAATGGGAAAATCACGGAATTAAAAAGATGGGTCACCTCTATAGGAAAAACACATTCCTTTCATTTCAGGAGTTACAACAAATTTATGGACTTCACTCAAATGACTATTTCAGATATCTGCAACTTGGAGATTATGCTAAATCAAATACACAGGATTACAGAACTAGAGATCCAGAAACTCTTGATGAATGTTTGAATAAACACCCTAATACAGAAAAATTAATATCTTATATCTATAATATCCTGTTAGACAGTGAGGCACCTACGACGGAAATATATAGGCAATCATGGGAAAATGAACTAGGCCAACCAATAATGAAAGATTTTGAGGACAAAAGCTTACAACATATACATCAATGCTCGTTAAATGCTAGACATTCTTTAATACAATTTAAAGTATTACATAGATTGCACTATTCAAAAATGAAATTAAATAGAATCTTCCCAAATATATCTCCTATCTGTGAAAAATGTCAGCACTTGGAGGCCAATTTAACGCATACATTTGTAAGTTGTATAAAAATTAATAATTTTTGGACGGACATTTTTAAGATAATTTCGGAAGTTGCCAACACCCAATTGGACCCCGGCTCAAAACTAATAATATTAAGAATATTAGAACAAAAAGTCAAATATTTGCTACAAGCCAAAGAAACTTTATCGAGTACAGTATAATAATCGGGAAAACATTAATATTACAATTTTGGAAAGGCCCTATGTCCCCCACAATTAAAATGTGGACTATGGAAATGTCGGAGATCCTACATTTGGAAAGAATCAGACTTGTCTTAATGGACAAACAAGGACTTTTTAATCAGAATATGGTCTCCATTCATTGACTATTTGAAGGGGCAAACTGGTTCGGCACGAGAACCCGACTGAAACCCGAGTTAAGGATTAGATGAAGAGTTACATTTTATAATTTACGAACATATCTCCAATAATGTATTATTTGTTAATTATTCAATCCATTTTTATTATACCTTCCTGGTTTTTTTTGTTTTTTCTCTCTCTCTCTCTCTATTATTTTCTATCTATATAAAAAATATATAGAACTATTAAATAATTGATAATATTGGCAATATTAATAATGTATGACTGCCACAAATAAAATGTTTTTATCATCTACTTACTTATAATTTAAAAAAAGTTTAAAAAAATAAATAAATAAGGACTCGTTACGAACAGTCTGCGAGTTTGAAGTCTCGGGAGAATTTGTGAAAAACTCGGGAGAATTCGTGAATAACTCGGGAAAATAGCCCCACAGTGAAAATCCTATAATATACAGTGGTATACAAATTTGGAAACAATTAAAAAAGATTTTAAAATTGGATAATCTATCGCTACTTACATAGAAACATAGAAATTAGGTGCAGGAGTAGGCCATTCGGCCCTTCGAGCCTGCACTGCCATTCAATATGATCATGGCTGATCATCCAACTCAGTATCCCAGCTTCTTCCCGTTGTAAACAACCCTGCATTTAAACCTTCGATGTTGGATAAAGGTTTTTTACAATGGGAAAATCACGGAATTAAAAAGATGGGTCACCTCTATAGGAAAAACACATTCCTTTCATTTCAGGAGTTACAACAAATTTATGGACTTCACTCAAATGACTATTTCAGATATCTGCAACTTGGAGATTATGCTAAATCAAATACACAGGATTACAGAACTAGAGATCCAGAAACTCTTGATGAATGTTTGAATAAACACCCTAATACAGAAAAATTAATATCTTATATCTATAATATCCTGTTAGACAGTGAGGCACCTACGACGGAAATATATAGGCAATCATGGGAAAATGAACTAGGCCAACCAATAATGAAAGATTTTGAGGACAAAAGCTTACAACATATACATCAATGCTCGTTAAATGCTAGACATTCTTTAATACAATTTAAAGTATTACATAGATTGCACTATTCAAAAATGAAATTAAATAGAATCTTCCCAAATATATCTCCTATCTGTGAAAAATGTCAGCACTTGGAGGCCAATTTAACGCATACATTTGTAAGTTGTATAAAAATTAATAATTTTTGGACGGACATTTTTAAGATAATTTCGGAAGTTGCCAACGCCCAATTGGACCCCGGCTCAAAACTAATAATATTAAGAATATTAGAACAAAAAGTCAAATATTTGCTACAAGCCAAAGAAACTTTATCGAGTACAGTATAATAATCGGGAAAACATTAATATTACAATTTTGGAAAGGCCCTACGTCCCCCACAATTAAAATGTGGACTATGGAAATGTCGGAGATCCTACATTTGGAAAGAATCAGACTTGTCTTAATGGACAAACAAGGACTTTTTAATCAGAATATGGTCTCCATTCATTGACTATTTGAAGGGGCAAACTGGTTCGGCACGAGAACCCGACTGAAACCCGAGTTAAGGATTAGATGAAGAGTTACATTTTATAATTTACGAACATATCTCCAATAATGTATTATTTGTTAATTATTCAATCCATTTTTATTATACCTTCCTGGTTTTTTTTGTTTTTTCTCTCTCTCTCTCTCTATTATTTTCTATCTATATAAAAAATATATAGAACTATTAAATAATTGATAATATTGGCAATATTAATAATGTATGACTGCCACAAATAAAATGTTTTTATCATCTACTTACTTCTAATTTTAAAAAAGTTTTAAAATATAAATAAATAAGGACTCGTTAGGAATAGTCTGCCAGTTTGAAGGCATCGGGAGAATTTGTGAAAACCTCTGGAGAATTCGTGAATAACTCGGGAAAATAGCCCCACAGTGAAAATCCTATAATATACAGTGGTATACAAATTTGGAAACAATTTAAAAAGACTTTAAAATTGGATAATCTACCGCTACTTACATAGATACATAGAAATTAGGTGCAGGAGGAGGCCATTCGGCCCTTCGAGCCTGCACTGCCATTCAATATGATCATGGCTGATCATCCAACTCAGTATCCCAGCTTCTTCCCGTTGTAAACAACCCTGCATTTAAACCTTCGATGTTGGATAAAGGTTTTTTACAATGGGAAAATCACGGAATTAAAAAGATGGGTCACCTCTATAGGAAAAACACATTCCTTTCATTTCAGGAGTTACAACAAATTTATGGACTTCACTCAAATGACTATTTCAGATATCTAAAACTTGGAGATTATGCTAAATCAAATACACAGGATTACAGAACTAGAGATCCAGAAACTCTTGATGAATGCTTGAATAAACACCCTAATACAGAAAAATTAATATCTTATATCTATAATATCCTGTTAGACAGTGAGGCACCCACGACGGAAATATATAGGCAATCATGGGAAAATGAACTAGGCCAACCAATAATGAAAGATATTTGGGGCGAAAGCTTACAACATATACTTCACTGCTCGTTAAATGCCAGACATTCTTTAATACAATTTAAAGACGGGAGAATTTGTGAAAAACTCGGGGGAATTTGTGAATAACTCGGGAAAGTGGGACAGGCCCTTTAGAGGGGGAATGGGGAGAGCAGGTGGGACAGTTGCAGCAGTGTGTTAGCGGGGGGCTGGAGATGGGGAGGACAGGTGGGACAGGTTTAGAGGTGGGAGAAGGGGAATTGAGAGGAGGGGTTAGACAACTCCAGTAATGGATTAGGGGGAGGGTGAGAGAACTTTGGCAGTGGGTTTGGGGGGGTATGGGGGGGGGGGGAGAACTGTAGCGACGGATTGGAGGGTGGGTGAGGTGGGGGGGGTGAGAGTGGGGCAAGTTTAAGGGTGGGTTGGGGGGGTGGGAAGGGAGTGGGGCAACTTTGGTGGTGGGTTAGAGGGAGGGTGGGGAGGAGGAGACAACTTTCTCATCCACGCTCTAGGTAGCAATGTTACAAAATTTTGAGATTTTAAAAATCAAGTCTGCAATTTATCCCATCAGATAAAGCATAAAAAGAAGTTTAATTTGACACCTAATTCACTTTCATATCTTCAGTATTAAAAAAGTTAGGGCCATTTTCATACTCGGAAATTAGCATCTTGCTCCCCATTGCTTTTCCATTGACTTGTCACAAAAGTTGTGATCGAGGACAGTCAAAAGCCCATAACTTCCTTAAAATTTAAGAGAACTGAAAGAAATTTTCAGTTATTATAGATTGAAGCATTCTGAAACAAATATGAACCATTCTTACTTGGATGACCTGAAATTAAAGCATATAATTAGTTAGTTACCCAATTGTAGCCAATTACAAAATTCAATTACTAGATCTAAACATCTATCCATTTCTTAAGGAAAAAAAAAAATTAAAGCCTAAGTGTCCAATTAACATTCACACAATAATTCACAATATAACATGATTTTTAAATCTAATTGTCATTAATTTATAGGCCAAATTGAAGGAATTCAGTGTTTAATGCCTGTAGATTAATGGGCATTTTAAACAGCTTGCGAGTGGGATTTTCTAGAACACGATGTATTGGAACGTTGCGGTTGCGGTGAATTTAAACCCCATATCAGCAGGAAAATTTCTGCCAGGTCATATGGGGACTAAATCACCGTTTCGCAACATGAAATATTGATTAAAGTCCCCTAAAAAAGCAAGTTTATATGTAAAAATAAACAGCTTTCACTTACCTGTCCCCTACGTAAAACCGGTCCCCGTTGTCGGCATTCACGGCATTAGGAGCTAACTTTTATTTTACTGCAGTGATTAAGTAGTCGGGCTATTTATTTTAAAAAACGTGCTTACCGGCAGTCGGTAATAGCTCGCACTCCGACAACAGAAAGCTCCGGATGGCAAGGGGAAAACCGCATTTTAACCCCGCCCCCCCCTTAAAGGCGCCAAAGTCGCGCACACGGCCAGCGGCAGAAATGCAGCACCGCTAAAGGTAAGTTTTGTAACATACCTACTCTAGGCTCCGCACAGCGGGTAGGCCGCTGCCTCACAGCACCGCACTTTTAACAACATTTGGAAACCATGTATAATTTTCCTTCCCCTTCACAATTATGCGCCACTTTGTGTTGGTCTACGACATAAAATCCCAATAAAATACATTTACGTTTGTGGTTGTAACGTGACAAAATGTGGAAAGGTTCGAGGGGTTGCAAGCCACTATCTCTTTAGAATGGAGACGAGGAATGGTGAATGCGTGGAATTCATTGCCACAGACGGCTGTGAAGGCCAATGGATAATTTAAAGAGGACATTGACCCCTTCACGATTAGTGCGGGTGTCAGGGGTTATGTGGAGAGGGCAGCAGAATGCGGTTGCGAGCTTGAGATAGATCAGCCATGATTGAGTAGCAGCGCTAACTCCATGGGCCGAATGGGCCTAATTCAGCTCGTACATCTCATGATCTCTGGAACTGATGCACTACAAAGCTGAGAACTATATTCTGCACTCTGTATCTTCCCCTTTGCTCGACCTGTTGGACTGGAGTTTGACTTGAGTGTATTAACTTGACTTGAATTGACTTGAGTCTGAAGGTGGAATTGCATGTAGATAGGGTGGTAAAGAAAGCTTTTGGTGTGCTGGCCTTTATAAATCAGAGCATTGAATATAGGAGTAGGGAAGTAATGTTAAAATTGTACAAGGCATTGGTGAGACCAATTCTGGAGTATGGTGTACAATTTTGGTCACCTGATTATGGGAAGGATGTCAACAAAATAGAGAGAGTACAGAGGAGATTTACTAGAATGTTGCCTGGGTTCCAGCAACTAAGTTACAGAGAAAGGTTGAACAAGTTAGGTCTTTATTCTTTGGAGCGCAGAAGGTTAAGGGGGGACTTGATTGAGGTCTTTAAAATGATGAAAGGGATACACAGAGTTGATGTGGATAAGCTTTTCCCATTGAGGGTCGGGAAGATTGAAACAAGAGGGCATGACATGAGAATTAAGGGACAGAAGTTTAGGGGTAACATGAGGGGGAACTTCTTTACTCAGAGAGTGGTGGCTGTGTGGAATGATCTTCCAGCAGAAGTGGTGGAGGCAGGATCGATTTTAACATTTAAAAGTAAAGTGGATAGGTATATGGACGGGAAGGGAATGGAGGGGTATGGTCTGAGTGCAGGTAGATGGGACTAGGGGAAAATAAATGGTCGGCACGGACTGGAAGGGCCGAGAGGTTTCCGTGCTGTAATTGTTATATGGTTATATGGTTATTTACGTGCAGTATTATCTGATCTGTTTGGATAGCATGCAAAACAAAGCTTTGCACTGTACATCGGGCAATAAATAAACGTAACCCTAAACTAACGCTGGGTACACTAAAGGCTGTGGGTGCAGCAGCATCTAAGGAGCGAAGGAGATAGGCGACGGTTCGGGCTGAAACCCTTCTTCAGACTGTCTACTCCAAAACTAACGCAGTCGTTTCGAAGGAAGGCCGCGGACTGCTGTGTTTCATTTCACTGAAACACAACTCGCCCATTTTCCCCCTGACCCTGATCCACAACCTGGCGGCTGCTACATGTAGCATAGCGACGGTGCGGAATCCCCAAATAGACACAAAATGCTGGCGTGACTCAGCGGGACGGGCAGCATCTCTGGAGAGAAGGAACGGGTCGAGACCCTTCTTCAGACTGAGCGCCGGGGGGAGGGGGAGAGGAGAGACATGGAAGGGCAAGGCGTGAAAACGAGACGCTGATCAAGGAAGATGTAGAACGGGGTTTCCCCTCCCCCACTATAGATGAGGCTCGCACCAGGGTCTCCTCCATACCCCGCAACACTGCCCTCTCTCCCCATTCCCCCACTCACAACAAGGGCCGAGTCCCCCTGGTCCTCACCTTTCACCCCACCAGCCAGCGCATACAACACATAGTCCTCCGCCAGTTTCGCCACCTCCAACGTGACCCCTCCACTCGCCACATCTTCCCATCTCCCCCCCTGTCTGCCTTCCGCAAAGACCGCTCCCTCCGCAACTCCCTTGTCAATTCTTCCCTTCCCTCCCGCTCCACCCCTTCCCCGGGCACTTTCCCCTGCAACCGCAAGAGATGCTACACTTGTCCCTTCACCTCCCCCATCCACTCCTTTCAGGGACCCGAGCAGTCTTTCCAAGTCCGACAGAGGTTCACCTGCACCTCCTCCAACCTCATCTACTGCATCCGTTGCTCCAGATGCCAGCTGATCTACATCGGTGAGACCAAGCGGAGGCTGGGCGATCGTTTCGCCGAACACCTCCGCTCGGTCCGCAATAACCAACCCGACCTCCCGGTGGCTCAGCACTTCAACTCCCCCTCCCATTCCGTATCCGACCTCTCGGTCCTGGGCCTCCTCCACGGCCAGAGTGGGCAACACCGCAAGTTGGAGGAACAGCACCTCATATTCCGCTTGGGGAGTCTGCATCCTCTGGGCTTAAACATTGAATTTTCTCAATTCTGTTAACCCAGACTGCCACCTCCCCCTCCCCACCTCTCCCTCAGCCCTCGGGCCCTGGCATTCCCTCTCCATCTTTCCCCCCCCCCCCCCCCAGTCGCACTAGCTTCTCATTTTCACACCACAAACAGCTTACAATGGCCTGTTTCCTTTATCATCGATACTTTTTTGCATATCTTTCATTCATTGTTCTTTATCTCTCCACATCACCATCTATATCTCTCGTTTCCCTGATCCCTGACCAGTCTGAAGAAGGGTCTCGACCCTGAAACGTCGCCTATCTCCTTCGCTCCTTAGATGCTGCTGCACCCGCTGAGTTTCTCCAGCTTTTTGTGAAACCCTAGAACAGATCATTGTTAGCTAGGGGAAGGTGACAACGAGGCGTACAACAATAAAATCTAATCAGGAGGACAGTCCTGGTGGGAGAACTCGGATGGGGGAGGGGATGGCAAGGGTTACTTGAAGTTAGAGAAGTCAATGTTCATACCGCAGTTTAGTTTAGTGTATTATTGTCACATGTAGCATGGTATGGTGAACAGCTTTTTGTAGCGTGCTATCCAGTCAGCGGAAAGACAATATATGATTACAATCGAGCCGCCCACAGGGTACAGATACAGTAGGTATGTTACAAAACATACCTTGAGCAGCGCTGCAGTTCTGCCGCTCCCCGTGCGCGTGACTTTGCCGCCTTTAGAAACATAGAAACATAGAAATTAGGTGCAGGAGTAGGCCATTCGGCCCTTCGAGCCTGCACCGCCATTCAATATGATCATGGCTGATCATCCAACTCAGTATCCCGTACCTGCCTTCTCTCCATACCCTCTGATCCCCTTAGCCACAAGGGCCGCATCTAACTCCCTCTTAAATATAGCCAATGAACTGGCCTCAACTACCCTCTGTGTGTGGCAGAGAGTTCCAGAGACCCACCACTCTCTGTGTGAAAAATGTCCTTCTCATCTTGGTCCTAAAGGATTTCCCCCTTATCCTTAAGCTGTGACCCCTTGTCCTGGACCTCCCCAACATCGGGAACAATCTTCCTGCATCTAGCCTGTCCAACCCCTTAAGAATCTTGTAAGTTTCTATAAGATCCCCTCTCAATCTCCTAAATTCTAGAGAGTATAAACCGAGTCTATGCAGTCTTTGTTCATAAGACAGTCCTGACATCCCAGGAATCAGTCTGGTGAACCTTCGCTGCACTCCCTCTATGGCTTTCAGAGGGGGTGGGCTTAAAGTGCCGTTTTTCTACAGACTGGGAAAATCGATCCATGTCGAGCGATTTCGTTGCGGAAGAAAAATCGCTCCGACATTTCATTCATGAAGGTATTTTTAAATTACGCTAGATTATTTATTAACTAGAGTAATTTAAAAATCACCTTCAAAAGCCGTGAGTGCCGACAACGGGAAGGATTTTGCGTAGGGGAGAAAAAAAGGTACACAGTTTATTTTTATATTAAAAGTTGTTTTTTATGGAGGCTTTAATCATATTTTCATGTTGCGAAATGGGGTCCAAAATAAATGTATGAACCAACAGTATTTTTCCTCCCGACTTCACCGCAAACCGCAACGCTCCAATCCACCGCATTCCACTAAAACCCACTCGCTAGTTGATTTAAATGGCCATTAATTTACAGGCATTAAACACTAAATTCCTTCCATTTGGCCTAGAAATTCATGAAAATGAGATTTAAAAATTATGTTATATTGTGGATTATTGTGTGAATGCTATTTGGACACTTAGGCAATTTAAAAAAAAGTTTATCTTTTCTTAAGAAATGGATAGATGTTTAGATCTAGTCATTGAATTTTGTAATTAGCTACAATTAGATAACTAACTAATTATATGCTTTAATTTCAGGTCATCCAAGTAAGATTGTTTCACATTTGTTTCAGAATGCTTCAATCTATAATAACTGAAAATTTCATTGAGTTCTCTTAATTTTTAAGAAAGTTATGGGCTTTTAACTGTTCTAGATCACAGCTTTTGAGTTAAGTCAATTGAAAGGCAATGGGGAACAAGATGCTAATTTCCGAGTATGAAAATGGCCATTACTTTCTTAATACTGAAGATATGAAAGTGAATTAGGTGTCAAATTAAACTTCTTTTTATGCTTTATCTGATGGAATAAATTGCAGACTTGATTTTTAAAATCTCAAAATTTTGTAACATTGCATAGAAACATAGAAACATAGAAATTAGGTGCAGGAGTAGGCCATTCGGCCCTTCCAGCCAGCACCGCCATTCAATATGATCATGGCTGATCATCCAACTCAGTATCCCGTACCTGCCTTCTCTCCATACCCTCTGATCCCCTTAGCCACAAGGGCCACATCTAACTCCCTCTTAAATATAGCCAATGAACTGGCCTCAACTACCCTCTGTGGCAGAGAGTTCCAGAGACCCACCACTCTGTGTGAAAAAAGTCCTTCTCATCTCGGTCCTAAAGGATTTCCCCCTTATCCTTAAGCTGTGACCCCTTGTCCTGGACCTCCCCAACATCGGGAACAATCTTCCTGCATCTAGCCTGTCCAACCCCTTAAGAATTTTGTAAGTTTCTATAAGATCCCCTCTCAATCTCCTAAATTCTGGAGAGTATAAACCGAGTCTATGCAGTCTTTGTTCATAAGACAGTCCTGACATCCCAGGAATCAGTCTGGTGAACCTTCTCTGCACTCCCTCTATGGCAATAATGTCCTTCCTCAGATTTGGAGACCAGAAAACCTTGCTAGATACAAGCTAATGGGAATAACGTTAAGTGTAGTGAAGTCTGACGTAGATGGGAGGTCAGGACCGCTCTCTAGTTGGTGGTAGGATGGTTCAGTTGCCTGATAACAGCTGGGAAGAAACTGTCCCTGAATCTGGAGGTGTGTGTGCGTTCGTTCTCACACTTCTGTACCTCTTGCCCGATGGGAGAGGGGAGAAGAGGGAGTGGCCGGGGGGGTGAGACTGGTCCTTGACGATGCTGCTGGCCTTGCCGATAGATGGAGTCAACGGAGGGGAGGTTGGTTTGTGCGATGGTCTGGGCTGCGTCCACAATTGGCTGCAATTGCTTGTGGTCTTGGGTGGAGCTGTGATGCATCCCGATAAAATGCTTTCCACGCCAGAAGTTGGTGAGGGTTGTTGGGGACTTGCCGGCCCTCTTCAAATCTTTCATTCATTTTGTTCCATATCTCTGTGCATCACCGTCTGTATCTCTCGTTTCCCTCTCCCTCACTGACTCTCAGTCTGAGGAAGGGTCTCGACCCGAAACGTCACCCATTCCTTCTCTCCGGAGATGCTGCCTGTCCCGCTGAGTTACTCCAGCGTTTTGTGTCTGTCTGGGGTTTAAACCAGCATCTGCAGTTCCCTCCTACACATTTTACACTAATTGGTCTGTGTATTATTGGCTCTTTGAACCTCCTGTTACAAGGAACTTTGTGGCACATAGCTGCACATCAGCAGAAAATAAACTAAAATAGGGAGAACCGCACTGTTGTGATTTTCTGGAAAGCTCCAGGACACATCTCATTTTTTTTTTTAAAGCTGCCACCTCGCCAGCAGTCCGTAACTTCACGCATGTCTCCGTGACTCAGGAGAATATAAATGCATGGCATGAAATGGGTGTGTAAAGGGCCTGTCCCACCAGCATGCGAATCCATGCGATGAGCGCGACCTAACGTGGTCGCTTGAGCCGTCCGGCGTCGCGGGGCCGGTCCCACTCCGATCGCCGGAGCCGTGCGGAATTGTGCGGAGTTCGTCCCGACATCGCGCGGGGCTCCGAAAAACTGGCCGTGTTCAAAAATTCCGCGCGGCAACGGCTTGTCGGCTCGCAGTCGCCTCGACGCATTACACACCGTGCCTCCGTGCCCCTCTCTGTGTGTGGCTCCGTGACCCTCTGTGTGTGTGCCTCTGTGCCCCTCTCTGTCCTGGCGAACTTACCTTTAAGACTTCGCTCCAAGTTCGCCTCACTTTGCGCCGCGTTGCGCCACTCACCCGACCTCCGCGCGGCCCTCGCTGCCGGTTTGGTCGCGCTTGCCGCATGCAGGCGCATGCTGGTGGGAACGGCCCTGTACAGGGGATCACCCGACCATCCGCGCGGCCCCCGCTTCTAGTTTGATCGCGCTCATCGCATGGAGTCGGATGCTGGTAGGACAGGCCCTTTATGTGCTGTAACGGACTCTGTCGCGGGAATCTCGGGAGGTGGCGAGGGAACTGGTAGAGGAAGTGTGCAGGGCGACTTGTAACAAAGCACAACCAAGCTGGTCGGCCAGCATCTGTGGGGAAGAGAGAGAGGAAGAGACAGGGTGAGGGAGAGAGAGAGAGAGAGAGATGAAGATGAAACGTCCTTGACCCGAAACATCACCCATTCTTTCTCTCCAGAGATGCTGCCTGTCCCGCTGAGTTACTCCAGCAGTTTGTGTCTATCTTCTGAGAGAGAGAGAGAGAGAGAGAGAGAGAGGTCGTGTTTTCTTCTCAGCTCTGCAGTTGAGAAGGATTGGAGCAGCCTTTCCAGGATTTTGCCGTTGGAGAGGGCACAGACCCAGGGGGGCTTCATAGTTCAACTTATTGTTGGGCTGTTGAAGCTTTTCTCTGGTCTGGGGAGCCTCCATCTGTGTGAAGATTCCTGAGTTTCTCCACATTGTCGAGGGTGCGGTTGGCGTTGGCGGATTGCCAAGAGTGCCTGTGATCTCAGTGGGTTGAAGTTGTGCGGTGTCTTTGTCGTTTTTGGCACCGCTTCTCTGCCCTAAAGTCATTTTGCTCAGTGCGGCTGCCTGGCTTAATGTGAAGAAGGTACTTTTGCGTCCAGCGCGACTGGGATCGAGTTTCCCGTAAGCTGCTCTTGGCTGTGGACGAACCTGGGGACTTTCCTGCTTCAGCTGGAGGTTTCTGTTTTCTGCTGCCTGTCTTTGACTGTGACTGTCTCTGGGACTTAACTTGGAGCTGTGCTGCTGAGGGGCTTGGAGCTGGTTTGTGCCTCTGTGAGGATGGCGATGGAAGGGGCGCGGCCGAAGGTCCGGACCTACGCAGCGACGGCATCAGTGGCGGGTGCGAGGCCATCTGAGCTTGAGCCTCATGTTGACTTGGATGGGGACAGTTTTGGTATTTCTGTTCAAACTGGGCCTATGATGTCGAGGGGGGTAATTACGAAGGCCATGAATGAACTTCTTGGGAGGGGGGCTATTGTCTCTTCTGAGCTCGAAAGGGGAAAGGTGGAGATGATACTTAAGACCCGGGAGTGTGTGGCCCGAGCGTTGGAGGAGGGGATCTCAGTGGGGGGGGGTCCACGTACAGGTGGATCCGTGGGTATCCAGGGTGAGACCGGTTCTCCTGCGGAGCTGCCCCACTTATTTTTCGGATGCAGTGCTTATTCCACACCTGTCCAAGTTCGGGGAGGTGCGGTCTAAATGTTTTCGTCTCTTGCATCCCGGGGGGGACCCGGAGGAAAAAGGGGTCTTCAGTTTCAAGAGGAGGGTGTTCATGAAGGTGGGTGAGGGGGATGGTGCCGAGGGGAGTTTTGAGGTGGTGCATAAGGGTGTACCCAGAACCGTGCGTTGGAGTTGGGGCAAGGCACGGTGTCATGCGTGCGGCGAATTTGGACATCTCCGTAGGGAGTGTCTTTTTCGCGGGGGCACTGCTAGAGGTTCTAGTGCAGTGGCCCAGGAAAGCGCTGCTGGCCCATCTGGGGTGGCTGGTCAAACCTCAGCGGCGCGGGGTGGTACTGCTGACCCGGCTGAGGTTGCCAGTTCTGCCTTGGTGACCCGGGGCAGCAGTGCTAAGCCTTCTGGGTCCAGAGGTTCCGCTTTGGGGACCCTGGGCAGTGAGAGCCCAAGCCCCCCACGTCCCCTACGTCTTGCGCCTGTGGCGGTGGATGGAGGTGGGGCGCAGGAGGAGGGGAGTGTTGAGGGGGGGTTTTGGGAGAAGCAGGGGAAGCATAATAAGAAGAAGGAGAGGGATAGGGCCGCCCGAGCGAAGAAAGTGCAATCGGGTGAGTTTAGCTCCAGTGTGGTGCAGACTGCACCTGCTGGGGCTCAGGGGGGAGTTGGGGTGGCTCGGAAGGGGGGAAAGAAGCCTAAACGTGTGGGTGGCAAAGTGGTTGGGGGTAATGTGGAGGCGGATGACCCTTCCCTTATGGAGGTTACCGCACCTCCGCATGCGAGTGGGACTAAAAGGAGGCATCTGCCTGGTGAAGAGGAGGAAGGGCGTGGGTCCAGAGCGAAGGGGATGTCTTTCTCCGGGCTTTCCACCACTGAGGTGGCTGAAAGTGGTCTTGACCCGGTGTCTTCTGGGTCGGTGGTTGGGCCTTCTCTTCATGGATCTACAGCGGGTGTCACCGGACTGGGTGCTGAAGTTGATTCCGGTGGAGGTAGGTCCACTGGGCGGGAGTCTGTCCCTTCATCTCAGGGGCCCTCTGAGGGAGTTATCTCGGCGGATGCTGTGGTTAGCTCCCTTGGGTGTGTACCCTCTGGGTCGGATGAGGTCCCCTCGTTTCAGAGGCCTACTGAGGGTGCTAGCACGTTAGGTGACGTGGTTGGCTCCTCTGGTAGTGTGCCCTCTGTGACGGGGGATGGGCAGAGTCAGGCTGAGGGGGGAGTTTCGGGGGTGTTGTCGTTCAAGTCTGTGCTCCATATCAGTGCCAGTGGAGGTGCTGGGGGGCGGGATGCCTCACCGGATGAGTTGTCTGGGGTGAGGTTAATGGCAGGTGGTGATTCTCTGGGTGATGCCTGTGGAGAGGGCACTCTGGATGATGTGGAGGTCAGGGCTGTTATGGGACGTGATCCTCTTTCAGACTCCGAGGGTGCCAGTGTTCCACAGGCCCTGGGGATGCCTCTTGTTGTTGCTTCCCCAGGCCCAGAGGAGGAGGGTGATGGTAGCGTGCAGGAGCCCAGCCATTCAGAGGGCTGCGAGTCTCAGGTAGGGGTGTTGGGACCCACCCCCAGCATTGATCCGGGTGGTCGTGTCATGGCTGTGGAGGAGGACAGCGATGCGGCCAGTGGGGGGGGCTCAGAGAGTGATGTGTCAGACAGTTCTGGTCTTTCTGAGGTTGTTGATTCAGGTGCGAGCGGGTTGGCTGAGAGCCCAGACTCCAAGGCCGTGTCTGAGGCGAAGCTTATTGTTGAGGTGCGAGAGTTCTTAAAAATAAGTCGTGCTCCCAAAACATTATGGTGTGCCGCTACAAGGAGATGGGAGGATGTTCTAGATGTGAAGGAGAGTCTCGAGGCTATCCTTAGTAACAAGGATAGTGGTCTTTCTGACTCGGATTTGGGGCAGTTTTGGGGTTTGTTGAAGGTCCTCAGAAAAGGACCTCCTGTGACTACAGGGAGTGTGAGGGTCACAATCTAATGTGTCTACACATTCACAGTAGCTACATTAAATTTAAATGGGAGTAGAGCGAGTTTTCGAAGATTTCAGCTCTTATCAGCCCTAAGGGAGGGGAGATTTGCAGTTTGTTATCTGCAAGAGACACATACCGTTGCTAGTGATGAACCTACCTGGCAACTGGAGTGGGAAGGGAGGGTTTATATGAGCCATCTCAGCTCAAATTCGAGTGGGGTGGCTTTTCTGTTGGCCCCAAATTTTCTGCCAAGCATTTTAAAAGTGCAGGAAGTGGTGCCAGGACGTTTGCTCCATCTGGCCGTGAGCCTGGATGGCATGCCGTTGCATTTTATTAACGTGTATGCCCCTAGCTCCGGCACGATGCAGGCCGGCCTGCTTCGGGAGGTGAATGCTCTGTTGGGCACTATTGATAGGGGAGAGTGTGTCTTCCTTGGTGGGGACTTTAATTGCACACTTGAGGTGCGGGACCGTTCTGGTACTCAGTGTGCGCCTGCTGTAGCGAAGAAGCTGAGAGGCTTGATTGACTCCTTTGAGTTGGTTGATGTTTGGAGGGACCTTCACCCTGATTCCACTGCTTTTTCGCGGAGGTCTGAGGGCGGTGGTTCCCGCATTGATCGGTTTTATATTTCCCGAGCGTTTGTTTCCCGTGTCTCAGCGGCCTCAATGCGGCTGGTGCCGTGCTCGGACCATTGTCTGGTGCGTGTGGATTTCAATCCAGCGTGCGCTCGGGCTGGGTCCGCGTACTGGCACTTTAACAACAGGCTGCTGGAGGACCGGTGTTTCCGGGAGTCATTCACTCGGTTTTGGGTGAAGTGGAGAGAGAGGCAGAGGTGCTTCTCTTCCCTTAGGCAGTGGTGGGATGTGGGTAAAGCTCACATCCGTCTCTTTTGTAAGGAATATACATGGGGGTCGACTGGGAGGCGGGACTCAGCGGTCGAGAAGCTGGAGAGGGAGATACAGGACGCTGAGTCTCGCCTGGGTCAGTTTGGTGAAGACTCCAGCGAATGGGGAGAGTTTCAGAGGAAGAAGGAGGTTTTGAGGAGTCTGCTGCTTGAGCGATCTCGAGGCGCTTATGTGAGGTCTCGGGTCCAGATGCTGCACGAGCTGGACCGAGCGTCGCCTTTCTTTTTCTCTTTGGAGAAGGGGCGGGGAGCTCGAAAACAGCTCGTGGAGTTGCTTGCAGATGACGGCTCCTCTGTCACTGATCCAGAGAGGATTAATGCCTTGGTTAGGTCCTTTTATGGGACCCTGTTCTCTGCGGAAGGATTCAGTGTGGAGGCTCAGCAAGATCTGTGGGAGGGTCTACCGACCGTAGATAGGGGGGAGGCTGATCTTCTTGATGGCCCCTTATCTTTCGAGGAGTTGACTCGCGCCTTGCATCAGCTCAGGAGGGGTAAGTCCCCCGGGCTGGATGGGTTGACGGTGGAGTTTGTTAGAGCATTCTGGGACGTCCTAGGGGGTGACTATATGTTGGTTCTGGGGGAGAGCCTGGCGACTGGAGTGATGCCTCTCTCGTGGCGTAGGACGGTTGTTGTCTTGCTGCCTAAGAAGGGCGAACTCCGTTTGTTGAAGAACTGGCGTCCAGTCTCTCTCCTTTGCACAGAATATAAAATTTTTGCACGGGCAATGGCAAATCGCCTGGGCTCCGTGCTGCATCAAGTGATTCATCCTGATCAATCTTATACAGTCCCTGGCCGGTCCATCCAGGATAACATCCACCTGGTTAGGGACCTGATTCATTTAGTCCAGGGTACTGGTGAGTCAGCTGCTTTTCTGTCTCTTGATCAGGAGAAGGCTTTTGATAGGGTGGAGCATGAATACCTATTTGGGACGTTGCAAGCGTTTGGGTTTGGACCACACTTCGTGGCCCGGGTCCGGCTTTTGTACGCTGCTGCGGAGTGTCTTGTAAAGGTTAATGGCGCGGTGCTATCTCCTTTTCATTTTGGGAGGGGGGTCCGCCAGGGGTGCCCTATGTCGGGCCAGTTGTATTCGGTCTGTGTGGAGCCGTTCCTGTGTCTTCTTCGGAGGAGGTTGACAGGCCTGGCCCTACCTGGCCCGCGGGTTGAGGTGATTCTATCGGCGTATGCCGATGACGTACTTCTTATGTTCACTGATCCTGGTGACCTGCGGAGGATGCGTGACTGCCAGGAGATATTCTCGGCTGCATCTTCTGCTAGGATTAACTGGAGTAAGTGCTCTGGACTTTTAGTGGGTCAGTGGCGGGTAGACTCCCTGCCGGAGGAGATGGCATTGTATGCGTGGAGTACCACGCACCTCCTCTATCTGGGGGTGTACCTGAGTCCCACTGAGGATGTTTGGCCGGCAAACTGGCAAGAGTTGGAGACGAAGGTGGTTGCTCGGCTGGGGCGCTGGTCAGGCCTGCTTGGAGTTCTCTCCTTTCGGGGGAGGGTGCTGGTCATAAACCAGCTGGTGGCCTCTATGTTATGGTACCGGCTGGCTACTCTTGTCCCGCCCTCTATATTTGTAACTGCTATACAGAAGAAGCTGGTGGATTTCTTTTGGGGAAATAGGAAGCATTGGATTTCCGCGGCGGTCCTGAGTCTTCCGTTAGAGGAGGGCGGCCAGTCCTTGGTATGCGTGCGCACCCAGGTGGCGGCTCTCCGTCTCAGGACTCTGCGGAGATACATGTATGTAGAGAACCCTCCCAGATGGCACGCTCTGGCCACGTATTTTTTCCGTCAGGGTCGTTGCCTAAGGGGGGTCTCACGGCTCCCGGTGGCGGGTGTCAGTCGACCCGCTCTAAGGGGCTTGCCTGTTTTCTATAGGGATGTGTTAAGAGTGGGGAATTTGGTGGTGTTCAGCCAGAGTGTTGTTCCACGAGGAGAGGGGGATGTTGTGGCTGCGGGTGTGGCTGGTCCTCATCCTGTCATGGTGGTTGTCGAGGAGAGGCGCGAGCCTAGAGTGGTTCAGATAGAGCTTACCCCTGCTCCGTCAGATCTGCTCATCGGGCCTAGGCTTCGGGATATTTCTCGGCCTCCGGCTCCGCATAATCTGAGCTGCCTTTCTGAGATGACCAGCATGCCATTTTGTGATGCAAGGAGACGCGCACTGTACAGGATGCTCCTGCACATTCTGAACCACCGTGCCTTCGTCTCCCGTCCTGACTCACCATGGAGGACGGTGTTACCATCCGAAGGCGGCGGGGGGCCCCAGTGGGGGTCCTTCTATAAGGGAGTTGTACCCCTTTATATTGGGGACCTGGGGTGGAGAGTGCTGCATGGAGCGGTGGTTTGTAATAAACTTTTGAGTCGGTTCACGGGCTCGTCTGCCGCATGTATTTTCTGCGGAGAGGAGGAGACCGTATTCCATGTGTATATGGAGTGTGTGAGGTTACTGCCCCTGTACCAATATCTGAAGGGGTTGTTCCTCAAGTTCTGGCTGCATTTTAGCCCCACAATCCTGGTGTTTGGACACAAGGCGGGGAGTGGGGAGAGCCGAGTGTGGGGGGGGGACTTACCTGTCGGTTTGCTCCTTGGCCTGGCCAAGATGGCCATTCGTGGGTCCAGGCAGCGGGCTGTCGACGGTCAGGCGAGAGTCGGCTGCCTGCCCCTCTTTCGGGCCTACGTCCGTGCACGTGTGTCCCTGGAGAGGGAACACGCGGTGTTCACGGGGACTCTGGAGGCCTTCCGTCAGCGCTGGTCGCCGCGTGGGGTTGAGGCGATTATAAATGAATGTACTGCTGTACTACAATGATCTGTTCATTATAGTGTGATTTTTGATTGTGTTTTGATGTGTTGTATTTTATGATTTGTGTTGAATAAAGTTTTTGAAAGGAAAAAAAAAAAAAAAAAAAAAAAAAGAGAGAGAGAGAGGTCGTGTTTTCTTCTCAGCTCTGCAGTTGAGAAGGATTGGAGCAGCCTTTCCAGGATTTTGCCGTTGGAGAGGGCACAGACCCAGGGGGGCTTCATAGTTCAACTTATTGTTGGGCTGTTGAAGCTTTTCTCTGGTCTGGGGAGCCTCCATCTGTGTGAAGATTCCTGAGTTTCTCCACATTGTCGAGGGTGCGGTTGGCGTTGGCGGATTGCCAAGAGTGCCTGTGATCTCAGTGGGCTGAAGTTGTGCGGTGTCTTTGTTGTTTTTGGCTCCGCTTCTCTGCCCTAAAGTCATTTTGCTCAGTGCGGCTGCCTGGCTTAATGTGAAGAAGGTACTTTTGCGTCCAGCGCGACTGGGATCGAGTTTCCCGTAAGCTGCTCTTGGCTGTGGACGAACCTGGGGACTTTCCTGCTTCAGCTGGAGGTTTCTGTTTTCTGCTGCCTGTCTTTGACTGTGACTGTCTCTGGGACTTAACTTGGAGCTGTGCTGCTGAGGTGCTTGGAGCTGGTTTGTGCCTCTGTGAGGATGGCGATGGAAGGGGCGCGGCCGAAGGTCCGGACCTACGCAGCGACGGCATCAGTGGCGGGTGCGAGGCCATCTGAGCTTGAGCCTCATGTTGACTTGGATGGGGACAGTTTTGGTATTTCTGTTCAAACTGGGCCTATGATGTCGAGGGGGGTAATTAATCAAGGCCATGAATGAACTTCTTGGGAGGGGGGCTATTGTCTCTTCTGAGCTCGAAAGGGGAAAGGTGGAGATGATACTTAAGACCCGGGAGTGTGTGGCCCGAGCGTTGGAGGAGGGGATCTCAGTGGGGGGGGGTCCACGTACAGGTGGATCCGTGGGTATCCAGGGTGAGACCGGTTCTCCTGCGGAGCTGCCCCACTTATTTTTCGGATGCAGTGCTTATTCCACACCTGTCCAAGTTCGGGGAGGTGCGGTCTAAATGTTTTCGTCTCTTGCATCCCGGGGGGGACCCGGAGGAAAAAGGGGTCTTCAGTTTCAAGAGGAGGGTGTTCATGAAGGTGGGTGAGGGGGATGGTGCCGAGGGGAGTTTTGAGGTGGTGCATAAGGGTGTACCCAGAACCGTGCGTTGGAGTTGGGGCAAGGCACGGTGTCATGCGTGCGGCGAATTTGGACATCTCCGTAGGGAGTGTCTTTTTCGCGGGGGCACTGCTAGAGGTTCTAGTGCAGTGGCCCAGGAAAGCACTGCTGGCCCATCTGGGGTGGCTGGTCAAACCTCAGCGGCGCGGGGTGGTACTGCTGACCCGGCTGAGGTTGCCAGTTCTGCCTTGGTGACCCGGGGCGGCAGTGCTAAGCCTTCTGGGTCCAGAGGTTCCGCTTTGGGGACCCTGGGCAGTGAAAGCCCAAGCCCCCCACGTCCCCTACGTCTTGCGCCTGTGGCGGTGGATGGAGGTGGGGCGCAGGAGGAGGGGAGTGTTGAGGGGGGGTTTTGGGAGAAGCAGGGGAAGCACAATAAGAAGAAGGAGAGGGATAGGGCCGCCCGAGCGAAGAAAGTGCAATCGGGTGAGTTTAGCTCCAGTGTGGTGCAGACTGCACCTGCTGGGGCCCAGGGGGGAGTTGTGGTGGCTCGGAAGGGGGGAAAGAAGTCTAAACGTGTGGGTGGCAAAGTGGTTGGGGGTAATGTGGAGGCGGATGACCCTTCCCTTATGGAGGTTACCGCACCTCCGCATGCGAGTGGGACTAAAAGGAGGCATCTGCCTGGTGAAGAGGAGGAAGGGCGTGGGTCCAGAGCGAAGGGGATGTCTTTCTCCGGGCTTTCCACCACTGAGGTGGCTGAAAGTGGTCTTGACCCGGTGTCTTCTGGGTCGGTGGTTGGGCCTTCTCTTCATGGATCTACAGCGGGTGTCACCGGACTGGGTGCTGAAGTTGATTCCGGTGGAGGTAGGTCCACTGGGCGGGAGTCTGTCCCTTCATCTCAGGGGCCCTCTGAGGGAGTTATCTCGGCGGGTGCTGTGGTTAGCTCCCTTGGGTGTGTACCCCCTGGGTCGGATGAGGTCCCCTCGTTTCAGAGGCCTACTGAGGGTGCTAGCACGTTAGGTGACGTGGTTGGCTCCTCTGGTAGTGTGCCCTCTGTGACGGGGGATGCGCAGAGTCAGGCTGAGGGGGGAGTTTCGGGGGTGTTGTCGTTCAAGTCTGTGCTCCATATCAGTGCCAGTGGAGGTGCTGGGGGGCGGGATGCCTCACCGGATGAGTTGTCTGGGGTGAGGTTAATGGCAGGTGGTGATTCTCTGGGTGATGCCTGTGGAGAGGGCACTCTGGATGATGTGGAGGTCAGGGCTGTTATGGGACGTGATCCTCTTTCAGACTCCGAGGGTGCCAGTGTTCCACAGGCCCTGGGGATGCCTCTTGTTGTTGCTTCCCCAGGCCCAGAAGAGGAGGGTGATGGTAGCGTGCAGGAGCCCAGCCATTCAGAGGGCTGCGAGTCTCAGGCAGGGGTGTTGGGACCCACCCCCAGCATTGATCCGGGTGGTCGTGTCATGGCTGTGGAGGAGGACAGCGATGCGGCCAGTGGGGGGGGCACAGAGAGTGATTTGTCAGACAGTTCTGGTCTTTCTGAGGTTGTTGATTCAGGTGCGAGCGGGTTGGCTGAGAGCCCAGACTCCAAGGCCGTGTCTGAGGCGAAGCTTATTGTTGAGGTGCGAGAGTTCTTAAAAATAAGTCGTGCTCCCAAAACATTATGGTTTGCCGCTACAAGGCGGTGGGAGGATGTTCTAGATGTGCAGGAGAGTCTCGAGGCTATCCTTAGTAACAAGGATAGTGGTCTTTCTGACTCGGATTTGGGGCAGTTTTGGGGTTTGTTGAAGGTCCTCAGAAAAGGACCTCCTGTGACTACAGGGAGTGTGAGGGTCACAATCTAATGTGTCTACACATTCACAGTAGCTACATTAAATTTAAATGGGAGTAGAGCGAGTTTTCGAAGATTTCAGCTCTTATCAGCCCTAAGGGAGGGGAGATTTGCAGTTTGTTATCTGCAAGAGACACATACCGTTGCTAGTGATGAACCTACCTGGCAACTGGAGTGGGAAGGGAGGGTTTATATGAGCCATCTCAGCTCAAATTCGAGTGGGGTGGCTTTTCTGTTGGCCCCAAATTTTCTGCCAAGCATTTTAAAAGTGCAGGAAGTGGTGCCAGGACGTTTGCTCCATCTGGCCGTGAGCCTGGATGGCATGCCGTTGCATTTTATTAACGTGTATGCCCCTAGCTCCGGCACGATGCAGGCCGGCCTGCTTCGGGAGGTGAATGCTCTGTTGGGCACTATTGATAGGGGAGAGTGTGTCTTCCTTGGTGGGGACTTTAATTGCACACTTGAGGTGCGGGACCGTTCTGGTACTCAGTGTGCGCCTGCTGTAGCGAAGAAGCTGAGAGGCTTGATTGACTCCTTTGAGTTGGTTGATGTTTGGAGGGACCTTCACCCTGATTCCACTGCTTTTTCGCGGAGGTCTGAGGGCGGTGGTTCCCGCATTGATCGGTTTTATATTTCCCGAGCGTTTGTTTCCCGTGTCTCAGCGGCCTCAATGCGGCTGGTGCCGTGCTCGGACCATTGTCTGGTGCGTGTGGATTTCAATCCAGCGTGCGCTCGGGCTGGGTCCGCGTACTGGCACTTTAACAACAGGCTGCTGGAGGATCGGTGTTTCCGGGAGTCATTCACTCGGTTTTGGGTGAAGTGGAGAGAGAGGCAGAGGTGCTTCTCTTCCCTTAGGCAGTGGTGGGATGTGGGTAAAGCTCACATCCGTCTCTTTTGTAAGGAATATACATGGGGGTCGACTGGGAGGCGGGACTCAGCGGTCGAGAAGCTGGAGAGGGAGATACAGGACGCTGAGTCTCGCCTGGGTCAGTTTGGTGAAGACTCCAGCGAATGGGGAGAGTTTCAGAGGAAGAAGGAGGTTTTGAGGAGTCTGCTGCTTGAGCGATCTCGAGGCGCTTATGTGAGGTCTCGGGTCCAGATGCTGCACGAGCTGGACCGAGCGTCGCCTTTCTTTTTCTCTTTGGAGAAGGGGCGGGGAGCTCGAAAACAGCTCGTGGAGTTGCTTGCAGATGACGGCTCCTCTGTCACTGATCCAGAGAGGATTAATGCCTTGGTTAGGTCCTTTTATGGGTCCCTGTTCTCTGCGGAAGGATTCAGTGTGGAGGCTCAGCAAGATCTGTGGGAGGGTCTACCGACTGTAGATAGGGGGGAGGCTGATCTTCTTGATGGCCCCTTATCTTTGGAGGAGTTGACTCGCGCCTTGCATCAGCTCAGGAGGGGTAAGTCCCCCGGGCTGGATGGGTTGACGGTGGAGTTTGTTAGAGCATTCTGGGACATCCTAGGGGGTGACTATATGTTGGTTCTGGGGGAGAGCCTGGCGACTGGAGTGATGCCTCTCTCGTGGCGTAGGACGGTTGTTGTCTTGCTGCCTAAGAAGGGCGAACTCCGTTTGTTGAAGAACTGGCGTCCAGTCTCTCTCCTATGCACAGAATATAAAATTTTTGCACGGGCAATGGCAAATCGCCTGGGCTCCGTGCTGCATCAAGTGATTCATCCTGATCAATCTTATACAGTCCCTGGCCGGTCCATCCAGGATAACATCCACCTGGTTAGGGACCTGATTCATTTAGTCCAGGGTACTGGTGAGTCAGCTGCTTTTCTGTCTCTTGATCAGGAGAAGGCTTTTGATAGGGTAGAGCATGAATACCTATTTGGGACGTTGCAAGCGTTTGGGTTTGGACCACACTTCGTGGCCCGGGTCCGGCTTTTGTACGCTGCTGCGGAGTGTCTTGTAAAGGTTAATGGCGCGGTGCTATCTCCTTTTCATTTTGGGAGGGGGGTCCGCCAGGGGTGCCCTATGTCGGGCCAGTTGTATTCGGTCTGTGTGGAGCCGTTCCTGTGTCTTCTTCGGAGGAGGTTGACAGGCCTGGCCCTACCTGGCCCGCGGGTTGAGGTGATTCTATCGGCGTATGCCGATGACGTACTTCTTATGTTCACTGATCCTGGTGACCTGCGGAGGATGCGCGACTGCCAGGAGATATTCTCGGCTGCATCTTCTGCTAGGATTAACTGGAGTAAGTGCTCTGGACTTTTGGTGGGTCAGTGGCGGGTAGACTCCCTGCCGGAGGAGATGGCATTGTATGCGTGGAGTACCACGCACCTCCTCTATCTGGGGGTGTACCTGAGTCCCACTGAGGATGTTTGGCCGGCAAACTGGCAAGAGTTGGAGACGAAGGTGGTTGCTCGGCTGGGGCGCTGGTCAGGCCTGCTTGGAGTTCTCTCCTTTCGGGGGAGGGTGCTGGTCATAAACCAGCTGGTGGCCTCTATGTTATGGTACCGGCTGGCTACTCTTGTCCCGCCCTCTATATTTGTAACTGCTATACAGAAGAAGCTGGTGGATTTCTTTTGGGGAAATAGGAAGCATTGGATTTCCGCGGCGGTCCTGAGTCTTCCGTTAGAGGAGGGCGGCCAGTCCTTGGTGTGCGTGCGCACCCAGGTGACGGCTCTCCGTCTCAGGACTCTGCGGAGATACATGTATGTAGAGAACCCTCCCAGATGGCACGCTCTGGCCACGTATTTTTTTCATCAGGGTCGTTGCCTAAGGGGGGTCTCGCGGCTCCCGGTGGCGGGTGTCAGTCGACCCGCTCTAAGGGGCTTGCCTGTTTTCTATAGGGATGTGTTAAGAGTGAGGAATTTGGTGGTGTTCAGCCAGAGTGTTGTTCCACGAGGAGAGGGGGATGTTGTGGCTGCGGGTGTGGCTGGTCCTCATCCTGTCATGGTGGTTGTCGAGGAGAGGCGCGAGCCTAGAGTGGTTCAGATAGAGCTTACCCCTGCTCCGTCAGATCTGCTCATCGGGCCTAGGCTTCGGGATATTTCTCGGCCTCCGGCTCCGCATAATCTGAGCTGCCTTTCTGAGATGACCAGCATGCCATTTTGTGATGCAAGGAGACGCGCACTGTACAGGATGCTCCTGCACATTCTGAACCACCGTGCCTTCGTCTCCCGTCCTGACTCACCATGGAGGACGGTGTTACCATCCGAAGGCGGCGGGGGGCCCCAGTGGGGGTCCTTCTATAAGGGAGTTGTACACCTTTATATTGGGGACCTGGGGTGGAGAGTGCTGCATGGAGCGGTGGTTTGTAATAAACTTTTGAGTCGGTTCACGGGCTCGTCTGCCGCATGTATTTTCTGCGGAGAGGAGGAGACCGTATTCCATGTGTATATGGAGTGTGTGAGGTTACTGCCCCTGTACCAATATCTGAAGGGGCTGTTCCTCAAGTTCTGGCTGCATTTTAGCCCCACAATCCTGGTGTTTGGACACAAGGCGGGGAGTGGGGAGAGCCGAGTGTGGGGGGGGGACTTACCTGTCGGTTTGCTCCTTGGCCTGGCCAAGATGGCCATTCGTGGGTCCAGGCAGCGGGCGGTCGACGGTCTGGCGAGAGTCGGCTGCCTGCCCCTCTTTCGGGCCTACGTCCGTGCACGTGTGTCCCTGGAGAGGGAACACGCGGTGTTCACGGGGACTCTGGAGGCCTTCCGTCAGCGCTGGTCGCCGCGTGGGGTTGAGGCGATTATAAATGAATGTACTGCTGTACTACAATGATCTGTTCATTATAGTGTGATTTTTGATTGTGTTTGGATGTGTTGTATTTTATGATTTGTGTTGAATAAAGTTTTTGAAATGAAAAAAAAAAAAAAAAAAAGAGAGAGAAAGAGAGAGAGGGGGAGAGAGAGAGAGAGAGTGAGTGAGAGTGAGTGAGAGAGAGAGGGAGAGGGGGAGAGAGAGTGTGTGTGTGTGAGTGAGAGAGAGAGAGAGAGAGAGAGAAAGAGAGAGAGAGATAGAGAGAGAGGGAGAGAGAGAGAGAGAGAGAGAGAGAGAGAGAGAGTGAGATCGAGAAAGAGAGAGAGAGAGAGAGAGAGAGAGAGGGAGAGAGAGAGAGAGAGAGAGAAAGAGAGAGAGGGAGGGAGGGAGAGAGAGAGAGAGAGAGAGAGAGAAAGAAAGAGTGAGAGAGAAAGAGCATGAGAGGGAGAGAGAGAGAGAATGACAGAGAGAGAGAGTGAGATAGAGAGAGAGATGGAGAGGGAGAGAGAGAGAGAGAATGACAGAGAGAGAGAGAGTGAGATAGAGAGAGAGGGAGAGAGAGAGAAAGAGAGAGTGAGAGAGAAAGAGCATGAGAGGGCGAGAGAGAGAGAATGACAGAGAGAGAGAGAGTGAGATAGGGAGAGAGACGGAGAGGGAGAGAGGGAGAGAGAATGACAGAGAGAGAGAGAGTGAGATAGGGAGAGAGACGGAGAGGGAGAGAGGGAGAGAGAGAGAGAATGAGAGAGAGGGGGAGAGAGAGAGAGAGATAGAGAGGGAGAGGGAGAGGGAGAGGGAGAGAGGGGAGAGAGAAAAAAAGAGAGAGAGTTATGCCCCTGTCCCACTTAGGAAACCTGAACGGAAACCTCTGGAGACTTTGCGCCCCACCCAAGGTTTCCACTTCTTCTATAGAACATAGGAGAAACGGAAACCACTTTCAACCATTAGGGAGACTGACCAAAACCTCCGGGAACCGCACGGAAACCTTGGGTGGGGCGCAAAGTCTCCAGAGGTTTCCGTTCAGGTTTCCTAAGTGGGACAGGGGGCATTACAGGTTTTAGGGCTGAAATAAATCAGCAGAAAGAATAGTGCAGCAGACAAATAGGCCCTTCGGCCCACATTGTCCATGCTGGACGCTTATCTGCCTGCACATACTCCATGTCGTTCAGTCCCTGCATATCCGTGTGTCAACCTTGAATGACCATCGTATCTGCCCGAAAATTGAAGGTAGACACAAGATGCTGGAGTAACTCAGCGGGACCGGCAGCATCTCTGGAGAGAAGCGATGGGTGACGTTTCAGTTCGAGACCCTTCTTTCAGACTGAAGAAGAGTCTCGACACGAAACGTCACCCGTTCCTTCTCTCCAGAGATGCTGCCGGTCCCGCTGAGTTACTCCGGCATTTTGTGTCCATCTTCAAATGAGGTCACGTATGAAGGTGTCATGAGGTCATGAGGTCACTCCAGACGGCCGCATGAAATCACGCACGACCTTCGCGGGACCGTCGCGGCTCAACGCGACCACGAGGTCGTGTAATTAGAAACATAGAAACATAGAAAAATAGGTGCAGGAGGAGGCCATTCGGCCCTTCGAGCCTGCACCGCCATTCAATATGATCATGGCTGATCATCCAACTCAGTATCCCGTACCTGCCTTCTCTCCATACCCCCTGATCCCTTTAGCCACAAGTGCCACATCTAACTCCCTCTTAAATATAGCCAATGAACTGGCCTCAACTACCTTCTGCGGCAGAGAATTCCAGAGACTCACCACTCTCTCTGTAAAGAATGTTTTCCTCATCTCGGTCCTAAAGGAATTCCCCCTTATCCTTAGACTGTGACCCCTTGTTCTGGACTCCCCCAACATCGGGAACAATCTTCCAGCATCTAGCTTGTCCAACCCCTTAAGAATTTTGTACGTTTCTATAAGATCCCCCCTCAATCTACTAAATTCTAGCGAGTACAAGCCGAGTCTATCCAATCTTTCCTCATATGAAAGTCCTGACATCCCAGGAATCAGTCTGGTGAATCTTCTCTGTACCCCCTCTATGGCAAGGATGTCTTTCCTCAGATTTGGAGACCAAACCTGTACGCAATACTCCAGGTGTGGCCTCACCAAAACCCTGTACAACTGCAGTAGAACCTCCCTGCTCCTATACTCAAATCCTTTCGCTATGAATGCTAACATACCATCATAACATACATAACATCCTCAGATTTGGAGACCAAACCTGCACGCAATTAGCGTGCCAAGGACACGTAAGTGGGACAGGGGCTTAAATCTCGAACTGCCCTGGCACAGCAGACTGAAGCAATGACCAAAAGAGCACACCAATGCCTCTACTTCCCTAGAAGGGTGAGGGCGTTCGGCATGCTCCCACCGACTCTCACCAACTCCTACAGATGCACCTCAGAAGCGTTGTATCAGGATGCGTCACAGATTGGTTTGGGAACTGCTCCGTCCCAGACAGCAAGAAATTACACAGAGTTGTGGATGCAGCCTGCTTCCTGTTCCCTCCCGCACTCCACAGACGTACAGGTTTGTAGGTTAATTGGCTGGGTTTAAATGTAAAATTGGCCCGTGTGTGAGTGTGTGTGGGATAGTGTTAATGTGCGGGGATCACTGGCCGGTGCAGACGCGATGGGCTGAAGGGCCTGTTTCCCGTGCTGTATCTCTAACTTAAACCAAACTAATCTGGCCTTTAAACTACTCCCACATGTCCGATGTGGACTTACACAATAACAACTGCCACCTCACGAGCTCCTGACTAACAACATTTGTCTCAAATTCAGTAATTTCCCACAAGGTCCAGCCTTCTCCCCATGCTGGAGTGACTCAGCGGGACAGGCAGCATCTCTGGAGAGAAGGAATGGGTGACGTTTCGGGTCGAGACCCTTCTTCAGACTCGATGAACTCTTGCAAAGATACAAGGACAGCAAAGGACATTTATTCTCACATACACCAACTGGTGCAGTGAGATTTGAGTTCCCATTTGCAGCAGACCAATAAGACACAACATTAAAGAATTTAACATTAAACATAAAAGCGTCGCTCCCACAATGGTTCCCACTGTGAGGGAAGGCAGCAAAGTCCAGTCCTCTTCCCCTTGTTCACCTGTGGTCCGGGGCCTATTGAGGCCTCCGCAGTTGCCGCTACGGCGGCCCGATGCTTCAGGCCCTCTCTCTGGATGATGGAACTCCGGCGACTCTCAGCGGCTTGGAGCGTCTGGAACGGCCGCTCTCTCCCCGGAGACCGCGGCTCCCGGAGTCCACGGGCCGCGCTGGTCCAACGCTGGCGATCTCGGCGAGAGATCCCAGGCTCCGCGGTGATTAAAGTTCAGCGTCGCCCCACAGCTGGACGCTCCACAGACCGTAGCACCGTGATGTTGGAGTCGGTGGTCTCGGCACTCCGGACCCCACCGCACGCCGACCCGGGCAAGGCATCACCCGCTCCGCGATGGTGCCTCAGCGCTGTGTCGCAACCGGAGCTGAAGTCCTGGCCGGTCCCGGCAGGAAACGCCGCTCCAGGCCCGTTGGTAGGCCGCGAGGGAGGGCCGAAGATCCGGCTCGGAGAAAAGCCGCATCTCCGACCAGGTAGCGACTGAGAAAAACATTCCCCCTCTCCCCCCACCCCCCACCCCACATAAAAAGACTAGACCTCCAAAACAAACACTTTTAACTCACTAAAAATGAAGAAAAGGGTGAAAGGACTAACAGCTGCTGGCAGGGCAGCCATACTCAACGGCGCCCCCACGTGGCCTATGGAGTCGTGATCACTCTCCCCAAAATGGCTCCCACTGAAACACCGGCCACCCGGCCAGACTTGTTCACCAACGCAAGGCCCAGTATGTTCCCTTCTCGGGTTGGACTCTCCACAAAATGTCGCTAGAACCACTCTTGGACGCACCTCACAAACGTTGCCTCCTCATCTCCTTTCCGAAGATACGTCCTTTCATTCCGATCCTCTTTTTGATCAGTTCGGACAGCATGCAAAACGACACTTTTCACCGCGCCTCGGTGCACGTGACAATAAGAAACCAAAGCCTGACCCCAGAGATAAATCAGTAAGAGGACACGAGGAGACCAAAGAGGGGTGTCGATAGTTCGCTGAGTGGGCAAAGGTGTGGCAAATGGTGTGAGGTGCGAGAGGACTTTGATCAAAGGAGGGTGATTGCAGAACTCGGAGAGGTAGAGAGATCCATGTGTGCATTCTCTCTCTCTCTCTGTCATTCTCTCTCTCTCTCCCTTGTTGTCATATGCGGTGAGTCATAGTGAGGGTAAGCAGAATGTTGAGGATTAACGGATGAAGGGGGAAATGATTTGAGTACAAGAGCAGGGAGGTTCTACTGCAGTTGTACAGGGCCTTGGTGAGGCCACACCTGGAGTATTGCGTACAGTTCTGGTCTCCAAATCTGAGGAAAGACATTATTGCCATAGAGGGGGTACAGAGAAGGTTCACCAGACTGATTCCTGGGATGGCAGGACCTTCATATGAGGAAAGACTGGATAGACTCGGCTTGTACTCGCTGGAATTTAGAAGATTGAGAGGGGATCTTATAGAAACTTACAAAATTCTTAAGGGGTTGGACAGGCTAGATGCAGGAAGATTGTTCCCGATGTTGGGGAGGTCCAGAACAAGGGGTCACAGCTTAAAGATAAGGGGGAAATCCTTTAGGACCGAGATGAGAATTGTTTTTTTCACACAGAGAGTGGTGGGTCTCTGGAACTCTCTGCCACAGAAGGTAGTTGAGGCCAGTTCATTGGCTATATTTAAGAGGGAGTTAGATGTGGCCCTTGTGGCTAAGGGGATCAGGGGGTATGGAGAGAAGGCAGGTACGGGATACTGAGTTGGATGATCAGCCATGATCATATCGAATGGCGGTGCAGGCTCGAAGGGCCGAATGGCCTACTCCTGCACCTATGTTATGGTTTATGCTTCACATTAGTTTAGTTTAGTTTAGAAGTACAGCGTGGAAACAGGCCCTTCGGCCCACCGAGTCCATGCTGACCAGCGATCTCCGCACACTCGGGATCATTTTTACATTTATACCAAACCAATTAACCTGCAAACCTGTACGTCTTTGGAGTGCAGGAGGAAACTGAAGATCTCGGAGAAACCCCACGCAGGTCACGGGGAGAACGTACAAGGTCAGTACAGACAGCACCCGTAGTCGGGATCGAACCCGGGTCTCTGGCGCTGTAAAGGCAGCAACTCTACTGCTGTGCCACTGTACCACCCTTCAGTTGCAGAGGATAATGGTGAGATAATCACTGGATGATGGTGTATAGAATTGGTCTGGAATCGAAGGAGGAAATACTCGAAGGAGTTACTCCAGCACTCTGTGAAACGTCACCTATCCATGTTCTCCACAGATGCTGCCTGACCCGCTGAGTTACTCCAGCACTCTGTGAAACGTCACCTATCCATGTTCTCCACAGATGCTGCCTGACCCGCTGAGTTACTCCAGCACTCTGTGAAACGTCACCTATCCGTGTTCTCCACAGATGCTGCCTGACCCGCTGAGTTACTCCAGCACTCTGTGAAACGTCACCTATCCATGTTCTCCACAGATGCTGCCTGACCCGCTGAGTTACTCCAGCACTCTGTGAAACGTCACCTATCCATGTTCTCCACAGATGCTGCCTGACCCGCTGAGTTACTCCAGCACTCTGTGAAACGTCACCTATCCATGTTCTCCACAGATGCTGCCTGACCCGCTGAGTTACTCCAGCACTCTGTGAAACGTCACCTATCCATGTTCTTCACAGATGCTGCCTGACCCGCTGAGTTACTCCAGCACTCTGTGAAACGTCACCTCTCCATGTTCTCCACAGATGCTGCCTGACCCGCTGAGTTACTCCAGCACTCTGTGAAACGTCACCTATCCATGTTCTCCACAGACGCTGCCCGACCCGCTGAGTTACTCCAGCACTCTGTGAAACGCCACCTATCCATGTTCTCCACAGATGCTGCCTGACCCGCTGAGTTAGGAGAGGCAGTCTCGGGAGAGGCAGAGTCGGGAGGTCCAATGTCGTGGAAGGCTCGACTAGGCCCGACGCGAGGTTTGATTGCCCAGCGCGGGGGAGCTGACAACCCCCCCGATGCAGGAGCTGATCGACCCGACGCGGAGGGCCCAAACGGCACCGGCTACGGGAGTCAAGACCGTCCCCTCAACGGAGGCCTCGAGGCCCACGACCGAGGAAGAACAAAAGGAAGGCCTTGAACTTTATTTTGCCTTCCATCACAGTGAGGAATGTGGAGGAGTCACTGTGGTGGATGTTCATGTTAAAATGTGTTTTTGAGTGAGTCTGTTGCTTTTAATTGTATGACTGACCTGGCCAGCGAAACTCCTCAAAACATACTTGGTGAATAAAATCTGATTCTGATTCTGATTCTGATGTTTGGTTAGCTTAACCCCGATGCTCCCAGGTTTTCACTATTAATCAATTTGTAATCTGGTGGCCCTAGAGGGAGGGCGTGGGGGTAATGGCGGCGACGAGAGGTAAAGAACACGGGGTTCGAGGAGCTGCAATCCCTCCGTAACTCAGGAGGGATTTCCATCATCCTGCCTAACCCCCCCCCCCCCCACAAAAAACACCACCCCTCCCAAATAACCAATCTACTCCACAAACGAATTGCCGATCACCCCAATAATTATATTTCCCCAAATAACACAAATAACCGATTCCCCCCCCCCCCCCACCATTAAAATATAACCCCCACACAGACTAAATAATACCACCTTCAAAATATCGTGCTCATCCCCAAAGACAGCCTCTCACGAGGAACTGGTCGTGCCCCCCAACCCAAAAAAATTATATTGGTCACCTATCCACCACCCCCCCTCAAATAACTGCCTGCCCCCCAAATAAACTGTTTGGCTCCCATCTGCCCCTTCAAAATAATAACGTCTTCCCCATCCACCCCAAACAACTGTTACGTTTTTTCCAATCAAAATAACCACCCCTCCTCATAATGGATGGCTCGTCCCTTACCACCCAGTAGTGTGTTTCCCCCGCCCACTGCAAAATATCAGGCCTGATACCCCTTCAACATATCTGGTTATCCCCCTCAAAATAACCGGTTGGTTCCCCCCCCCATCTCGAATGATCACACCCCTACCGTATGACCCCCACACCCCATCAGAATGTTCTACAGGGTTGCAGTTGGACAGGGTCAAGGTGAGGCCACGCCTGGAGTATTGCGTACAGTTCTGGTCTCCAAATCTGAGGAAAGACATTCTTGCCATAGAGGGGGTACAGAGAAGATTCACCAGACTGATTCCTGGGATATCAGGACTTTCATATGAGGAAAGGCTGGATAGACTCGGCTTGTACTCGCTGGAATTTAGAAGATTGAGGGGGGATCTTATAGAAACTTACAAAATTCTTAAGGGGTTGGACAAGCTAGATGCTGGAAGATTGTTCCCGAAGTTGGGGGAGTCCAGAACAAGGGTCACAGTCTAAGGATAAGGGGGAATTCCTTTAGGACCGAGATGAGGAAAACATTCTTTACACAGAGAGTGGTGAGTCTCTGGAATTCTCTGCCACAGAAGGTAGTTGAGGCCAGTTCATTGGCTATATTTAAGAGGGCGTTAGATGTGGCACTTGTGGCTAAAGGGATCAGGGGGTATGGAAAGAAGGCAGGTACAGGATACTGAGTTGGATGATCAGCCATGATCATATTGAATGACGGTGCAGGCTCGAAGGGCCGAATGGCCTACTCCTGCACCTATTTTTCTATGTTTCTATGTTTCTATGAATGATCCCTGTCTAGCGCTGGTGGAGTCAAGGGATATGGGGAGAAGGCAGGCACGGGTTATTGATAGCGGACGATCAGCCATGATCGCAATGAATGGCGGTGCTGGCTCGAAGGGCCGAATGGCCTCCTCCTGCACCTATGTTCTATGTTTCTATGTTTCTATGTAATTTGTTTTTTACACATGATCATCTCATGTTCATGTTCATATGTTCATAAGGTCATAATGTTATGTGATTGGAGCAACTTTAGGCCATTCGACCCATCGAGTCTACTCCGCCATTCGATCATGGCAGATCTATCTCTCCCTCCTAACCCCGTTCTCCTGCCTTCTCTGCATAACCCCTGACACCCGCACTAATCAAGAATCTATCTATCTCTGCCTTAAAAAATGTCTATTGACGTGGCCTCCACAGCCGTATGTGGCAAAGAATTCCACAGATTCACCACCCTCTGACTTAAGAAATTCCTCCTCATCTCCCATCTGGATAATCTGCCCACTTTCTCTACAGCACCCATCCTGGGCCAATTTTCATTTCAGTCTGACACTGCTGTTATAGTCCCTGCCTCAACTACCTCCTCTGTTCCATACACCCACCACCCTCTGTGTGAAAAACTTACCCCTCAAATTCCTATCAAACCTTTCCCCTCTCATCTTAAATCCACATCATTTGGTCATTGATTCCCCTATCAGGTAGAAGACAGTGCATTCACTCTTTCTATTTCCCTCACCATTTTATACACCTCTATAAGATCACCCCTCATTCTCCTGCCCTCCAAGGAATAAAGTCCTAGCTTGCCCAACCTCTCCCTGTGTCTCAGGCCTTTGGGCCCTGGTAGTATCCTTGTAAATCTTCACTGCACCATATCGAGCGCTGTGGTACCTTTCCTCCGGCAGTGTGACCAAAACTGAATGCAATGCTCCAAATGTGGCCTCACCAGTGTCTTGTAGACACACACAAAATGTTGGAGTAACTCAGCGGGCCAGGCAGCATCTCTGGAGAGAAGGAATGGGTGACGTTTCAGGGCGAGACCTTTCGTCAGACGGACGACTGCGGGGAGGGAGATAGTTAGATAAGGGGGTGTAAGGTGTGCTTTCCTTGCTTATCTATTCCCCTCTTATACACCTCTATAAGACCACCACCTCCATCCTCCTGTACAAGTCCTAGCCTGTCCAACCTCCTCCTCCCTATAGCTCAGACCCTCGAGTGCTGGCAACGTCCTCGTAAACCATCTCTGCACTCTTCCCAGTTTAATGACATCCTTCCTACAGCAGAGGTGCAAGCTCGCCAATGCCTCGCATGTAATATAATGTGTATATTGGTGTCAGGGGTTATGGGGCGAGGGCAGGAGAATGGGGTTAGAGGTGGAAAGATAGATCAGCCATGATTAAATGGAAGAGTAGACTTGATGGGCCTACTCCTATTCTTTAAGACCTTATGTTTTACAGAGTGGAAACAGGCCCTTCAGGACAATGTGCCTGCACTGTCGAATGATCACCCGTACATGAGATCTATCGTCGTCAGAGACCCAATACTCCATCTGATGAAGGCCAAAATACCAAAAGCCTTCTTGACCACCCTGTCTACTCAATACCCTGAATGATGGCCTGTGTGCCAAAAGCCTTCTTGACCACCCTGTCTGCGAGCGACGCCAATGGTATTATTGTGGTTGCTCTGTATAAGTGCCTTTATGGAGAGGTTACTAATTAATCAGTGTGTCGGAAGGAACTGCAGATGCTGGTTTGCACTGAAGATAGACACAAAATGCTGGAGTAACTCAGCTGGGCAGGCAACATCTCTGGACAGAAGGAATGGGTGACGTTTAGGGTCGAGCCACCTTCACACTGAGAGTCAGGAGAGAGGGAGACACAGAGGTATGGAAAGGTGAGGTGTGAAAATGACAGATCAAAGCAGACAATGCTGAGGAAATGTAAAATGTACATGGATAGTTGACGTTTTGGGTCGAGAACTTTCTTCAAACTGAAGAAGTGCCCCAACCCAAAATGTTACCCATCCGTGTTCTCCAGAGATGCTGCCTGACCCGCTGAGTTACTCCAGCACTCTGTGAAACGTCACCTATCCGTGTTCTCCACAGATGCTGCCTGACCCGCTGAGTTACTCCAGCACTCTGTGAAACGTCACCTATCCGTGTTCTCCACAGATGCTGCCTGACCCGCTGAGTTACTCCAGCACTCTGTGAAACGTCACCTATCCATGTTCTCCACAGATGCTGCCTGACCCGCTGAGTTACTCCAGCACTCTGTGAAACGTCACCTATCCATGTTCTCCACAGATGCTGCCTGACCCGCTGAGTTACTCCAGCACTCTGTGAAACGTCACCTATCCATGTTCTCCACAGATGCTGCCTGACCCGCTGAGTTATTCCAGCACTGTTGTATTTGTCTTTATCTGCATTAATGGGGATGGCAAGCTGCAGCAAGCAACAAAGTGAATGATTCATTGCCAGGACATACAACAATTAAACACTCTTGAAACTCGGGACCACTCATGCACAATCCCGGGTGGATATGAGGAGATCATATCTGCTTTTGGGGGAGTCCCCGAACTGGGAGTCTCTGCTTCAAAATAAAACCTCACCCAATGAAGACAGAGATCAAGTGAAATATTTCCTTCTGAGTTAAGCGAGCTGTCATGTTGACAGGGGCAAACTGTGACAGGGGAACAACATAGTCGTAAATCAGCAGAACACTTTGATCTTTCATGATGCTGTCTGCCTTTTGGAGGTCAAGTCTGCGGTAAGTTTAGATGAATTAAGTTTTGTGTAGTGTAGTACAGTGTAGTATAGTGTAGTGTAGTGTAGTGTAGTGTAGTGTAGTGTAGTCCAGTGTAGTGTAGTGTAATCCAGTGCAGTGTAGTACAGTATAGTGTAGTGTAGTGTAGTCCAGTGTAGTGTAGTACAGTGTAGTGTAGTGTAGTGTAGTCCAGTGTAGTGTAGTGTAGTGTAATCCAGTGCAGTGTAGTACAGTGTAGTGTAGTGTAGTCCAGTGTAGTGTAGTGTAATCCAGTGCAGTGTAGTACAGTGTAGTGTAGTGTAGTCCAGTGTAGTGTAGTACAGTGTAGTGTAGTGTAGTGTAGTGTAGTCCAGTGTAGTGTAGTGTAATCCAGTGCAGTGTAGTACAGTGTAGTGTAGTGTAGTGTAGTCCAGTGTAGTGTAGTACAGTGTAGTGTAGTGTAGTGTAGTCCAGTGTAGTGTAGTGTAATCCAGTGCAGTGTAGTACAGTGTAGTGTAGTGTAGTACAGTATAGTGTAGTGTAGTCCAGTGTAGTGTAGTACAGTGTAGTGTAGTGTAGTACAGTATAGTGTAGTGTAGTCCAGTGTAGTGTAGTACAGTGTAGTGTAGTATAGTGTAGTGTAGTGTAGTCCAGTGTAGTGTAGTACAGTGTAGTGCAGTATAGTGTAGTGTAGTGTAGTACAGTGTAGTGTAGTGTAGTGTAGTGTAGTGTAGTGTAGTGTAGTACAGTGTAGTGTAGTGTAGTGTAGTGTAGTGTAGTACAGTGTAGTGTAGTGTAGTGTAGTGTAGTACAGTGTAGTGTAGTGTAGTACAGTGTAGTGTAGTACAGTGTAGTGTAGTATAGTGTAGTGTAGTGTAGTCCAGTGTAGTGTAGTACAGTGTAGTGTAGTGTAGTACAGTGTAGTGTAGTACAGTGTAGTGTAGTGTAGTGTAGTGTAGTGTAGTGTAGTGTAGTCCAGTGTAGTGTAGTGTAGTGTAGTGTAGTGTAGTGTAGTGTAGTACAGTGTAGTGTAGTGTAGTGTAGTGTAGTGTAGTACAGTGTAGTGTAGTACAGTGTAGTGTAGTGTAGTGTAGTGTAGTGTAGTGTAGTGTAGTGCAGTGTAGTGCAGTGTAGTGTAGTACAGTGTAGTGTAGTGTAGTGTAGTACAGTATAGTGTAGTGTAGTGTAGTGTAGTGTAGTACAGTGTAGTGCAGTGTAGTGTAGTGTAGTGTAGTACAGTGTAGTGTAGTGTAGTACAGTGTAGTGTAGTGTAGTACAGTGTAGTGTAGTACAGTATAGTGTAGTGTAGTGTAGTGTAGTGTAGTGTAGTGTAGTGTAGTACAGTATAGTGTAGTGTAGTGTAGTGTAGTGTAGTGTAGTACAGTGTAGTGTAGTGTAGTACAGTGTAGTACAGTGTAGTACAGTGTAGTGCAGTGTAGTGTAGTGTAGTACAGTGTAGTGTAGTGTAGTACAGTGTAGTGTAGTGTAGTGTAGTACAGTGTAGTGTAGTGTAGTGTAGTGTAGTACAGTGTAGTGTAGTGTAGTACAGTATAGTGTAGTACAGTATAGTGTAGTACAGTGTAGTGTAGTACAGTATAGTGTAGTGTAGTGTAGTGCAGTGTAGTGTAGTACAGTGTAGTGTAGTGTAGTGTAGTGTAGTGTAGTGTAGTACAGTGTAGTGTAGTACAGTATAGTGTAGTGTAGTGTAGTGTAGTGTAGTGTAGTGTAGTGTAGTACAGTGTAGTGTAGTGTAGTGTAGTACAGTGTAGTGTAGTGTAGTACAGTGTAGTACAGTGTAGTACAGTGTAGTGCAGTGTAGTGTAGTGTAGTACAGTGTAGTGTAGTGTAGTGTAGTGTAGTACAGTGTAGTGTAGTGTAGTGTAGTGTATTGTAGCGTAGTGTAGTACAGTGTAGTGTAGTGTAGTACAGTGTAGTGTAGTGTAGTACAGTGTAGTGTAGTACAGTGCAGTGTAGTGTAGTACAGTGTAGTGTAGTGTAGTGTAGTGTAGTACAGTGTAGTGTAGTGTAGTGTAGTACAGTGTAGTGTAGTGTAGTGTAGTGTAGTGTAGTGTAGCGTAGTGTAGTACAGTGTAGTGTAGTGTAGTGTAGTGTAGTGTAGTGTAGTACAGTGTAGTGTAGTGTAGTGTAGTGTAGTGTAGTACAGTGTAGTGTAGTGTAGTGTAGTGTAGTGCAGTGTAGTGTAGTACAGTGTAGTGTAGTGTAGTGTAGTACAGTGTAGTGTAGTGTAGTACAGTGTAGTACATTGCAGTGTAGTGTAGTACAGTGTAGTGTAGTACAGTGTAATGTAGTGTAGTGTAGTACAGTGTAGTGTAGTACAGTGTAGTGTAGTACAGTGTAGTGTAGTGTAGTACAGTGTAGTACATTGCAGTGTAGTGTAGTACAGTGTAGTGTAGTACAGTGTAGTATAGTGTAGTGTAGTACAGTGTAGTGTAGTACAGTGTAATGTAGTGTAGTGTAGTACAGTGTAGTGTAGTACAGTGTAGTGTAGTGTAGTGTAGTGTAGTACAGTGTAGTGTAGTGTAGTACAGTGTAGTGCAGTGTAGTGTAGTACAGTATAGTGTAGTACAGTGTAGTGTAGTGTAGTGTAGTACAGTGTAGTGTAGTGTAGTACAGTATAGTGTAGTACAGTATAGTGTAGTACAGTGTAGTGTAGTACAGTATAGTGTAGTGTAGTGTAATGCAGTGTAGTGCAGTGTAGTGTAGTACAGTGTAGTGTAGTGTAGTGTAGTGTAGTGTAGTGTAGTGTAGTGTAGTACAGTGTAGTGTAGTGTAGTGTAGTGTAGTACAGTGTAGTGTAGTGTAGTGTAGTGTAGTACAGTGTAGTGTAGTGTAGTGTAGTGTAGTGTAGTGTAGTACAGTGTAGTACAGTGTAGTGCAGTGTAGTGTAGTACAGTGTAGTGTAGTGTAGTGTAGTGTAGTGTAGTACAGTGTAGTGTAGTACAGTGTAGTGTAGTGTAGTGTAGTGTAGTGTAGTACAGTGTAGTGTAGTGTAGTACAGTGCAGTGTAGTGTAGTACAGTGTAGTGTAGTACAGTGTAGTGTAGTGTAGTGTAGTGTAGTGTAGCGTAGTGTAGTACAATGTAGTGTAGTGTAGCGTAGTGTAGTACAGTGTAGTGTAGTGTAGTACAGTGTAGTGTAGTGTAGAGTAGTGTAGTGTAGCGTAGTGTAGTACATTGCAGTGTAGTATAGTGTAGTACAGTGTAATGTAGTGTAGTGTAGTATAGTGTAGTACAGTGTAATGTAGTGTAGTGTAGTGTAGTACAGTGTAGTATAGTGTAGTACAGTGTAATGTAGTGTAGTGTAGTACAGTGTAGTGTAGTACAGTGTAGTGTAGTGTAGTGTAGTGTAGTACAGTGTAGTGTAGTGTAGTGTAGTGCAGTGTAGTGTAGTACAGTGTAGTGTAGTGTAGTACAGTGTAGTGTAGTGTAGTACAGTGTAGTGTAGTGTAGTACAGTGTAGTACATTGCAGTGTAGTGTAGTACAGTGTAGTGTAGTACAGTGTAGTGTAGTGTAGTGTAGTACAGTGTAGTGTAGTGTAGTACAGTGTAGTGTAGTGTAGTGGAGTACAATGTAGTGTAGTGTAGTGCAGTGTAGTGTAGTACAGTGTAGTGTAGTGTAGTGTAGTGTAGTACAGTGTAGTGTAGTGTAGTGTAGTACAGTGTAGTGTAGTGTAGTACAGTGTAGTGCAGTGTAGTACAGTGTAGTGTAGTGTAGTGTAGTACAGTGTAGTGTAGTGTAGTACAGTGTAGTGTAGTGTAGTACAGTGTAGTGTAGTACAGTGTAGTGTGGTGTAGTACAGTGTAGTGTAGTGTAGTACAGTGTAGTGTAGTGTAGTACAGTGTAGTGTAGTGTAGTACAGTGTAGTGTAGTGTAATGTTGTACAGTGTAGTGTAGTGTAGTACAGTGTAGTGTAGTGTAGTACAGTGTAGTGTAGTGTAGTACAGTGTAGTGTAGTGTAATGTTGTACAGTGTAGTGCAGTACAGTGTAGTGTAGTACAGTGTAGTGTAGTGTAGTACAGTGTAGTGTAGTGTAGTGTTGTACAGTGTAGTGTAGTACAGTGTAGTGTAGTGTAGTACAGTGTAGTGTAGTGTAGTGTTGTACAGTGTAGTGCAGTACAGTGTAGTGTAGTACAGTGTAGTGTAGTGTTGTACAGTGTAGTGCAGTACAGTGTAGTATAGTACAGTGTAGTGTAGTACAGTGTAGTGTAGTGTAGTGTAGCGTAGTACAGTGTAGTGTAGTGTAGCGTAGCGTAGTGTAGTACAGTGTAGTGTAGTGTAGTGTAGTGTAGTACAGTGTAGTGTAGTACAGTGTAGTGAAGTACAGTGTAGTGTAGCGTAGTGTAATGCAGTGTAATACATTGTAGTGTAGTGTAGTCCAGTGTAGTGTAGTGTAGTGTAGTACAGTGTAGTGTAGTGTAGTACAGTGTAGTGTAGTGCAGTACAGTGTAGTGTAGTGTAGCGTAGTGCAGTGTAGTGTAGTACAGTGTAGCGTAGTACAGTGTAGTGTACTACAGTGTAGTGTAGTACAGTGTAGTGTAATGTAGTGTAGTACAGTGCAGTGTAGTGTAGTCCAGTGTAGTGTAGTACAGTGTAGTGTAATGTAGTGTAGTACAGTGTAGTGTAGTGTAGTGTAGTGTAGTACAGTGTAGTGTAGTACAGTGTAGTGTAGTGTAGTGTAGTACAGTGTAGTGTAGTGTAGTGTAGTGTAGTGTAGTGTAGTGTAGTGTAGTACAGTGTAGTGTAGTGTAGGACAGTGTGGTGTAGTGTAGTGTAGTGTGGTACAGTGTAGTGTAGTGTAGTGTAGTGTAGTGTAGTACAGTGTAGTGTAGTGTAGGACAGTGTGGTGTAGTGTAGTGTAGTGCAGTGTAGTGTAGTGTAGTGTAGTGTAGTGTAGTGTAGTACAGTGTAGTGTAGTGTAGTGTAGTGTAGTGTAGTGTAGTGCAGTGTAGTGCAGTGCAGTGCAGTGTAGTGTAGTGTAGTGTAGTGTAGTGTAGTGTAGTGTAGTGTAGTGTAGTGTAGTACAGTGTAGTGTAGTGTAGTACAGTGTAGTGTAGTGCAGTGTAGTGTAGTGTAGTGTAGTGTAGTGTAGTACAGTGTAGTGTAGTGTAGTGTAGTACAGTGTAGTACAGTGTAGTGTAGTGTAGTACAGTGTAGTGTAGTGTAGTGTAGTACAGTGTAGTGTAGTGTAGTGTAGTGTGGTGTAGTGTAGTACAGTGTAGTGTAGTGTAGTGTAGTACAGTGTAGTGTGGTGTAGTGTAGTACAGTGTAGTGTAGTGTGGTGTAGTGTGGTGTAGTGTAGTACAGTGTAGTGTAGTGTAGTGTAGTGTAGTACAGT
This sequence comes from Raja brachyura, assembly GCA_963514005.1. The sequence goes on from OY740783.1 coordinate 131,445,195, forward strand.
GTAGTGTAGTGTAGTGTAGTACAGTGTAGTGTAGCGTAGTGTAGTACAGTGTAGTGTAGCGTAGTGTAGTACAGTGTAGTGTTGTACAGTGTAGTGCAGTGTAGTGTAGTACAATGTAGTGTAGTGTAGTACAGTGCAGTGTAGTGTAGTACAGTGTAGTGTAATGTAGTGTAGTGTAGTGTAGTGTAGTACAGTGTAGTGTAGTGTAGGACAGTGTAGTGTAGTACAGTGTAGTGTAGTGTAGTGTAGTACAGTGTAGTGTAGTGTAGTGTAGTGTAGTGTAGTACAGTGTAGTGTAGTGTAGTGTAGTGTAGTGTAGTGTAGTACAGTGTAGTGTAGTACAGTGTAGTGTAATGTAGTGTAGTGTAGTGTAGTGTAGTGTAGTACAGTGTAGTGTAATGTAGTGTAGTGTAGTGTAGTGTAGTACAGTGTAGTGTAGTACAGTGTAGTGTAATGTAGTGTAGTGTAGTGTAGTGTAGTGTAGTACAGTGTAGTGTAGTGTAGGACAGTGTAGTGTAGTACAGTGTAGTGTAGTGTAGTGTAGTACAGTGTAGTGTAGTGTAGTGTAGTGTGGTGTAGTGTAGTACAGTGTAGTGTAGTGTAGTACAGTGTAGTGTAGTGTAGTGTAGTGTAGTGTAGTACAGTGTAGTGTAGTGTAGGACAGTGTAGTGTAGTACAGTGTAGTGTAGTGTAGTGTAGTGTAGTGTAGTGTAGTGTAGTGTAGTGTAGTGTAGTACAGTGTAGTGTAGTGTAGTGTAGTGTAGTACAGTGTAGTGTAGTGTAGTGTAGTACAGTGTAGTGTAGTGTAGTGTAGTGTAGTGTAGTGTAGTACAGTGTAGTGTAGTGTAGTGTAGTGTAGTACAGTGTAGTGTAGTGTAGTACAGTGTAGTGTAGTGTAGTGTAGTGTAGTGTAGTGTAGTGTAGTACAGTGTAGTGTAGTGTAGGACAGTGTAGTGTAGTACAGTGTAGTGTAGTACAGTGTAGTGTAGTGTAGTGTAGTGTAGTGTAGTGTAGTGTAGTACAGTGTAGTGTAGTGTAGTGTAGTGTAGTGTAGTGTAGTGTGGTGCAGTGTAGTGCAGTACAGTGTAGTGTAGTACAGTGTAGTGTAGTGTAGTGTAGTACAGTGTAGTGTAGTGTAGTGTTGTACAGTGTAGTGCAGTACAGTGTAGTGTAGTACAGTGTAGTGCATTGTAGTGTAGTACAGTGTAGTGTAGTACAGTGTAGTGTAGTGTTGTACAGTGTAGTGCAGTACAGTGTAGTATAGTACAGTGTAGTGTAATGTAGCGTAGTACAGTGTAGTGTAGTGTAGCGTAGCGTAGTGTAGTACAGTGTAGTGCAGTGTAGTGTAGTACAGTGTAGTGTAGTACAGTGTAGTGAAGTACAGTGTAGTGTAGCGTAGTGTAATGCAGTCTAATACATTGTAGTGTAGTGTAGTACAGTGTAGTGTAGTACAGTGTAGTGTAGTGTAGTACAGTGTAGTGTAGTGCAGTACAGTGTAGTGCAGTGTAGCGTAGTGCAGTGTAGCGTAGTACAGTGTAGTGTACTACAGTGTAGTGTAGTGTAGTACAGTGTAGTGTAATGTAGTGTAGTACAGTGTAGTGCAGTGTAGTGTAGTACAGTGTAGTGTACTACAGTGTAGTGTAGTACAGTGTAGCGTATTGTAGTGTAGTCCAGTGTAGTGTAGTACAGTGTAGTGTAATGTAGTGTAGTACAGTGTAGTGTAGTGTAGTGTAGTGTAGTGTAGTGTAGTGTAGTGTAGTACAGTGTAGTGTAGTACAGTGTAGTGTAATGTAGTGTAGTACAGTGTAGTGTAGTCCAGTGTAGTGTAGTCCAGTGTAGTGTAGTCCAGTGTAGTGTAGTACAGTGTAGTGTAGTGTAGTGTAGTACAGTGTAGTGTAGTGTAGTGTAGTGTAGTACAGTGTAGTGCAGTGTAGTGCAGTGTAGTGTAGTACAGTGTAGTGTAGTGTAGTACAGTATAGTGTAGTACAGTGTAGTGTAGTGTAGTGTAGTGTAGTACAGTGTAGTGTAGTGTAGTACAGTGTAGTACAGTGCAGTACAGTGTAGTGCAGTGTAGTGTAGTGTAGTACAGTGTAGTGTAGTGTAGTGTAGTACAGTGTAGTGTAGTGTAGTGTAGTGTAGTACAGTGTAGTGTAGTGTAGTACAGTGTAGTGTAGTACAGTGTAGTGTAGTGTAGTACAGTGTAGTGTAGTGTAGTACAGTGCAGTGTAGTGTAGTACAGTGTAGTGTAGTGTAGTGTAGTGTAGTGTAGAGTAGTGTAGTGTAGCGTAGTGTAGTACAGTGTAGTGTAGTGTAGTACAGTGTAGTGTTGTACAGTGTAGTGCAGTGTAGTGTAGTACAATGTAGTGTAGTGTAGTACAGTGCAGTGTAGTGTAGTGCAGTGTAGTGTAGTGTAGTACAGTGTAGTGTAGTGTAGTGTCGTGTAGTGTAGTGTAGTACAGTGTAGTGTAGTGTAGTGTAGTACAGTATAGTGTAGTGTAGTACAGTGTAGTGTAGTGTAGTGTAGTACAGTGTAGTGTAGTGTAGTGTAGTACAGTGTAGTGCAGTGTAGTGTAGTGTAGTGTAGTATAGTGTAGTACATTGCAGTGTAGTGTAGTACAATGTAGTGTAGTGTAGTGTAGTGTAGTGTAGTGTAGTGTAGTGTAGTGTAGTGTAGTACAGTGTAGTGTAGTACAATGTAGTGTAGTGTAGTGTAGTGTAATGTAGTGTAGTGTAGTGTAGTGTAGTGTAGTACAGTGTAGTGTAGTGTAGGACAGTGTAGTGTAGTACAGTGTAGTGTAGTGTAGTGTAGTACAGTGTAGTGTAGTGTAGTGTAGTGTGGTGTAGTGTAGTACAGTGTAGTGTAGTGTAGTACAGTGTAGTGTAGTGTAGTGTAGTGTAGTGTAGTGTAGTACAGTGTAGTGTAGTGTAGTACAGTGTAGTGTAGTACAGTGCAGTGTAGTGTAGTACAGTGTAGTGTAGTGTAGTGTAGTGTAGTACAGTGTAGTGTAGTGTAGTGTAGTGTAGTGTAGTACAGTGTAGTGTAGTGTAGTACAGTGTAGTGTAGTGTAGTGTAGTGTAGTGTAGTGTAGTACAGTGTAGTGTAGTGTAGTACAGTGTAGTGTAGTGTAGTGTAGTGTAGTGCAGTGTAGTGTAGTGTAGTGCAGTGTAGTGTAGTGTAGTGTAGTACAGTGTAGTGTAGTGTAGTGTAGTGTAGTGTAGTACAGTGTAGTGTAGTGTAGTGTAGTGCAGTGTAGTGTAGTGTAGTGTAGTGCAGTGTAGTGTAGTGTAGTGTAGTGTAGTGTAGTGTAGTGTAGTGTAGTGCAGTGTAGTGTAGTGTAGTGTAGTGTAGTGTAGTACAGTGTAGTGTAGTGTAGTGTAGTGTAGTGTAGTACAGTGTAGTGTAGTGTAGTGTAGTGTAGTGTAGTACAGTGTAGTGTAGTGTAGTACAGTGTAGTGCAGTGTAGTGTAGTGTAGTACAGTGTAGTGTAGTACAGTGCAGTGTAGTGTAGTACAGTGTAGTGTAGTGTAGTGTAGTGTAGTGTAGTGTAGTGTAGTGTAGTGTAGTGTAGTACAGTGTAGTGTAGTGTAGTACAGTGTAGTGTAGTACAGTGTAGTGTAGTGTAGTACAGTGTAGTGTAGTGTAGTACAGTGTAGTGTAGTACAGTGCAGTGTAGTGTAGTACAGTGTAGTGTAGTGTAGTGTAGTGTAGCGTAGTGTAGTACAGTGTAGTGTAGTGTAGTACAGTGTAGTGTAGTACAGTGTAGTGTAGTGTAGTACAGTGTAGTGTAGTGTAGTACAGTGTAGTGTAGAGTAGTGTAGTGTAGCGTAGTGTAGTACAGTGTAGTGTAGTACAGTGTAGTGTAGTGTAGTGTAGTGTAGTGTAGTGTAGTGTAGTGTAGTGTAGTGTAGTAGAGTGTAGTGTAGTGTAGTGTAGTACAGTGCAGTGTAGTGTAGTGTAGTGTAGTGTAGTACAGTGTAGTGTAGTGTAGTGTAGTGTAGTGTAGTGTAGTGTAGTGTAGTACAGTGTAGTGTAGTGTAGTACAGTGTAGTGTGGTGTAGTACAGTGTAGCGTAGTGTAGTACAGTGTAGTGTAGTGTAGTACAGTGTAGTGTAGTGTAGTGTAGTGTAGTGTAGTGTAGTGTAGTGTAGTACAGTGTAGTGTAGTGTAGTGTAGTGTAGTGTAGTGTAGTGTAGTGTAGTACAGTGTAGTGTAGTGTATTGTAGTGTAGTGTAGTACAGTGTAGTGTAGTGTAGAGTAGTGTAGTGTAGTGTAGTGTAGTGTAGTGTAGTACAGTGTAGTGTAGTGTAGTGTAGTGTAGTGTAGTACAGTGCAGTGTAGTGTAGTGTAGTGTAGTGTAGTGTAGTACAGTGTAGTGTAGTGTAGTGTAGTGTAGTACAGTGTAGTGTAGTGTAGTGTAGTGTAGTACAGTGTAGTGTAGTGTAGTGTAGTGTAGTGTAGTGTAGTGTAGTGTAGTACAGTGTAGTGTAGTGTAGTACAGTGTAGTGTAGTGTAGTGTAGTGTAGTGTAGTACAGTGTAGTGTAGTGTAGTGTAGTGTAGTGTAGTGTAGTGTAGTGTAGTACAGTGTAGTGTAGTGTAGTGTAGTGTAGTGTAGTGTAGTGTAGTACAGTGTAGTGTAGTACAGTGTAGTGTAGTGTAGTACAGTGTAGTGTAGTGTAGTGTAGTGTAGTGTAGTACAGTGTAGTGTAGTGTAGTGTAGTACAGTGTAGTGTAGTGTAGTGTAGAGTAGTGTAGTGTAGCGTAGTGTAGTACAGTGTAGTGTAGTGTAGTGTAGTGTAGTACAGTGTAGTGTAGTGTAGTGTAGTGTAGTGTAGTGTAGTGTAGTACAGTGTAGTGTAGTACAGTGTAGTGTAGTGTAGTGTAGTGTAGTACAGTGTAGTGTAGTGTAGTGTAGAGTAGTACAGTGTAGTGTAGTGTAGTGTAGAGTAGTGTAGTGTAGTGTAGTGTAGTGTAGTACAGTGTAGTGTAGTACAGTGTAGTGTAGTGTAGTGTAGTGTAGTACAGTGTAGTGTAGTGTAGTGTAGTGTAGTGTAGTGTAGTGTAGTACAGTGTAGTGTAGTGTAGTGTAGTGTAGTGTAGTACAGTGTAGTGTAGTACAGTGTAGTGTAGTACAGTGTAGTGTAGTGTAGTGTAGTGTAGTACAGTGTAGTGTAGTGTAGTGTAGTGTAGTACAGTGTAGTGTAGTACAGTGTAGTGTAGTGTAGTGTAGTGTAGTGTAGTACAGTGTAGTGTAGTACAGTGTAGTGTAGTGTAGTGTAGTGTAGTACAGTGTAGTGTAGTGTAGTGTAGTGTAGTACAGTGTAGTGTAGTGTAGTGTAGAGTAGTGTAGTGTAGCGTAGTGTAGTACAGTGTAGTGTAGTGTAGTGTAGTGTAGTGTTGTGTAGTGTAGTGTAGTGTAGTGTAGTGTAGTACAGTGTAGTGTAGAGTAGTGTAGTGTAGTGTAGTGTAGTGTAGTGTTGTACTGTGTAGTGTAGTGTAGTGTAGAGTAGTGTAGTGTAGCGTAGTGTAGTACAGTGTAGTGTAGTGTAGTGTAGTGTAGTGTAGTGTAGTGTAGTACAGTATAGTGTAGTGTAGTGTAGTGTAGTGTAGCGTAGTGTAGTACAGTGTAGTGTAGTACAGTGTAGTGTAGTGTAGTGTAGTGTAGTGTAGTGTAGTGTAGTGTAGTACAGTGTAGTGTAGTGTAGTGTAGTGTAGTGTAGCGTAGTGTAGTACAGTGTAGTGTAGTACAGTGTAGTGTAGTGTAGCGTAGTGTAGTACAGTGTAGTGTAGTGTAGTGTAGTGTAGTGTAGTGTAGTGTAGTGTAGTACAGTATAGTGTAGTGTAGTGTAGTGTAGTGTAGTGTAGTGTAGTGTAGTGTAGTACAGTGTAGTGTAGTGTAGTGTAGTGTAGTACAGTGTAGTGTAGTACAGTGTAGTGTAGTGTAGCGTAGTGTAGTACAGTGTAGTGTAGTGTAGTGTAGTACAGTGTAGTGTAGTGTAGTGTAGTGTAGTGTAGTGTAGTGTAGTGTAGTGTAGTACAGTGTAGTGTAGTGTAGTGTAGTACAGTGTAGTATAGTGTAGTGTAGTACAGTGTAGTGTAGTGTAGAGTAGTGTAGTGTAGTGTAGTACAGTGTAGTGTAGTGTAGTACAGTGTAGTGTAGTACAGTGTAGTGTAGTGTAGTGTAGTGTAGTACAGTGTAGTGTAGTGTAGTGTAGTACAGTGTAGTGTAGTATAGTGTAGTGTAGTACAGTGTAGTGTAGTACAGTGTAGTGTAGTGTAGAGTAGTGTAGTGTAGCGTAGTGTAGTACAGTGTAGTGTAGTGTAGTGTAGTGTAGTGTAGTGTAGTGTAGTGTAATGTAGTACAGTGTAGTGTAGTACAGTGTAGTGTAGTGTAGTGTAGTGTAGCGTAGTGTAGTACAGTGTAGTGTAGTACAGTGTAGTGTAGTGTAGTGTAGTGTAGTGTAGTACAGTGCAGTGTAGTGTAGTACAGTGTAGTGTAGTGTAGTGTAGTGTAGTGTAGTACAGTGTAGTGTAGTGTAGTGTAGTGTAGTACAGTGTAGTGTAGTGTAGTACAGTGTAGTGTAGTGTAGTACAGTGTAGTGTAGTGTAGTGTAGTGTAGTGTAGTGTAGAACAGTGTAGTGTAGTGTAGTGTAGTACAGTGTAGTGCAGTGTAGTGTAGTACAGTAGTGTAGTACAGTGTAGTGTAGTGTAGTACAGTACAGTGTAGTGTAGTGTAGAACAGTGTAGTGTAGTGTAGTGTAGTGTAGTGTAGTGTAGTGTAGTATAGTATAGTGTAGTGTAGTATAGTGTAGTACAGTGTAATGTAGTGTAGTACAGTGTAGTACATTGCAGTGTAGTGTAGTACAGTGTAGTGTAGTGTAGTACAGTGTAGTGTAGTGTAGTACAGTGTAGTGTAGTACAGTGCAGTGTAGTGTAGTACAGTGTAGTGTAGTGTAGTGTAGTGTAGTACAGTGTAGTGTAGTGTAGTGTAGTACAGTGTAGTGTAGTGTAGTGTAGTGTAGTGTAGTGTAGCGTAGTGTAGTACAGTGTAGTGTAGTGTAGTGTAGTGTAGTGTAGTACAGTGTAGTGTAGTGTAGTGTAGTGTAGTGTAGTACAGTGTAGTGTAGTGTAGTGTAGTGTAGTGCAGTGTAGTGTAGTACAGTGTAGTGTAGTGTAGTGTAGTACAGTGTAGTGTAGTGTAGTACAGTGTAGTACATTGCAGTGTAGTGTAGTACAGTGTAGTGTAGTACAGTGTAATGTAGTGTAGTGTAGTACAGTGTAGTGTAGTACAGTGTAGTGTAGTACAGTGTAGTGTAGTGTAGTACAGTGTAGTACATTGCAGTGTAGTGTAGTACAGTGTAGTGTAGTACAGTGTAGTATAGTGTAGTGTAGTACAGTGTAGTGTAGTACAGTGTAATGTAGTGTAGTGTAGTACAGTGTAGTGTAGTACAGTGTAGTGTAGTGTAGTGTAGTGTAGTACAGTGTAGTGTAGTGTAGTACAGTGTAGTGCAGTGTAGTGTAGTACAGTATAGTGTAGTACAGTGTAGTGTAGTGTAGTGTAGTACAGTGTAGTGTAGTGTAGTACAGTATAGTGTAGTACAGTATAGTGTAGTACAGTGTAGTGTAGTACAGTATAGTGTAGTGTAGTGTAATGCAGTGTAGTGCAGTGTAGTGTAGTACAGTGTAGTGTAGTGTAGTGTAGTGTAGTGTAGTGTAGTGTAGTGTAGTGTAGTACAGTGTAGTGTAGTGTAGTGTAGTGTAGTACAGTGTAGTGTAGTGTAGTGTAGTGTAGTACAGTGTAGTGTAGTGTAGTGTAGTGTAGTGTAGTACAGTGTAGTACAGTGTAGTGCAGTGTAGTGTAGTACAGTGTAGTGTAGTGTAGTGTAGTGTAGTGTAGTACAGTGTAGTGTAGTACAGTGTAGTGTAGTGTAGTGTAGTGTAGTGTAGTACAGTGTAGTGTAGTGTAGTACAGTGCAGTGTAGTGTAGTACAGTGTAGTGTAGTACAGTGTAGTGTAGTGTAGTGTAGTGTAGTGTAGCGTAGTGTAGTACAATGTAGTGTAGTGTAGCGTAGTGTAGTACAGTGTAGTGTAGTGTAGTACAGTGTAGTGTAGTGTAGAGTAGTGTAGTGTAGCGTAGTGTAGTACATTGCAGTGTAGTATAGTGTAGTACAGTGTAATGTAGTGTAGTGTAGTATAGTGTAGTACAGTGTAATGTAGTGTAGTGTAGTGTAGTACAGTGTAGTATAGTGTAGTACAGTGTAATGTAGTGTAGTGTAGTACAGTGTAGTGTAGTACAGTGTAGTGTAGTGTAGTGTAGTGTAGTGTAGTACAGTGTAGTGTAGTGTAGTGTAGTGCAGTGTAGTGTAGTACAGTGTAGTGTAGTGTAGTACAGTGTAGTGTAGTGTAGTACAGTGTAGTGTAGTGTAGTACAGTGTAGTACATTGCAGTGTAGTGTAGTACAGTGTAGTGTAGTACAGTGTAGTGTAGTGTAGTGTAGTACAGTGTAGTGTAGTGTAGTACAGTGTAGTGTAGTGTAGTGGAGTACAATGTAGTGTAGTGTAGTGCAGTGTAGTGTAGTACAGTGTAGTGTAGTGTAGTGTAGTGTAGTACAGTGTAGTGTAGTGTAGTGTAGTACAGTGTAGTGTAGTGTAGTACAGTGTAGTGCAGTGTAGTACAGTGTAGTGTAGTGTAGTGTAGTACAGTGTAGTGTAGTGTAGTACAGTGTAGTGTAGTGTAGTACAGTGTAGTGTAGTACAGTGTAGTGTGGTGTAGTACAGTGTAGTGTAGTGTAGTACAGTGTAGTGTAGTGTAGTACAGTGTAGTGTAGTGTAGTACAGTGTAGTGTAGTGTAATGTTGTACAGTGTAGTGTAGTGTAGTACAGTGTAGTGTAGTGTAGTACAGTGTAGTGTAGTGTAGTACAGTGTAGTGTAGTGTAATGTTGTACAGTGTAGTGCAGTACAGTGTAGTGTAGTACAGTGTAGTGTAGTGTAGTACAGTGTAGTGTAGTGTAGTGTTGTACAGTGTAGTGTAGTACAGTGTAGTGTAGTGTAGTACAGTGTAGTGTAGTGTAGTGTTGTACAGTGTAGTGCAGTACAGTGTAGTGTAGTACAGTGTAGTGTAGTGTTGTACAGTGTAGTGCAGTACAGTGTAGTATAGTACAGTGTAGTGTAGTACAGTGTAGTGTAGTGTAGTGTAGCGTAGTACAGTGTAGTGTAGTGTAGCGTAGCGTAGTGTAGTACAGTGTAGTGTAGTGTAGTGTAGTGTAGTACAGTGTAGTGTAGTACAGTGTAGTGAAGTACAGTGTAGTGTAGCGTAGTGTAATGCAGTGTAATACATTGTAGTGTAGTGTAGTCCAGTGTAGTGTAGTGTAGTGTAGTACAGTGTAGTGTAGTGTAGTACAGTGTAGTGTAGTGCAGTACAGTGTAGTGTAGTGTAGCGTAGTGCAGTGTAGTGTAGTACAGTGTAGCGTAGTACAGTGTAGTGTACTACAGTGTAGTGTAGTACAGTGTAGTGTAATGTAGTGTAGTACAGTGCAGTGTAGTGTAGTCCAGTGTAGTGTAGTACAGTGTAGTGTAATGTAGTGTAGTACAGTGTAGTGTAGTGTAGTGTAGTGTAGTACAGTGTAGTGTAGTACAGTGTAGTGTAGTGTAGTGTAGTACAGTGTAGTGTAGTGTAGTGTAGTGTAGTGTAGTGTAGTGTAGTGTAGTACAGTGTAGTGTAGTGTAGGACAGTGTGGTGTAGTGTAGTGTAGTGTGGTACAGTGTAGTGTAGTGTAGTGTAGTGTAGTGTAGTACAGTGTAGTGTAGTGTAGGACAGTGTGGTGTAGTGTAGTGTAGTGCAGTGTAGTGTAGTGTAGTGTAGTGTAGTGTAGTGTAGTACAGTGTAGTGTAGTGTAGTGTAGTGTAGTGTAGTGTAGTGCAGTGTAGTGCAGTGCAGTGCAGTGTAGTGTAGTGTAGTGTAGTGTAGTGTAGTGTAGTGTAGTGTAGTGTAGTGTAGTACAGTGTAGTGTAGTGTAGTACAGTGTAGTGTAGTGCAGTGTAGTGTAGTGTAGTGTAGTGTAGTGTAGTACAGTGTAGTGTAGTGTAGTGTAGTACAGTGTAGTACAGTGTAGTGTAGTGTAGTACAGTGTAGTGTAGTGTAGTGTAGTACAGTGTAGTGTAGTGTAGTGTAGTGTGGTGTAGTGTAGTACAGTGTAGTGTAGTGTAGTGTAGTACAGTGTAGTGTGGTGTAGTGTAGTACAGTGTAGTGTAGTGTGGTGTAGTGTGGTGTAGTGTAGTACAGTGTAGTGTAGTGTAGTGTAGTGTAGTACAGTGTAGTGTAGTGTAGTGTAGTACAGTGTAGTGTAGCGTAGTGTAGTACAGTGTAGTGTAGCGTAGTGTAGTACAGTGTAGTGTTGTACAGTGTAGTGCAGTGTAGTGTAGTACAATGTAGTGTAGTGTAGTACAGTGCAGTGTAGTGTAGTACAGTGTAGTGTAATGTAGTGTAGTGTAGTGTAGTGTAGTACAGTGTAGTGTAGTGTAGGACAGTGTAGTGTAGTACAGTGTAGTGTAGTGTAGTGTAGTACAGTGTAGTGTAGTGTAGTGTAGTGTAGTGTAGTACAGTGTAGTGTAGTGTAGTGTAGTGTAGTGTAGTGTAGTACAGTGTAGTGTAGTACAGTGTAGTGTAATGTAGTGTAGTGTAGTGTAGTGTAGTGTAGTACAGTGTAGTGTAATGTAGTGTAGTGTAGTGTAGTGTAGTACAGTGTAGTGTAGTACAGTGTAGTGTAATGTAGTGTAGTGTAGTGTAGTGTAGTGTAGTACAGTGTAGTGTAGTGTAGGACAGTGTAGTGTAGTACAGTGTAGTGTAGTGTAGTGTAGTACAGTGTAGTGTAGTGTAGTGTAGTGTGGTGTAGTGTAGTACAGTGTAGTGTAGTGTAGTACAGTGTAGTGTAGTGTAGTGTAGTGTAGTGTAGTACAGTGTAGTGTAGTGTAGGACAGTGTAGTGTAGTACAGTGTAGTGTAGTGTAGTGTAGTGTAGTGTAGTGTAGTGTAGTGTAGTGTAGTGTAGTACAGTGTAGTGTAGTGTAGTGTAGTGTAGTACAGTGTAGTGTAGTGTAGTGTAGTACAGTGTAGTGTAGTGTAGTGTAGTGTAGTGTAGTGTAGTACAGTGTAGTGTAGTGTAGTGTAGTGTAGTACAGTGTAGTGTAGTGTAGTACAGTGTAGTGTAGTGTAGTGTAGTGTAGTGTAGTGTAGTGTAGTACAGTGTAGTGTAGTGTAGGACAGTGTAGTGTAGTACAGTGTAGTGTAGTACAGTGTAGTGTAGTGTAGTGTAGTGTAGTGTAGTGTAGTGTAGTACAGTGTAGTGTAGTGTAGTGTAGTGTAGTGTAGTGTAGTGTGGTGCAGTGTAGTGCAGTACAGTGTAGTGTAGTACAGTGTAGTGTAGTGTAGTGTAGTACAGTGTAGTGTAGTGTAGTGTTGTACAGTGTAGTGCAGTACAGTGTAGTGTAGTACAGTGTAGTGCATTGTAGTGTAGTACAGTGTAGTGTAGTACAGTGTAGTGTAGTGTTGTACAGTGTAGTGCAGTACAGTGTAGTATAGTACAGTGTAGTGTAATGTAGCGTAGTACAGTGTAGTGTAGTGTAGCGTAGCGTAGTGTAGTACAGTGTAGTGCAGTGTAGTGTAGTACAGTGTAGTGTAGTACAGTGTAGTGAAGTACAGTGTAGTGTAGCGTAGTGTAATGCAGTCTAATACATTGTAGTGTAGTGTAGTACAGTGTAGTGTAGTACAGTGTAGTGTAGTGTAGTACAGTGTAGTGTAGTGCAGTACAGTGTAGTGCAGTGTAGCGTAGTGCAGTGTAGCGTAGTACAGTGTAGTGTACTACAGTGTAGTGTAGTGTAGTACAGTGTAGTGTAATGTAGTGTAGTACAGTGTAGTGCAGTGTAGTGTAGTACAGTGTAGTGTACTACAGTGTAGTGTAGTACAGTGTAGCGTATTGTAGTGTAGTCCAGTGTAGTGTAGTACAGTGTAGTGTAATGTAGTGTAGTACAGTGTAGTGTAGTGTAGTGTAGTGTAGTGTAGTGTAGTGTAGTACAGTGTAGTGTAGTACAGTGTAGTGTAATGTAGTGTAGTACAGTGTAGTGTAGTCCAGTGTAGTGTAGTCCAGTGTAGTGTAGTCCAGTGTAGTGTAGTACAGTGTAGTGTAGTGTAGTGTAGTACAGTGTAGTGTAGTGTAGTGTAGTGTAGTACAGTGTAGTGCAGTGTAGTGCAGTGTAGTGTAGTACAGTGTAGTGTAGTGTAGTACAGTATAGTGTAGTACAGTGTAGTGTAGTGTAGTGTAGTGTAGTACAGTGTAGTGTAGTGTAGTACAGTGTAGTACAGTGCAGTACAGTGTAGTGCAGTGTAGTGTAGTGTAGTACAGTGTAGTGTAGTGTAGTGTAGTACAGTGTAGTGTAGTGTAGTGTAGTGTAGTACAGTGTAGTGTAGTGTAGTACAGTGTAGTGTAGTACAGTGTAGTGTAGTGTAGTACAGTGTAGTGTAGTGTAGTACAGTGCAGTGTAGTGTAGTACAGTGTAGTGTAGTGTAGTGTAGTGTAGTGTAGAGTAGTGTAGTGTAGCGTAGTGTAGTACAGTGTAGTGTAGTGTAGTACAGTGTAGTGTTGTACAGTGTAGTGCAGTGTAGTGTAGTACAATGTAGTGTAGTGTAGTACAGTGCAGTGTAGTGTAGTGCAGTGTAGTGTAGTGTAGTACAGTGTAGTGTAGTGTAGTGTCGTGTAGTGTAGTGTAGTACAGTGTAGTGTAGTGTAGTGTAGTACAGTATAGTGTAGTGTAGTACAGTGTAGTGTAGTGTAGTGTAGTACAGTGTAGTGTAGTGTAGTGTAGTACAGTGTAGTGCAGTGTAGTGTAGTGTAGTGTAGTATAGTGTAGTACATTGCAGTGTAGTGTAGTACAATGTAGTGTAGTGTAGTGTAGTGTAGTGTAGTGTAGTGTAGTGTAGTGTAGTACAGTGTAGTGTAGTACAATGTAGTGTAGTGTAGTGTAGTGTAATGTAGTGTAGTGTAGTGTAGTGTAGTGTAGTACAGTGTAGTGTAGTGTAGGACAGTGTAGTGTAGTACAGTGTAGTGTAGTGTAGTGTAGTACAGTGTAGTGTAGTGTAGTGTAGTGTGGTGTAGTGTAGTACAGTGTAGTGTAGTGTAGTACAGTGTAGTGTAGTGTAGTACAGTGTAGTGTAGTACAGTGCAGTGTAGTGTAGTACAGTGTAGTGTAGTGTAGTGTAGTGTAGTACAGTGTAGTGTAGTGTAGTGTAGTGTAGTGTAGTACAGTGTAGTGTAGTGTAGTACAGTGTAGTGTAGTGTAGTGTAGTGTAGTGTAGTGTAGTACAGTGTAGTGTAGTGTAGTACAGTGTAGTGTAGTGTAGTGTAGTGTAGTGCAGTGTAGTGTAGTGTAGTGCAGTGTAGTGTAGTGTAGTGTAGTACAGTGTAGTGTAGTGTAGTGTAGTGTAGTGTAGTACAGTGTAGTGTAGTGTAGTGTAGTGCAGTGTAGTGTAGTGTAGTGTAGTGCAGTGTAGTGTAGTGTAGTGTAGTGTAGTGTAGTGTAGTGTAGTGTAGTGCAGTGTAGTGTAGTGTAGTGTAGTGTAGTGTAGTACAGTGTAGTGTAGTGTAGTGTAGTGTAGTGTAGTACAGTGTAGTGTAGTGTAGTGTAGTGTAGTGTAGTACAGTGTAGTGTAGTGTAGTACAGTGTAGTGCAGTGTAGTGTAGTGTAGTACAGTGTAGTGTAGTACAGTGCAGTGTAGTGTAGTACAGTGTAGTGTAGTGTAGTGTAGTGTAGTGTAGTGTAGTGTAGTGTAGTGTAGTGTAGTACAGTGTAGTGTAGTGTAGTACAGTGTAGTGTAGTACAGTGTAGTGTAGTGTAGTACAGTGTAGTGTAGTGTAGTACAGTGTAGTGTAGTACAGTGCAGTGTAGTGTAGTACAGTGTAGTGTAGTGTAGTGTAGTGTAGCGTAGTGTAGTACAGTGTAGTGTAGTGTAGTACAGTGTAGTGTAGTACAGTGTAGTGTAGTGTAGTACAGTGTAGTGTAGTGTAGTACAGTGTAGTGTAGAGTAGTGTAGTGTAGCGTAGTGTAGTACAGTGTAGTGTAGTACAGTGTAGTGTAGTGTAGTGTAGTGTAGTGTAGTGTAGTGTAGTGTAGTGTAGTAGAGTGTAGTGTAGTGTAGTGTAGTACAGTGCAGTGTAGTGTAGTGTAGTGTAGTGTAGTACAGTGTAGTGTAGTGTAGTGTAGTGTAGTGTAGTGTAGTGTAGTGTAGTACAGTGTAGTGTAGTGTAGTACAGTGTAGTGTGGTGTAGTACAGTGTAGCGTAGTGTAGTACAGTGTAGTGTAGTGTAGTACAGTGTAGTGTAGTGTAGTGTAGTGTAGTGTAGTGTAGTGTAGTGTAGTACAGTGTAGTGTAGTGTAGTGTAGTGTAGTGTAGTGTAGTGTAGTGTAGTACAGTGTAGTGTAGTGTATTGTAGTGTAGTGTAGTACAGTGTAGTGTAGTGTAGAGTAGTGTAGTGTAGTGTAGTGTAGTGTAGTGTAGTACAGTGTAGTGTAGTGTAGTGTAGTGTAGTGTAGTACAGTGCAGTGTAGTGTAGTGTAGTGTAGTGTAGTGTAGTACAGTGTAGTGTAGTGTAGTGTAGTGTAGTACAGTGTAGTGTAGTGTAGTGTAGTGTAGTACAGTGTAGTGTAGTGTAGTGTAGTGTAGTGTAGTGTAGTGTAGTACAGTGTAGTGTAGTGTAGTACAGTGTAGTGTAGTGTAGTGTAGTGTAGTGTAGTACAGTGTAGTGTAGTGTAGTGTAGTGTAGTGTAGTGTAGTGTAGTGTAGTGTAGTACAGTGTAGTGTAGTGTAGTGTAGTGTAGTGTAGTGTAGTGTAGTACAGTGTAGTGTAGTACAGTGTAGTGTAGTGTAGTACAGTGTAGTGTAGTGTAGTGTAGTGTAGTGTAGTACAGTGTAGTGTAGTGTAGTGTAGTACAGTGTAGTGTAGTGTAGTGTAGAGTAGTGTAGTGTAGCGTAGTGTAGTACAGTGTAGTGTAGTGTAGTGTAGTGTAGTACAGTGTAGTGTAGTGTAGTGTAGTGTAGTGTAGTGTAGTGTAGTACAGTGTAGTGTAGTACAGTGTAGTGTAGTGTAGTGTAGTGTAGTACAGTGTAGTGTAGTGTAGTGTAGAGTAGTACAGTGTAGTGTAGTGTAGTGTAGAGTAGTGTAGTGTAGTGTAGTGTAGTGTAGTACAGTGTAGTGTAGTACAGTGTAGTGTAGTGTAGTGTAGTGTAGTACAGTGTAGTGTAGTGTAGTGTAGTGTAGTGTAGTGTAGTGTAGTACAGTGTAGTGTAGTGTAGTGTAGTGTAGTGTAGTACAGTGTAGTGTAGTACAGTGTAGTGTAGTACAGTGTAGTGTAGTGTAGTGTAGTGTAGTACAGTGTAGTGTAGTGTAGTGTAGTGTAGTACAGTGTAGTGTAGTACAGTGTAGTGTAGTGTAGTGTAGTGTAGTGTAGTACAGTGTAGTGTAGTACAGTGTAGTGTAGTGTAGTGTAGTGTAGTACAGTGTAGTGTAGTGTAGTGTAGTGTAGTACAGTGTAGTGTAGTGTAGTGTAGAGTAGTGTAGTGTAGCGTAGTGTAGTACAGTGTAGTGTAGTGTAGTGTAGTGTAGTGTTGTGTAGTGTAGTGTAGTGTAGTGTAGTGTAGTACAGTGTAGTGTAGAGTAGTGTAGTGTAGTGTAGTGTAGTGTAGTGTTGTACTGTGTAGTGTAGTGTAGTGTAGAGTAGTGTAGTGTAGCGTAGTGTAGTACAGTGTAGTGTAGTGTAGTGTAGTGTAGTGTAGTGTAGTGTAGTGTAGTACAGTATAGTGTAGTGTAGTGTAGTGTAGTGTAGCGTAGTGTAGTACAGTGTAGTGTAGTACAGTGTAGTGTAGTGTAGTGTAGTGTAGTGTAGTGTAGTGTAGTGTAGTACAGTGTAGTGTAGTGTAGTGTAGTGTAGTGTAGCGTAGTGTAGTACAGTGTAGTGTAGTACAGTGTAGTGTAGTGTAGCGTAGTGTAGTACAGTGTAGTGTAGTGTAGTGTAGTGTAGTGTAGTGTAGTGTAGTGTAGTACAGTATAGTGTAGTGTAGTGTAGTGTAGTGTAGTGTAGTGTAGTGTAGTGTAGTACAGTGTAGTGTAGTGTAGTGTAGTGTAGTACAGTGTAGTGTAGTACAGTGTAGTGTAGTGTAGCGTAGTGTAGTACAGTGTAGTGTAGTGTAGTGTAGTACAGTGTAGTGTAGTGTAGTGTAGTGTAGTGTAGTGTAGTGTAGTGTAGTGTAGTACAGTGTAGTGTAGTGTAGTGTAGTACAGTGTAGTATAGTGTAGTGTAGTACAGTGTAGTGTAGTGTAGAGTAGTGTAGTGTAGTGTAGTACAGTGTAGTGTAGTGTAGTACAGTGTAGTGTAGTACAGTGTAGTGTAGTGTAGTGTAGTGTAGTACAGTGTAGTGTAGTGTAGTGTAGTACAGTGTAGTGTAGTATAGTGTAGTGTAGTACAGTGTAGTGTAGTACAGTGTAGTGTAGTGTAGAGTAGTGTAGTGTAGCGTAGTGTAGTACAGTGTAGTGTAGTGTAGTGTAGTGTAGTGTAGTGTAGTGTAGTGTAATGTAGTACAGTGTAGTGTAGTACAGTGTAGTGTAGTGTAGTGTAGCGTAGTGTAGTACAGTGTAGTGTAGTACAGTGTAGTGTAGTGTAGTGTAGTGTAGTGTAGTACAGTGCAGTGTAGTGTAGTACAGTGTAGTGTAGTGTAGTGTAGTGTAGTGTAGTACAGTGTAGTGTAGTGTAGTGTAGTGTAGTACAGTGTAGTGTAGTGTAGTACAGTGTAGTGTAGTGTAGTACAGTGTAGTGTAGTGTAGTGTAGTGTAGTGTAGTGTAGAACAGTGTAGTGTAGTGTAGTGTAGTACAGTGTAGTGCAGTGTAGTGTAGTACAGTAGTGTAGTACAGTGTAGTGTAGTGTAGTACAGTACAGTGTAGTGTAGTGTAGAACAGTGTAGTGTAGTGTAGTGTAGTGTAGTGTAGTGTAGTGTAGTATAGTATAGTGTAGTGTAGTATAGTGTAGTACAGTGTAATGTAGTGTAGTACAGTGTAGTACATTGCAGTGTAGTGTAGTACAGTGTAGTGTAGTGTAGTACAGTGTAGTGTAGTATAGTGTAGTACAGTGTAGTGTAGTATAGTGTAGTATAGTGTAGTGTAGTGTAGTACAGTGTAGTGTAGTGTAGTACAGTGTAGTACATTGCAGTGTAGTGTAGTACAATGTAGTGTAGTGTAGTGTAGTATAGTGTAGTACAGTGTAATGTAGTGTAGTGTAGTACAGTGTAGTATAGTGTAGTACAGTGTAATGTAGTGTAGTGTAGTACAGTAGTGTAGTACAGTGTAGTGTAGTGTAGTGTAGTGTAGTACAGTGTAGTGTAGTGTAGTGCAGTGTAGTGTAGTACAGTGTAGTGTAGTGTAGTACAGTGTAGTGTAGTGTAGTACAGTGTAGTACATTGCAGTGTAGTGTAGTACAGTGTAGTGTAGTACAGTGTAGTGTAGTGTAGTGTAGTGTAGTGTAGTACAGTGTAGTGTAGTGTAGTGTAGTACAGTGTAGTGTAGTGTAGTGTAGTGTAGTACAGTGTAGTGTAGTGTAGTGTAGTACAGTGTAGTACAGTGTAGTGTAGTGTAGTACAGTGTAGTGTAGTGTAGTACAGTGTAGTGCAGTGTAGTACAGTGTAGTGTAGTGTAGTACAGTGTAGTGTAGTGTAGTACAGTGTAGTGTAGTGTAGTACAGTGTAGTGTGGTGTAGTGTAGTACAGTGTAGTGTAGTGTAATGTTGTACAGTGTAGTGCAGTACAGTGTAGTGTAGTACAGTGTAGTGTAGTGTAGTACAGTGTAGTGTAGTGTAGTGTTGTACAGTGTAGTGCAGTACAGTGTAGTGTAGTACAGTGTAGTGCATTGTAGTGTACTACAGTGTAGTGTAGTACAGTGTAGTGTAGTGTTGTACAGTGTAGTGCAGTACAGTGTAGTATAGTACAGTGTAGTGTAGTACAGTGTAGTGTAGTGAAGTGTAGCGTAGTACAGTGTAGTGTAGTGTAGCGTAGCGTAGTGTAGTGCAGTGTAGTGTAGTGTAGTGTAGTGTAGTACAGTGTAGTGTAGTACAGTGTAGTGAAGTACAGTGTAGTGTAGCATAGTGTAATGCAGTGTAATACATTGTAGTGTAGTGTAGTCCAGTGTAGTGTAGTGTAGTGTAGTACAGTGTAGTGTAGTGTAGTGTAGTACAGTGTAGTGTAGTGCAGTACAGTGTAGTGTAGTGTAGCGTAGTGCAGTGTAGTGTAGTACAGTGTAGCGTAGTACAGTGTAGTGTACTACAGTGTAGTGTAGTACAGTGTAGTGTAATGTAGTGTAGTGTAGTGTAGTGTAGTGTAGTACAGTGTAGTGCAGTGTAGTGTAGTACAGTGTAGCGTATTGTAGTGTAGTCCAGTGTAGTGTAGTACAGTGTAGTGTAATGTAGTGTAGTACAGTGTAGTGTAGTGTAGTGTAGTGTAGTGTAGTACAGTGTAGTGTAGTACAGTGTAGTACAGTGTAGTGTAGTGTAGTGTAGTGTAGTGTGGTGCAGTGTAGTGCAGTACAGTGTAGTGTAGTACAGTGTAGTGTAGTACAGTGTAGTGTAGTGTAGTGTAGTACAGTGTAGTGTAGTACAGTATAGTGTAGTATAGTGTAGTGTAGTGTAGTGTTGTACAGTGTAGTACAGTGTAGTGTAGTACAGTGTAGTGTAGTGTAGTGTTGTACAGTGTAGTGCAGTACAGTGTAGTGTAGTACAGTGTAGTGCATTGTAGTGTAGTACAGTGTAGTGTAGTACAGTGTAGTGTAGTGTTGTACAGTGTAGTGCAGTACAGTGTAGTATAGTACAGTGTAGTGTAATGTAGCGTAGTACAGTGTAGTGTAGTGTAGTGTAGCGTAGCGTAGTGTAGTACAGTGTAGTACAGTGTAGTGTAGTACAGTGTAGTGAAGTACAGTGTAGTGTAGCGTAGTGTAATGCAGTCTAATACATTGTAGTGTAGTGTAGTACAGTGTAGTGTAGTGTAGTACAGTGTAGTGTAGTGTAGTACAGTGTAGTGTAGTGCAGTACAGTGTAGTGCAGTGTAGCGTAGTGCAGTGTAGCGTAGTACAGTGTAGTGTACTACAGTGTAGTGTAGTGTAGTACAGTGTAGTGTAATGTAGTGTAGTACAGTGTAGTGCAGTGTAGTGTAGTACAGTGTAGTGTACTACATTGTAGTGTAGTACAGTGTAGTGTATTGTAGTGTAGTCCAGTGTAGTGTAGTACAGTGTAGTGTAATGTAGTGTAGTACAGTGTAGTGTAGTGTAGTGTAGTACAGTGTAGTGTAGTACAGTGTAGTGTAGTACAGTGTAGTGTAATGTAGTGTAGTACAGTGTAGTGTAGTCCAGTGTAGTGTAGTACAGTGTAGTGTAGTGTAGTGTAGTACAGTGTAGTGCAGTGTAGTGCAGTGTAGTGTAGTGCAGTGTAGTGTAGTACAGTGTAGTGTAGTGTAGTGTAGTGTAGTGTAGTACAGTATAGTGTAGTGTAGTGTAGTGTAGTACAGTGTAGTGTAGTGTAGTACAGTGTAGTGTAGTACAGTATAGTGTAGTGTAGTGTAGTACATTATAGTGTAGTGTAGTGTAGTGTAGTGTAGTACAGTGTAGTGTAGTGTAGTGTAGTGTAGTACAGTGTAGTGTAGTGTAGTACAGTGTAGTACAGTGTAGTACAGTGTAGTGCAGTGTAGTGTAGTGTAGTACAGTGTAGTGTAGTGTAGTACAGTGTAGTGTAGTGTAGTGTAGTGTAGTGTAGTGTAGTGTAGTGTAGTGTAGCGTAGTGTAGTACAGTGTAGTGTAGTGTAGTACAGTGTAGTGTAGTGTAGTACAGTGTAGTGTAGTACAGTGTAGTGTAGTGTAGTACAGTGTAGTGTAGTACAGTGCAGTGTAGTGTAGTACAGTGTAGTGTAGTGTAGTGTAGTGTAGTGTAGTACAGTGTAGTGTAGTGTAGTACAGTGTAGTGTAGTACAGTGCAGTGTAGTGTAGTACAGTGTAGTGTAGTGTAGTGTAGTACAGTGTAGTGTAGTGTAGTGTAGTGTAGTGTAGCGTAGTGTAGTACAGTGTAGTGTAGTGTAGTACAGTGTAGTGTAGTGTAGTACAGTGTAGTGTAGTACAGTGTAGTGTAGTGTAGTACAGTGTAGTGTAGTACAGTGTAGTGTAGTGTAGTGTAGTGTAGAGTAGTGTAGTGTAGCGTAGTGTAGTACAGTGTAGTGTAATGTAGTGTAGTACAGTGTAGTGTAGTACAGTGTAGTGTAGTGTAGTGTAGTGTAGAGTAGTGTAGTGTAGTGTAGTGTAGTACAGTGTAGTGTAATGTAGTGTAGTACAGTGTAGTGTAGTGTAGTGTAGTGTAGTGTAGTGTGGTGTAGTGTAGTACAGTGTAGTGTAGTGTAGTACAGTGTAGTGTAGTGTAGTACAGTGTAGTGTAATGTAGTGTAGTGTAGTGTAGGACAGTGTAGTGTAGTACAGTGTAGTGTAGTGTAGTGTAGTACAGTGTAGTGTAGTGTAGTGTAATGTAGTGTAGTACAGTGTAGTGTAGTGTAGTGTAGTGTAGTGTGGTGTAGTGTAGTACAGTGTAGTGTAGTGTAGTACAGTGTAGTGTAGTGTAGTGTAGTGTAGTGTAGTGTAGTACAGTGTAGTGTAGTGTAGGACAGTGTAGTGTAGTACAGTGTAGTGTAGTGTAGTGTAGTACAGTGTAGTGTAGTGTAGTGTAGTGTGGTGTAGTGTAGTACAGTGTAGTGTAGTGTAGTACAGTGTAGTGTAGTGTAGTGTAATGTAGTGTAGTACAGTGTAGTGTAGTCCAGTGTAGTACAGTGTAGTGTAGTGCAGTACAGTGTAGTGCAGTGTAGCGTAGTGCAGTGTAGCGTAGTACAGTGTAGTGTACTACAGTGTAGTGTAGTGTAGTTTAGTACAGTGTAGTGTAATGTAGTGTAGTACAGTGTAGTGCAGTGTAGTGTAGTACAGTGTAGTGTACTACAGTGTAGTGTAGTACAGTGTAGTGTAATGTAGTGTAGTACAGTGCAGTGTAGTGTAGTACAGTGTAGCGTATTGTAGTGTAGTCCAGTGTAGTGTAGTACAGTGTAGTGTAGTGTAGTGTAGTGTAGTGTAGTGTAGTACAGTGTAGTGTAGTACAGTGTAGTGTAATGTAGTGTAGTACAGTGTAGTGTAGTCCAGTGTAGTACAGTGTAGTGTAGTGTAGTCCAGTGTAGTGTAGTACAGTGTAGTGTAGTGTAGTGTAGTGTAGTGTAGTGTAGTACAGTGTAGTACAGTGTAGTGTAGTGTAGTGTAGTGTAGTGTAGTGTAGTGCAGTGTAGTGCAGTGTAGTGTAGTACAGTGTAGTGTAGTGTAGTGTAGTGTAGTGTAGTGTAGTGTAGTGTAGTGCAGTGTAGTGTAGTGTAGTACATTATAGTGTAGTGTAGTGTAGTGTAGTGTAGTGTAGTGTAGTGTAGTGTAGTGTAGTACAGTGTAGTGTAGTGTAGTGTAGTGTAGTACAGTGTAGTGTAGTGTAGTACAGTGTAGTACAGTGTAGCACAGTGTAGTGTAGTGTAGTGTAGTACAGTGTAGTGTAGTGTAGTGTAGTACAGTGTAGTGTAGTGTAGTGTAGTGTAGTGTAGCGTAGTGTAGTACAGTGTAGTGTAGTGTAGTGTAGTACAGTGTAGTGTAGTACAGTGCAGTGTAGTGTAGTGTAGTGTAGTGTAGTGTAGTGTAGTGTAGTGTAGTACAGTGTAGTGTAGTGTAGTGTAGTACAGTGTAGTGTGGTGTAGTGTAGTGTAGTGTAGTGTAGTACAGTGTAGTGTAGTGTAGTGTAGTACAGTGTAGTGTAGTACAGTGTAGTGTAGTACAGTGCAGTGTAGTGTAGTACAGTGTAGTGTAGTGTAGTGTAGTGTAGCGTAGTGTAGTACAGTGTAGTGTAGTACAGTGTAGTGTAGTGTAGTGTAGTGTAGCGTAGTGTAGTACAGTGCAGTGTAGTGTAGTACAGTGTAGTGTAGTGTAGTGTAGTGTAGCGTAGTGTAGTACAGTGTAGTGTAGTGTAGTGTAGTACAGTGTAGTGTAGCGTAGTGTAGTACAGTGTAGTGTAGTGTAGTGTAGTACAGTGTAGTGTAGTACAGTGCAGTGTAGTGTAGTACAGTGTAGTGTAGTGTAGTGTAGTGTAGTGTAGTGTAGTGTAGTACAGTGTAGTGCAGTGTAGTGTAGTATAGTGTAGTACAGTGTAGTACAGTGTAGTGTAGTGTAGTGTAGTGTAGTGTAGTGTAGTGTAGTGTAGCGTAGTGTAGTGTAGTACAGTGTAGTGTAGTGTAGCGTAGCGTAGTGTAGTGTAGTGTAGTGTAGTGTAGTGTAGAGTAGTGTAGTGTAGCGTAGTGTTGTGTAGTACAGTGTAGTGTAGTGTAGCGTAGTGTAGTGTAGTGTAGTGTAGTGTAGTGTAGAGTAGTGTAGTGTAGCGTAGTGTAGTACAGTGTAGTGTAGTGTAGTGTAGTGTAGTACAGTGTAGTGTAGTGTAGTACAGTGTAGTGTAGTGTAGTGTAGAGTAGTGTAGTGTAGCGTAGTGTAGTACAGTGTAGTGTAGTGTAGTACAGTGTAGTGTAGTGTAGTACAGTGTAGTGTAGTGTAGTACAGTACAGTGTAGTGTAGTGTAGTGTAGTGTAGTGTAGTGTAGTACAGTGTAGTGTAGTGTAGTACAGTGTAGTGTAGTGTAGTACAGTACAGTGTAGTGTAGTGTAGTGTAGTGTAGTGTAGTGTAGTACAGTGTAGTGTAGTGTAGTGTAGTGTAGTGTAGTGTAGTGTAGTGTAGTACAGTGTAGTGTAGTGTAGTACAGTGTAGTGTAGTGTAGTGTAGTGTAGTGTAGTGTAGTGTAGTGTAGTACAGTGTAGTGTAGTGTAGTACAGTGTAGTGTAGTGTAGTGTAGTGTAGTGTAGTGTAGTGTAGTACAGTGTAGTGTAGTGTAGTACAGTGTAGTGTAGTGTAGTATAGTGTAGTGTAGTGTAGTGTAGTGTAGTGTAGTGTAGTGTAGTACAGTGTAGTGTAGTGTAGTACAGTGTAGTGTAGTGTAGTACAGTACAGTGTAGTGTAGTGTAGTGTAGTGTAGTGTAGTGTAGTATAGTGTAGTACAGTGTAGTGTAGTATAGTGTAGTGTAGTACAGTGTAGTGCAGTGTAGTGTAGTATAGTGTAGTGTAGTGTAGTGTAGTACAGTGTAGTGTAGTGTAGTACAGTGTAGTACATTGCAGTGTAGTGTAGTACAATGTAGTGTAGTGTAGTGTAGTGTAGTGTAGTGTAGTACAGTGTAGTGTAGTACAGTGTAGTGTAATGTAGTGTAGTGTAGTGTAGTGTAGTGTAGTACAGTGTAGTGTAGTGTATGACAGTGTAGTGTAGTACAGTGTAGTGTAGTGTAGTGTAGTACAGTGTAGTGTAGTGTAGTGTAGTGTGGTGTAGTGTAGTACAGTGTAGTGTAGTGTAGTACAGTGTAGTGTAGTGTAGTGTAGTGTAGTGTAGTACAGTGTAGTGTAGGACAGTGTAGTGTAGTACAGTGTAGTGTGGTGTAGTGTAGTGTAGTGTAGTGTAGTGTAGTGTAGTGTAGTGTAGTGTAGTACAGTGTAGTGTAGTACAGTGTAGTGTAGTGTAGTACAGTGTAGTGTAGTGTAGTGTAGTACAGTGTAGTACAGTGTAGTGTAGTGTAGTGTAGTGTAGTGTAGTGTAGTGTAGTGTGGTGCAGTGTAGTGCAGTACAGTGTAGTGCAGTACAGTGTAGTGTAGTACAGTGTAGTGTAGTACAGTGTAGTGTAGTGTAGTGTAGTACAGTGTAGTGTAGTACAGTATAGTGTAGTATAGTGTAGTGTAGTGTAGTGTTGTACAGTGTAGTACAGTGTAGTGTAGTACAGTGTAGTGTAGTGTAGTGTTGTACAGTGTAGTGCAGTGTAGTGTAGTACAGTGCAGTACAGTGTAGTGCAGTACAGTGTAGTGCAGTACAGTGTAGTGTAGTACAGTGTAGTGCATTGTAGTGTAGTACAGTGTAGTGTAGTACAGTGTAGTGTAGTGTTGTACAGTGTAGTGCAGTACAGTGTAGTATAGTACAGTGTAGTGTAATGTAGCGTAGTACAGTGTAGTGTAGTGTAGTGTAGCGTAGCGTAGTGTAGTACAGTGTAGTGCAGTGTAGTGTAGTACAGTGTAGTGAAGTACAGTGTAGTGTAGCGTAGTGTAATGCAGTCTAATACATTGTAGTGTAGTGTAGTACAGTGTAGTGTAGTGTAGTACAGTGTAGTGTAGTGTAGTGCAGTGTAGCGTAGTGCAGTGTAGCGTAGTACAGTGTAGTGTACTACAGTGTAGTGTAGTGTAGTGTAGTACAGTGTAGTGTAATGTAGTGTAGTACAGTGTAGTGCAGTGTAGTGTAGTACAGTGTAGTGTACTACAGTGTAGTGTAGTACAGTGTAGTGTAATGTAGTGTAGTACAGTGCAGTGTAGTGTAGTACAGTGTAGCGTATTGTAGTGTAGTCCAGTGTAGTGTAGTACAGTGTAGTGTAATGTAGTGTAGTACAGTGTAGTGTAGTGTAGTGTAGTGTAGTGTAGTGTAGTGTAGTGTAGTACAGTGTAGTGTAGTACAGTGTAGTGTAATGTAGTGTAGTACAGTGTAGTGTAGTCCAGTGTAGTACAGTGTAGTGTAGTGTAGTGTAGTCCAGTGTAGTGTAGTACAGTGTAGTGTAGTGTAGTGTAGTGTAGTGTAGTGTAGTGTAGTACAGTGTAGTGCAGTGTAGTGCAGTGTAGTGCAGTGTAGTGTAGTACAGTGTAGTGTAGTGTAGTGTAGTACAGTATAGTGTAGTGTAGTGTAGTGTAGTGTAGTGTAGTACAGTGTAGTGTAGTACAGTGTAGTGTAGTGTAGTGTAGTGTAGTACAGTGTAGTACAGTGTAGTGCAGTGTAGTGTAGTGTAGTGTAGTGTAGTACAGTATAGTGTAGTACAGTGTAGTGTAGTGTAGTACAGTGTAGTGTAGTGTAGTACAGTGTAGTGTAGTACAGTATAGTGTAGTGTAGTGTAGTGCAGTGTAGTGCAGTGTAGTGTAGTACAGTGTAGTGTAGTGTAGTGTAGTGTAGTGTAGTACATTATAGTGTAGTGTAGTGTAGTGTAGTGTAGTGTAGTGTAGTACAGTGTAGTGTAGTGTAGTACAGTGTAGTACAGTGCAGTACAGTGTAGTGCAGTGTAGTGTAGTGTAGTACAGTGTAGTGTAGTGTAGTGTAGTACAGTGTAGTGTAGTGTAGTACAGTGTAGTGTAGTGTAGTACAGTGTAGTGTAGTGTAGTACAGTGTAGTGTAGTGTAGTGTAGTGTAGTGCAGTGTAGTGTAGTGTAGTGTAGTACAGTGTAGTGTAGTGTAGTGTAGTGTGGTGTAGTGTAGTACAGTGTAGTGTAGTGTAGTACAGTGTAGTGTAGTGTAGTGTAGTGTAGTGTAGTACAGTGTAGTGTAGTACAGTGTAGTGTAGTGTAGTGTAGTGTAGTGTGGTGTAGTGTAGTACAGTGTAGTGTAGTGTAGTGTGGTGTAGTGTAGTGTAGTACAGTGTAGTGTAGTACAGTGTAGTGTAGTGTAGTGTAGTACAGTGTAGTGTAGTGTAGTGTAGTGTAGTGTGGTGTAGTGTAGTACAGTGTAGTGTAGTGTAGTACAGTGTAGTGTAGTGTAGTGTGGTGTAGTGTAGTGTAGTACAGTGTAGTGTAGTACAGTATAGTGTAGTATAGTGTAGTGTAGTGTCGTGTTGTACAGTGTAGTACAGTGTAGTGTAGTACAGTGTAGTGTAGTGTAGTGTTGTACAGTGTAGTGCAGTACAGTGTAGTGTAGTACAGTGTAGTGCATTGTAGTGTAGTACAGTGTAGTGTAGTACAGTGTAGTGTAGTGTAGTATAGTACAGTGTAGTGTAGTGTAGTACAGTGTAGTGTAGTGTAGCGTAGTACAGTGTAGTGTAGTGTAGTGTAGTGTAGCGTAGTGTAATGCAGTCTAATACATTGTAGTGTAGTGTAGTACAGTGTAGTGTAGTGCAGTACAGTGTAGTGTAGTGTAGCGTAGTGCAGTGTAGCGTAGTACCGTGTAGTGTAGTACAGTGTAGTGTAATGTAGTGTAGTACAGTGCAGTGTAGTGTAGTGTAGTGTAGTACAGTGTACTGTAATGTAGTGTAGTACAGTGCAGTGTAGTGTAGTGTAGTGTAGTGTAGTACAGTGTAGTGTACTACAGTGTATTGTAGTATAGTGTAGTGTAGTACAGTGTAGTGTAATGTAGTGTAGTACAGTGTAGTGTAGTGTAGTGTAGTACAGTGTAGTGCAGTGTAGTGTAGTGTAGTACAGTGTAGTGTAGTGTAGTGTAGCGTAGTACAGTGTAGCGTAGTACAGTGTAGTGTAGTGTAGTGTAGTACAGTGTAGCGTAGTACAGTGTAGTGTAGTGTAGTGTGGTGTAGTGCAGTGTAGTGTAGTACAGTGTAGTGTAGTGCAGTACAGTGTAGTGTAGTGTAGTGTAATGTAGTACAGTGTAGTGTAGTACAGTGTAGTACAGTGTAGTGTAGTACAGTGTAGTGTAGTGTAGTACAGTGTAGTGTAGTGTAGTGTAGTACAGTGTAGTACAGTGTAGTACAGTGTAGTGTAGTGTAGTACAGTGTAGTGTAGTGTAGTACAGTGTAGTGTAGTGTAGTGTAGTGTAGTGTGGTGTAGTGTAGTACAGTGTAGTGTAGTGTAGTACAGTGTAGTGTAGTGTAGTGTAGTGTAGTGTAGTACAGTGTAGTGTAGGACAGTGTAGTGTAGTACAGTGTAGTGTGGTGTAGTACAGTGTGGTGTAGTGTAGTGTAGTGTAGTGTAGTACAGTGTAGTGTAGTACAGTGTAGTGTAGTGTAGTACAGTGTAGTGTAGTGTAGTGTAGTACAGTGTAGTACAGTGTAGTGTAGTGTAGTGTAGTGTAGTGTAGTGTAGTGTGGTGCAGTGTAGTGCAGTACAGTGTAGTGCAGTACAGTGTAGTGTAGTACAGTGTAGTGTAGTACAGTGTAGTGTAGTGTAGTGTAGTACAGTGTAGTGTAGTACAGTATAGTGTAGTATAGTGTAGTGTAGTGTAGTGTTGTACAGTGTAGTACAGTGTAGTGTAGTACAGTGTAGTGTAGTGTAGTGTTGTACAGTGTAGTGCAGTGTAGTGTAGTACAGTGCAGTACAGTGTAGTGCAGTACAGTGTAGTGCAGTACAGTGTAGTGTAGTACAGTGTAGTGCATTGTAGTGTAGTACAGTGTAGTGTAGTACAGTGTAGTGTAGTGTTGTACAGTGTAGTGCAGTACAGTGTAGTATAGTACAGTGTAGTGTAATGTAGCGTAGTACAGTGTAGTGTAGTGTAGTGTAGCGTAGCGTAGTGTAGTACAGTGTAGTGCAGTGTAGTGTAGTACAGTGTAGTGAAGTACAGTGTAGTGTAGCGTAGTGTAATGCAGTCTAATACATTGTAGTGTAGTGTAGTACAGTGTAGTGTAGTGTAGTACAGTGTAGTGTAGTGTAGTGCAGTGTAGCGTAGTGCAGTGTAGCGTAGTACAGTGTAGTGTACTACAGTGTAGTGTAGTGTAGTGTAGTACAGTGTAGTGTAATGTAGTGTAGTACAGTGTAGTGCAGTGTAGTGTAGTACAGTGTAGTGTACTACAGTGTAGTGTAGTACAGTGTAGTGTAATGTAGTGTAGTACAGTGCAGTGTAGTGTAGTACAGTGTAGCGTATTGTAGTGTAGTCCAGTGTAGTGTAGTACAGTGTAGTGTAATGTAGTGTAGTACAGTGTAGTGTAGTGTAGTGTAGTGTAGTGTAGTGTAGTGTAGTGTAGTGTAGTACAGTGTAGTGTAGTACAGTGTAGTGTAATGTAGTGTAGTACAGTGTAGTGTAGTCCAGTGTAGTACAGTGTAGTGTAGTGTAGTCCAGTGTAGTGTAGTACAGTGTAGTGTAGTGTAGTGTAGTGTAGTGTAGTACAGTGTAGTGCAGTGTAGTGCAGTGTAGTGCAGTGTAGTGTAGTACAGTGTAGTGTAGTGTAGTGTAGTACAGTATAGTGTAGTGTAGTGTAGTGTAGTGTAGTGTAGTACAGTGTAGTGTAGTGTAGTGTAGTGTAGTACAGTGTAGTACAGTGTAGTGCAGTGTAGTGTAGTGTAGTGTAGTGTAGTACAGTATAGTGTAGTACAGTGTAGTGTAGTGTAGTACAGTGTAGTGTAGTGTAGTACAGTGTAGTGTAGTACAGTATAGTGTAGTGTAGTGTAGTGCAGTGTAGTGCAGTGTAGTGTAGTACAGTGTAGTGTAGTGTAGTGTAGTGTAGTACATTATAGTGTAGTGTAGTGTAGTGTAGTGTAGTGTAGTACAGTGTAGTGTAGTGTAGTACAGTGTAGTACAGTGTAGTACAGTGTAGTGCAGTGTAGTGTAGTGTAGTACAGTGTAGTGTAGTGTAGTGTAGTACAGTGTAGTGTAGTGTAGTGTAGTACAGTGTAGTGTAGTGTAGTACAGTGTAGTGTAGTGTAGTGTAGTACAGTGTAGTGTAGTGTAGTGTAGTGTAGTGCAGTGTAGTGTAGTGTAGTGTAGTACAGTGTAGTGTAGTGTAGTGTAGTGTGGTGTAGTGTAGTACAGTGTAGTGTAGTGTAGTACAGTGTAGTGTAGTGTAGTGTAGTGTAGTGTAGTGTAGTACAGTGTAGTGTAGTGTAGTGTAGTGTAGTACAGTGTAGTGTAGTGTAGTGTAGTGTAGTGTGGTGTAGTGTAGTACAGTGTAGTGTAGTGTAGTGTGGTGTAGTGTAGTGTAGTACAGTGTAGTGTAGTACAGTGTAGTGTAGTGTAGTGTAGTACAGTGTAGTGTAGTGTAGTGTAGTGTAGTGTGGTGTAGTGTAGTACAGTGTAGTGTAGTGTAGTACAGTGTAGTGTAGTGTAGTGTGGTGTAGTGTAGTGTAGTACAGTGTAGTGTAGTACAGTATAGTGTAGTATAGTGTAGTGTAGTGTCGTGTTGTACAGTGTAGTACAGTGTAGTGTAGTACAGTGTAGTGTAGTGTAGTGTTGTACAGTGTAGTGCAGTACAGTGTAGTGTAGTACAGTGTAGTGCATTGTAGTGTAGTACAGTGTAGTGTAGTACAGTGTAGTGTAGTGTTGTACAGTGTAGTGCAGTACAGTGTAGTATAGTACAGTGTAGTGTAGTGTAGTACAGTGTAGTGTAGTGTAGCGTAGTACAGTGTAGTGTAGTGTAGTGTAGTGTAGCGTAGTGTAATGCAGTCTAATACATTGTAGTGTAGTGTAGTACAGTGTAGTGTAGTGCAGTACAGTGTAGTGTAGTGTAGCGTAGTGCAGTGTAGCGTAGTACAGTGTAGTGTAGTACAGTGTAGTGTAATGTAGTGTAGTACAGTGCAGTGTAGTGTAGTGTAGTGTAGTACAGTGTACTGTAATGTAGTGTAGTACAGTGCAGTGTAGTGTAGTGTAGTGTAGTGTAGTACAGTGTAGTGTACTACAGTGTATTGTAGTATAGTGTAGTGTAGTACAGTGTAGTGTAATGTAGTGTAGTACAGTGTAGTGTAGTGTAGTGTAGTACAGTGTAGTGCAGTGTAGTGTAGTGTAGTACAGTGTAGTGTAGTGTAGTGTAGCGTAGTACAGTGTAGCGTAGTACAGTGTAGTGTAGTGTAGTGTAGTACAGTGTAGCGTAGTACAGTGTAGTGTAGTGTAGTGTGGTGTAGTGCAGTGTAGTGTAGTACAGTGTAGTGTAGTGCAGTACAGTGTAGTGTAGTGTAGTGTAATGTAGTACAGTGTAGTGTAGTACAGTGTAGTACAGTGTAGTGTAGTACAGTGTAGTGTAGTGTAGTACAGTGTAGTGTAGTGTAGTGTAGTACAGTGTAGTACAGTGTAGTGTAGTACAGTGTAGTGTAGTGTAGTACAGTGTAGTGTAGTGTAGTGTAGTGTAGTACAGTGTAGTGTAGTATAGTACAGTGTAGTACAGTGTAGTGTAGTACAGTGTAGTGTAGTGTACTGTAGTACAGTGTAGTGTAGTGTAGTGTAGTGTAGTACAGTGTAGTACAGTGTAGTACAGTGTAGTACAGTGTAGTGTAGTGTAGTACAGTGTAGTACAGTGTAGTGTAGTACAGTGTAGTGTAGTGTAGTGTTGTACAGTGTAGTGCAGTACAGTGTAGTGTAGTACAGTGTAGTGCATTGTAGTGTAGTACAGTGTAGTGTAGTACAGTGTAGTGTAGTGTTGTACAGTGTAGTGCAGTACAGTGTAGTATAGTACAGTGTAGTGTAATGTAGTGTAGTACAGTGTAGTGTAGTGTAGTGTAGCGTAGCGTAGTGTAGTACAGTGTAGTGCAGTGTAGTGTAGTACAGTGTAGTGTAGTACAGTGTAGTGAAGTACAGTGTAGTGTAGCGTAGTGTAATGCAGTCTAATACATTGTAGTGTAGTGTAGTACAGTGTAGTGTAGTGTAGTACAGTGTAGTGTAGTGCAGTACAGTGTAGTGCAGTGTAGCGTAGTGCAGTGTAGCGTAGTACAGTGTAGTGTACTACAGTGTAGTGTAGTACAGTGTAGTGTAATGTAGTGTAGTACAGTGTAGTGCAGTGTAGTGTAGTACAGTGTAGTGTACTACAGTGTAGTGTAGTATAGTGTAGTGTAATGTCGTGTGGTACAGTGCAGTGTAGTGTAGTACAGTGTAGCGTATTGTAGTGTAGTCCAGTGTAGTGTAGTACAGTGTAGTGTAATGTAGTGTAGTACAGTGTAGTGTAGTGTAGTGTAGTGTAGTGTAGTGTAGTGTAGTGTAGTACAGTGTAGTGTAGTACAGTGTAGTGTAATGTAGTGTAGTACAGTGTAGTGTAGTCCAGTGTAGTACAGTGTAGTGTAGTGTAGTCCAGTGTAGTGTAGTACAGTGTAGTGTAGTGTAGTGTAGTACAGTGTAGTGTAGTGTAGTGTAGTGTAGTACAGTGTAGTGCAGTGTAGTGCAGTGTAGTGTAGTACAGTGTAGTGTAGTGTAGTGTAGTGTAGTGTAGTACAGTATAGTGTAGTGTAGTGTAGTGTAGTGTAGTGTAGTGTAGTGTAGTGTAGTACAGTGTAGTGTAGTGTAGTGTAGTGTAGTACAGTGTAGTGTAGTGTAGTACAGTGTAGTACAGTGTAGTACAGTGTAGTGTAGTGTAGTACAGTGTAGTGTAGTGTAGTGTAGTGTAGCGTAGTGTAGTACAGTGTAGTGTAGTGTAGTGTAGTGTAGTACAGTGTAGTGTAGTGTAGTGTAGTGTAGTACAGTGTAGTGTAGTACAGTGTAGTGTAGTGTAGTGTAGTGTAGTGTAGTGTAGTGTAGTACAGTGTAGTGTAGTACAGTGTAGTGTAGTGTTGTGTAGTGTAGTACAGTGTAGTGTAGTACAGTGTAGTGTAGTGTAGTACAGTGTAGTGTAGTGTAGTGTAGTGTAGTGTAGTGTAGTGTAGTGTAGTGTAGTACAATGTAGTGTAGTACAGTGTAGTGTAGTGTAGTACAGTGTAGTGTAGTGTAGTACAGTGTAGTGTAGTGTAGTACAGTGTAGTGTAGTGTAGTACAGTGTAGTGTAGTACAGTGTAGTGTAGTGTAGTACAGTGTAGTGTAGTGTAGTGTAGTGTAGTGTAGCGTAGTGTAGTACAGTGTAGTGTAGTGTAGTACAGTGTAGTGTAGTACAGTGTAGTGTAGTGTAGTGTAGTGCAGTGTAGCGTAGTGTAGTACAGTGTAGTGTAGTACAGTGTAGTGTAGTGTAGTACAGTGTAGTGTAGTACAGTGTAGTGTAGTGTGGTACAGTGTAGTGTAGTGTAGTGTAGTGTAGTGTAGCGTAGTGTAGTACAGTGTAGTGTAGTGTAGTGTAGTGTAGTGTAGTGTAGTACAGTGTAGTGTAGTGTAGCGTAGTGTAGTGTAGTGTAGTGTAGTGTAGTGTAGTACAGTGTAGTGTAGTGTAGTGTAGTACAGTGTAGTGTAGTGTAGCGTAGTGTAGTACAGTGTAGTGTAGTGTAGCGTAGTGTAGTACAGTGTAGTGTAGTGTAGTGTAGTGTAGTACAGTGTAGTGCAGTGTAGTGTAGTATAGTGTAGTGTAGTGTAGTGTAGTACAGTGTAGTGTAGTGTAGTGTAGTGTAGTGTAGTGTAGTACAGTGTAGTGTAGTGTAGTGTAGAGTAGTGTAGTGTAGAGTAGTGTAGTGCAGTGTAGTGCAGTGTAGTGTAGTGTAGTACAATGTAGTGCAGTGTAGTGTAGTGTAGAACAATGTAGTGTAGTGTAGAACAGTGTAGTGTAGTGTAGTGTAGTGTAGTACAGTGTAGTGCAGTGTAGTGTAGTATAGTGTAGTACAGTGTAGTGTAGTGTAGTGTAGTATAGTGTAGTGTAGTGTAGTACAGTGTAGTGTAGTGTAGTGTAGTACAGTGTAGTGTAGTACAGTGTAGTGTAATGTAGTGTAGTGTAGTGTAGTGTAGTACAGTGTAGTGTAGTGTAGTGTAGTACAGTGTAGTGTAGTGTAGTGTAGTGTAGTGTAGTGTAGTACAGTGTAGTGTAGTGTAGTGTAGTACAGTGTAGTGTAGTACAGTGTAGTGTAATGTAGTGTAGTGTAGTGTAGTGTAGTGTAGTACAGTGTAGTGTAGTGTAGGACAGTGTAGTGTAGTACAGTGTAGTGTAGTGTAGTGTAGTGTAGTGTAGTGTAGTGTAGTACAGTGTAGTGTAGTGCAGTACAGTGTAGTGTAGTACAGTGTAGTGTAGTACAGTGTAGTGTAATGTAGTGTAGTGTAGTGTAGTGTAGTGTAGTACAGTGTAGTGTAGTGTAGTGTAGTACAGTGTAGTGTAGTACAGTGTAGTGTAATGTAGTGTAGTGTAGTGTAGTGTAGTGTAGTACAGTGTAGTGTAGTGTAGGACAGTGTAGTGTAGTACAGTGTAGTGTAGTGTAGTGTAGTACAGTGTAGTGTAGTGTAGTGTAGTGTGGTGTAGTGTAGCACAGTGTAGTGTAGTGTAGTGTAGTGTAGTACAGTGTAGTGTAGTGTAGGACAGTGTAGTGTAGTACAGTGTAGTGTAGTGTAGTGTAGTGTAGTACAGTGTAGTGTAGTGTAGTGTACTGTAGTGTAGTGTGGTGTAGTGTAGTGTAGTACAGTGTAGTGTAGTACAGTATAGTGTAGTATAGTGTAGTGTAGTGTCGTGTTGTACAGTGTAGTGCAGTGTAGTGTAGTACAGTGTAGTGTAGTACAGTGTAGTGTAGTGTTGTACAGTGTAGTGCAGTACAGTGTAGTATAGTACAGTGTAGTGTAGTGTAGCGTAGTACAGTGTAGTGTAGTGTAGTGTAGTGTAGTGTAGCGTAGTGTAATGCAGTCTAATACATTGTAGTGTAGTGTAGTACAGTGTAGTGAAGTGCAGTACAGTGTAGTGTAGTGTAGCGTAGTGCAGTGTAGCGTAGTACAGTGTAGTGTATTACAGTGTAGTGTAGTGTAGTACAGTGTAGTGTAATGTAGTGTAGTACAGTGCAGTGTAGTGTAGTGTAGTGTAGTGTAGTACAGTGTAGTGTACTACAGTGTATTGTAGTACAGTGTAGTGTAGTACAGTGTAGTGTAATGTAGTGTAGTACAGTGTAGTGTAGTGTAGTGTAGTGTAGTACAGTGTAGTGCAGTGTAGTGTAGTGTAGTACAGTGTAGTGTAGTGTAGCGTAGTACAGTGTAGCGTAGTACAGTGTAGTGTAGTGTAGTGTAGTACAGTGTAGCGTAGTACAGTGTAGTGTAGTGTAGTGTGGTGTAGTGCAGTGTAGTGTAGTACAGTGTAGTGTAGTGCAGTACAGTGTAGTGTAGTGTAATGTAGTACAGTGTAGTGTAGTACACTGTAGCACAGTGTAGTGTAGTACAGTGTAGTGTAGTGTAGTACAGTGTAGTGTAGTGTAGTGTAGTGTAGTACAGTGTAGTGTAGTGTAGTACAGTGTAGTACAGTGTAGTGTAGTACAGTGTAGTGTAGTGTAGTGTAGTGTAGTACAGTGTAGTGTAGTGTAGTGTAGTACAGTGTAGTGTAGTACAGTGTAGTGTAGTACAGTGTAGTACAGTGTAGTGTAGTACAGTGTAGTGTAGTACAGTGTAGTGTAGTGTAGTGTAGTGTAGTGTAGTACAGTGTAGTGTAGTACAGTGTAGTGTAGTGTAGTGTAGTACAGTGTAGTGTAGTGTAGTGTAGTGTAGTGTAGTACAGTGTAGTGTAGTGTAGTGTAGTACAGTGTAGTGAAGTGTAGTACAGTGTAGTGAAGCGTAGTACAGTGTAGTGTAGTGCAGTGTAGTGTAGTACAGTGTAGTGAAGTGTAGTACAGTGTAGTGCAGTGTAGTGTAGTGTAGTGTAGTGTAGTACAGTGTAGTGTAATGTAGTGTAGTACAGTGTAGTGTAGTGTAGTACAGTGTAGCGTAGTACAGTGTAGTACAGTGTAGTGTAGTGCAGTGTAGTACAGTGTAGTGTAGTGTAGTACGGTGTAGTGTAGTACAGTGTAGTGTAGTGTAGTACAGTGTAGCGTAGTACAGTGTAGTACAGTGTAGTGTAGTACAGTATAGTGTAGTGCAGTGTAGTGTAGTACAGTGTAGTGTAGTACAGTGTAGCGTAGTGTAGTGTAGTGTAGTACAGTGTAGTGTAGTACAGTGTCGTGTAGTGTAGTGTAGTACAGTGTAGTGTAGTACAGTGTAGTCCAGGTTAGTGTAGTACAGTGTAGTGTAGTGTAGTGTAGTGTAGTGTAGTGTAGTGTAGTGTTGTGATGTACAGTGTAGTACAGTGTAGTGTAGTGTAGTATAGCATAGTACAGTGTAATACAGTGTAGTACAGTGTAGTGTAGTGTAGTGTAGTGTAGTGCAGTATAGTGTAGTGTAGTGTAGTGTAGTACAGTGTAGTGTAGTACAGTGTAGTGTAGTACAGTGTAGTGTAGAACAGTGTAGTGTAGTGTAGTGTAGTGTAGTACAGTGTAGTGTAGTACAGTGTAGTGTAGTACAGTGTAGTACAGTGTAGTACAGTGTAGTACAGTGTAGTGTAGTACAGTGTAGTGTAGTGTAGTACAGTGTAGTACCGCGTAGTGTAGTGTAGTGTAGTGTAGTGTAGTGTGGTACAGTGTCGTGTAGTACAGTGTAGTGTAGTGTAGTACAGTGTAGTGTAGTGTAGTGTAGTGAAGTACAGTGTAGTGAAGTGTAGTGTAGTGTTGTACAGTGTAGTACAGTACAGTGTAGTGCAGTACAGTGTAGTGTAGTACAGTGTAGTACATTGTAGTGTAGTACAGTGTAGTGTAGTGTAGTACAGTGTAGTGTAGTGTTGTACAGTGTAGTGCAGTACAGTGTAGTGTAGTGTAGTGTAGCGTAGTGTAGTACAGTGTAGTGCAGTGTAGTGTAGTACAGTGTAGTGTAGTACAGTGTAGTGTAGTACAGTGTAGTGTAGTGTAGTGTAGCGTAGTGTAGTACAGTGTAGTACAGTGTAGTGTAGTGTAGTACAGTGTAGTGTAGTGTAGTCCAGTGTAGTGTAGTGTAGTACAGTGTAGTGTAGTGTAGTCCAGTGTAGTGTAGTCCAGTGTAGTGTAGTCCAGTGTAGTGTAATGTAGTACAGTGTAGTGTAGTACAGTGTAGTACAGTGTAGTGTAGTACAGTGTAGTGTAGTGTTGTACAGTGTAGTGCAGTACAGTGTAGTGTAGTACAGTGTAGTGTAGTGTAGTACAGTGTAGTGTAGTGTAGTGTAGCGTAGTGTAGTACAGTGTAGTGCAGTGTAGTGTAGTACAGTGTAGTGTAGTACAGTGTAGTGTAGTACAGTGTAGTGTAGTGTAGTGTAGTGTAGCGTAGTGTAGTACAGTGTAGTACAGTGTAGTGTAGTGTAGTACAGTGTAGTGTAGTGTAGTCCAGTGTAGTGTAGTCCAGTGTAGTGTAGTCCAGTGTAGTGTAATGTAGTACAGTGTAGTGTAGTCCAGTGTAGTGTAGTGTAGTCCAGTGTAGTGTAGTGTAGTGTAGTACAGTGTAGTGTAGTCCAGTGTAGTGTAGTCCAGTGTAGTGTAGTGCTGTACAGTGTAGTGTAGTCCTGTACAGTGTAGTGTAGTCCAGTGTCGTACAGTGTAGTGTAGTGTAGTCCAGTGTAGTGTAGTACAGTGTAGTGTAGTGTAGTGTAGTACAGTGTAGTGTAGTGTAGTCCAGTGTAGTATCGTCCAGTGTAGTGTAGTGTAGTGTAGTGTAGTGTAGTGTAGTGTAGTACAATGTAGTGTAGTGTAGTGTAGTGTAGTACAGTGTAGTGTAGTGTAGTGTAGTGTAGAGTAGTGTAGTGTAGCGTAGTGTAGTACATTGTAGTGTAGTGTAGTGTAGTACAGTGTAGTGTAGTGTAGTGTAGTGCAGTGTAGTGTAGTACAGTGTAGCGTAGTACAGTGTAGTGTACTACAGTGTAGTGTAGTGTAGTACAGTGTAGTGTAATGTAGTGTAGTACAGTGTAGTGTAGTGTAGTGTAGTGTAGTACAATGTAGTGCAGTGTAGTGTAGTACAGTGTAGTGTAGTACAGTGTAGTGTAGTACAGTGTAGTGTAGTGCAGTGTAGTGTAGTGTAGTACAGTGTAGCGTAGTGTAGTGTAGTCCAGTGTAGTGTAGTGTAGTGTAGTGTAGTGTAGTGTAGTACAGTGTAGTGTAGTGTAGTGTAGTGTAGTACAGTGTAGTGTAGTGTAGTGTAGGACAGTGTAGTGTAGTGTAGTACAGTGTAGTGTAGTGTAGTGTAGTGTAGTACAGTGTAGTGTAGTGTAGTGTAGTGTAGTGTGGTGTAGTGTAGTACAGTGTAGTGTAGTGTAATGTTGTACAGTGTAGTACAGTACAGTGTAGTGTTGTACAGTGTAGTGTAGTGTAGTACAGTGTAGTGTAGTACAGTGTAGTGTAGTATAGTGTTGTACAGTGTAGTGTAGTACAGTGTAGTGTAGTACAGTGTAGTGTAGTACAGTGTAGTGTAGTGCAGTGTAGTGTAGTGTAGTACAGTGTAGCGTAGTGTAGTGTAGTCCAGTGTAGTGTAGTGTAGTGTAGTGTAGTGTAGTGTAGTACAGTGTAGTGTAGTGTAGTGTAGTGTAGTACAGTGTAGTGTAGTGTAGTGTAGGACAGTGTAGTGTAGTGTAGTACAGTGTAGTGTAGTGTAGTGTAGTGTAGTACAGTGTAGTGTAGTGTAGTGTAGTGTGGTGTAGTGTAGTACAGTGTAGTGTAGTGTAATGTTGTACAGTGTAGTACAGTACAGTGTAGTGTAGTACAGTGTAGTGTAGTGTAGTGTAGTGTAGTACAGTGTAGTGTAGTACAGTGTAGTGTAGTGTAGTGTTGTACAGTGTAGTGCAGTACAGTGTAGTGTAGTACAGTGTAGTGCATTGTAGTGTAGTACAGTGTAGTGTAGTACAGTGTAGTGTAGTGTTGTACAGTGTAGTGTAGTGTAGCGTAGTACAGTGTAGTGTAGTGTAGTGTAGCGTAGCGTAGTGTAGTACAGTGTAGTGCAGTGTAGTGTAGTACAGTGTAGTGTAGTACAGTGTAGTGAAGTACAGTGTAGTGTAGCGTAGTGTAATGCAGTCTAATACATTGTAGTGTAGTGTAGTACAGTGTAGTGTAGTGTAGTACAGTGTAGTGTTGTGCAGTACAGTGTAGTGTTGTGCAGTACAGTGTAGTGTAGTGTAGCGTAGTGCAGTGTAGCGTAGTACAGTGTAGTGTACTACAGTGTAGTGTAGTGTAGCACAGTGTAGTACAATGTAGCGTAGTACAGTGTAGTGTAGTACAGTGTAGTGTAGTACAGTGTAGTGTAGTACAGTGTAGTGTAGTGCAGTGCTGTACAGTGTAGTGCAGTACAGTGTAGTGTAGTGTAGTGTAGTACAGTGTAGTGTAGTGTAGTACAGTGTAGTGTAGTACAGTGTAGTGTAGTGTAGTACAGTGTAGTGTAGTACAGTGTAGTGTAGCGTAGTGTAGTATAGTGTAGTGTAGTGTAGCGTAGTGTAGTGTAGCACAGTGTAGTGTAGCGTAGTACAGTGTAGTGTAGTGTAGTGTAGTGTAGCGTAGTGTAGTACAGTGTAGTGTAGTGTAGTGTAGTGTAGTGTAGTACAGTGTAGTGTAGTGTAGTGTAGTGTAGTGTAGTGTAGTACAGTGTAGTGTAGTGTAGTACAGTGTAGTGTAGTGTAGTACAGTGTAGTGCAGTACAGTGTAGTGCAGTACAGTGTAGTGTAGTGTAGTACAGTGTAGTGTACTATAGTGTAGTGTAGTACAGTGTAGTGTAGTACAGTGTAGTGTAGTACAGTGTAGTGTAGTGTAGTGTAGTGCAGTACAGTGTAGTGTAGTACAGTGTAGTGCAGTACAGTGTAGTGTAGTGCAGTGCAGTGTAGTGTAGTGTAGTGTAGTGTAGTGTAGTGTAGTGTAGTGTAGTGCAGTGCAGTGTAGTGCAGTGTAGTGTAGTACAGTGTAGTGTAGTGCAGTACAGTGTAGTGCAGTGCAGTGTAGTGTAGTGCAGTGTAGTGTAGTACAGTGTAGAGTAGTGTTGTGTAGTGTAGTGTAGTGTAAAGCAGTGTAATACACTGTAGTGTAGTGTAGTACAGTGTAGTGTAGTGTAGTGTAGTGTAGTACAGTGCAGTTTAGTGTAGTACAGTGTAGTGTAGTGTAGTGTAGTACAGTGTAGTGTAGTGTAGTACAGTGTAGTACAGTGTAGTGTAGTGTAGTATATTGCAGTGTAGTGTAGTGTAGTGTAGTGTAGTGTAGTGGAGTGTAGTGTAGTGTAGTACAGTGTAGTGAAGTGTAGTACAGTGTAGTGAAGCGTAGTGCAGTGTAGTGTAGTACAGTGTAGTGAAGTGAAGTACAGTGTAGTGCAGTGTAGTGTAGTACAGTGTAGTGTAGTGTAGTACAGTGTAGTGTACTACAGTGTAGTGTAGTACAGTGTAGTGTAATGTAGTGTAGTACAGTGTAGTGTAGTGTAGTGTAGTACAGTGTAGCGTAGTACAGTGTAGTGTAGTACAGTGTAGTGTAGTGCAGTGTAGTACAGTGTAGTGTAGTACAGTGTAGTGCAGTGTAGTGTAGTGTAGTACAGTGTAGTGTAGTGTAGTACAGTGTAGTGTAGTGTAGTGTAGTGTAGTACAGTGTAGTGTAGTGTAGTGTAGTACAGTGTAGTGTAGTGAAGTACAGTGTAGTGTAGTGCAGTACAGTGTAGTGTAGTACAGTGTAGCGTAGTAGAGTGTAGTGTACTACAGTGTAGTGTAGTACAGTGTAGTACAGTGTAGTACAGTGTAGTGTAGTACAGTGTAGTGTAGTGTAGTGTAGTGTAGTACAGTGTAGTGTAGTGTAGTACAGTGTAGTGTAGTGTAGTACAGTGTAGTGTTGTGTAGTACAGTGTAGTACAGTGTAGTGTAGTACAGTGTAGTGTAGTGTAGTGTAGTGTAGTACAGTGTAGTGTAGTACAGTGTAGCGTAGTACAGTGTTGTGTACTACAGTGTAGTACAGTGTAGTGTAGTACAGTGTAGTACAGTGTAGTGTAGTACAGTGTAGTGTAGTACAGTGTAGTTTAGTGTAGTGTAGTGTAGTACAGTGTAGTGTAGTGTAGTGTAGTACAGTGTAGTGTAGTGTAGTGTAGTGTAGTACAGTACAGTGTAGTGTAGTGTAGTGTAGTGTAGTACAGTGTAGTGTAGTGTAGTGTAGTATAGTGTAGTGTAGCGTAGTGTAGTATAGTGTAGTGTAGTGTAGTGTAGTGTAGTGTAGTACAGTGTAGTGTAGTGTAGTGTAGTGTAGTACAGTGTAGTGTAGTGTAGTACAGTGTAGTGTAGCGTAGTGTAGTATAGTGTAGTGTAGTGTAGTGTAGTGTAGTGTAGCGTAGTTTAGTGTAGTGTAGTACAGTGTAGTGTAGTGTAGTGTAGTGTAGTACAGTGTAGTGTAGTGTAACGTAGTGTAGTGTAGCGTAGTGTAGTACAGTGTAGTACAGTGTAGTGTAGTGTAGTACAGTGTAGTGTAGTGTAGCGTAGTGTAGTGTAGCGTAGTGTAGTACAGTGTAGTACAGTGTAGTGTAGTGTAGTACAGTGTAGTGTAGTGTAGCGTAGTGTAGTGTAGCGTAGTGTAGTACAGTGTAGTATAGTGTAGTGTAGCGTAGTACAGTGTAGTGTAGTGTAGCGTAGTGTAGTACAGTGTAGTGTAGTGTAGTGTAGTGTAGTGTAGTGTAGTGTAGTGTAGTACAGTGTAGTACAGTGTAGTGTAGCGTAGTGTAGTATAGTGTAGTGTAGTATAGTGTAGTGTAGTGTAGTGTAGTGTAGCGTAGTTTAGTGTAGTGTAGTGTAGCGTAGTACAGTGTAGTGTAGCGTAGTGTAGTGTAGCGTAGTGTAGTACAGTGTAGTGCAGTGTAGTGTAGTACAGTGTAGTGTAGTGTAGTACAGTGTAGTGTAGCGTAGTACAGTGTAGTGTAGTGCAGTGTAGTGTAGCGTAGTGTAGTGTGGTACAGTGTAGTGTAGTGTAGTGTAGTACAGTGTAGTGTAGTGTAGTACAGTGTAGTGTAGTGAAGTACAGTGTAGTGTAGTGTAGTACAGTGTAGTGTAGTGTAGTACAGTGTAGTGTAGTACAGTGTAGCGTAGTACAGTGTAGTGTACTACAGTGTAGTGTAGTACAGTGTAGTGTAGTACAGTGTAGTACAGTGTAGTGTAGTACAGTGTAGTGTAGTACAGTGTAGTACAGTGTAGTGTAGTACAGTGTAGTACAGTGTAGTGTAGTACAGTGTAGTACAGTGTAGTGTAGTACAGTATAGTGTAGTGTAGTGTAGTACAGTGTAGTGTAGTGTAGTGTAGTGTAGTACAGTGTAGTGTAGTGTAGTGTAGTGTAGTGTAGTGCAGTATAGTATAGTGTAGTGCAGTGTAGTGTAGTACAGTGTAGCGTAGTACAGTGTAGCGTAGTGTAGTGTAGTGTAGTGTAGTGTAGTGCAGTATAGTGTAGTGTAGTGCAGTACAGTGTAGTACAGTGTAGTGTAGTACAGTGTAGTGTAGTGTAGTACAGTGTAGTGTAGTGTAGTGTAGTGTAGTGTAGTGTAGTGCAGTACAGTGTAGTACAGTGTAGTGTAGTACAGTGTAGTGTAGTGTAGTGTAGTGTAGTACAGTGTAGTGTAGTACAGTGTAGTACAGTGTAGTGTAGTACAGTATAGTGTAGTGTAGTGTAGTACAGTGTAGTGTAGTGTAGTGTAGTACAGTGTAGTGTAGTGTAGTGTAGTGTAGTGCAGTATAGTGTAGTGCAGTGTAGTACAGTGTAGCGTAGTGTAGTGTAGTGTAGTGTAGTGTAGTGCAGTATAGTGTAGTGTAGTGTAGTGTAGTGTAGTGTAGTGTAGTACAGTACAGTGTAGTACAGTGTAGTGTAGTGTAGTACAGTGTAGTGTAGTGTAGTGTAGTGTAGTGTAGTGTAGTGTAGTGTAGTGCAGTATAGTGTAGTGTAGTGTAGTACAGTATAGTGTAGCGTAGTGTAGTACAGTGTAGTGTAGTGTAGTGTAGTGTAGTGTAGTGTAGTGCAGTGTAGTGTAGTGCAGTATAGTGTAGTGAAGTGTAATACAGTGTAGTGTAGTACAGTGTAGTACAGTGTAGTGAAGCGTAGTACAGTGTAGTGTAGTGTAGTGTAGTATATTGCAGTGTAGTGTAGTGTAGTACAGTGTAGTGTAGTGTAGTACAGTGTAGTGAAGTGAAGTACAGTGTAGTGCAGTGTAGTGTAGTACAGTGTACCGTAGTGTAGTACAGTGTAGTGTACTACAGTGTAGTGTAGTGTAGTACAGTGTAGTGTAGTACAGTGTAGTGTAATGTAGTGTAGTACAGTGTAGTGTAGTATAGTGTAGTACAGTGTAGTGTAGTGTAGTGTAGCGTAGTGTAGTGTAGTACAGTGTAGTGTAGTACAGTGTAGTGTAGTATAGTGTAGTACAGTGTAGTGTAGTACAGTGTAGTACAGTGTAGTGTAGTACAGTGTAGTGTAGTGTAGTGTAGTACAGTGTAGTGTAGTCTAGTGTAGTGTAGTGTAGTGCAGTATAGTGTAGTGTAGTGTAGTGTAGTACAGTGTAGTGTAGTACAGTGTAGTACAGTGTAGTGTAGTACAGTGTAGTGTAGTGTAGTGTAGTGTAGTGTAGTGTAGTGTAGTACAGTGTAGTGTAGTGTAGTGTAGTACAGTGTAGTGTAGTGTAGTACAGTGTAGTACAGTGTAGTACAGTGTAGTGTAGTACAGTGTAGTGTAGTACAGTGTAGTACCGCGTAGTGTAGTGTAGTGTAGTACAGTGTAGTGTAGTGTAGTGTAGTGTAGTGTAGTGTAGTGTAGTGTAGTGTAGTACAGTGTAGTGTAGTGTAGTGTAGTGTAGTGAAGTACAGTGTAGTGAAGTGTAGTGTAGTGTTGTACAGTGTAGTGCAGTACAGTGTAGTGCAGTACAGTGTAGTGTAGTACAGTGTAGTGTAGTGTTGTACAGTGTACTGCAGTGTACTGCAGTGTAGTGCAGTACAGTGTAGTGTAGTACAGTGTAGTACATTGTAGTGTAGTACAGTGTAGTGTAGTGTAGTGTAGTACAGTGTAGTGTAGTGTTGTACAGTGTAGTGCAGTACAGTGTAGTGTAGTACAGTGTAGTGTAGTACAGTGTAGTGTAGTGTTGTACAGTGTAGTGTAGTGTAGTACAGTGTAGTGATGTGTAGTGTAGTGTAACGTAGTACAGTGTAGTGTAGCATAGTGTAGTACAGTGTAGTGTAGTACAGTGTAGTGTAGTACAGTGTAGTGTAGCGTAGTGTAGTACAGTGTAGTGTAGTATAGTGTAGTGAAGTACAGTGTAGTGTAGTGTAGCGTAGTGTAATGCAGTGTAATACACTGTAGTGTAGTGTAGTACAGTGTAGTGTAGTGTAGTACAGTGTAGTGAAGTGTAGTACAGTGTAGTGTAGTGCAGTACAGTGTAGTACAGTGTAGTGTAGTGTAGTGTAGTGTAGCGTAGTACAGTGTAGTGTACTACAGTGTAGTGTAGTATAGTACAGTGTAGTGTAATGTAGTGTAGTACAGTGTAATTAGTGTAGTACAGTGTGGTGTAGTACAGTGTAGCGTAGTGTAGTGTAGTCCAGTGTAGTGTAGTACAGTGTAGTGTAGTACAGTGTAGTGCAGTGTAGTGTAGTGTAGTGTAGTCCAGTGTAGTACAGTGTAGTGTAGTGCAGTGCAGTGTAGTGTAGTGTAGTGTAGTGTAGTCCAGTGTAGTACAGTGTAGTACAGTGTAGTGTAGTGTAGTACAGTGTAGTGTAGTGTAGTGTAGTGTAGTGTAGTGTAGTGTAGTGTAGTGCAGTGCAGTGTAGTGTATTGTGGTACAGTGTAGTGTAGTGTAGTGTAGTGTAGTGTACTGTAGTGTAGTACAGTGTAGTGTAGTACAGTGTAGTGTAGTACAGTGTAGTGTAGTGTAGTGCAGTACAGTGTAGTGTAGTACAGTGTAGTACAGTGTAGTGTAGTACAGTGTAGTGTAGTGTAGTGTAGTGTAGTGTAGTGTAGTACAGTGTAGTGTAGTGTAGTGTAGTGTAGTGTAGTGTAGTGTAGTGTAGTACAGTGTAGTGTAGTGTAGTGTAGTACAGTGTAGTGTAGTACAGTGTAGTGTAGTACAGTGTAGTGTAGTGTAGTGTAGTGTAGTACAGTGTAGTGTAGTGTAGTGTAGTGTAGTGTAGTACAGTGTAGTACAGTGTAGTGTAGTACAGTGTAGTGTAGTGTAGTGTAGTACAGTGTAGTGTAGTGTAGTGTAGTACAGTGTAGTACAGTGTAGTACCGCGTAGTGTAGTGTAGTGTAGTACAGTGTAGTGTAATACAGTGTAGTACAGTGTAGTGTAGTACAGTGTAGTGTAGTACAGTGTAGTGTAATGTAGTGTAGTGTAGTGTAGTGTAGTGTAGTGAAGCACAGTGTAGTGAAGTGTAGTGTAGTGTTGTACAGTGTAGTGCAGTACAGTGTAGTGTAGTGTAGTGTAGTGTTGTACAGTGTAGTGCAGTACAGTGTAGTGTAGTACAGTGTAGTACAGTGTAGTACAGTGTAGTGTAGTGTTGTACAGTGTAGTGCAGTACAGTGTAGTGTAGTACAGTGTCGTGTAGTGTAGTGTAGTACAGTGTAGTGTAGTGTTGTAAAGTGTAGTGAAGTGTAGTGTAGTGTAGCGTAGTACAGTGTAGTGTAGTGTAGTGTAGCGTAGTGTAGTACAGTGTAGTACAGTGTAGTGTAGTGTTGTACAGTGTAGTGTAGTACAGTGTAGTGAAGTACAGTGTAGTGTAGTGTAGCGTACTGTAATGCAGTGTAATACACTGTAGTGTAGTGTAGTACAATGCAGAGTAGTGTAGTACAGTGTAGTGTAGTGCAGTACAGTGTAGTGCAGTGTAGTGTAGCGTAGCAAAGTGTAGTGCAGTGTAGTGTAACACAGTGTAGCGTAGTACAGTGTAGTGTAGTGTAGTACAGTGTAGTGTAATGTAGTGTAGTACAGTGTAACGTAGTGTAGTACAGTGTAGTGTAGTACAGTGTAGTGTAGTACAGTGTAGCGTAGTGTAGTCCAGTGTAGTGTAGTACAGTGTAGTGTAGTGTAGTACAGTGTAGTGCAGTACAGTGTAGTCCAGTGTAGTGTAGTCCAGTGTAGTGTAGTCCAGTGTAGTGTAGTGTAGTGTAGTGTAGTGTAGTGTAGTGCAGAATAGTGTAGTGTAGTGTAGTG
Organism: Raja brachyura; assembly: GCA_963514005.1. Next base: position 131,489,849 of record OY740783.1, read on the forward strand.
TAGTACAGTGTAGTACAGTGTAGTGTTATACAGTGTAGTGCAGTACAGTGTAGTCCAGTGTAGTGTAGTGTAGTGTAGTGTAGTACAGTGTAGTGTAGTGTAGTGTAGTGTAGTGTAGTGTAGTGTAGTGTAGTGTAGTGTAGTACAGTGTAGTGTAGTACAGTGTAGTGTAGTGTAGTGTAGTGTAGTGTAGTGTACTACAGTGTAGTACAGTGTAGTACAGTGTAGTGTAGTGTAGTACAGTGTAGTACCGCGTAGTGTAGTGTAGTACAGTGTAGTACAGTGTAGTGTAGTACAGTGTAGTGTAGTGTAGTGAAGTACAGTGTAGTGAAGTGTAGTGTAGTGTTGTACAGTGTAGTGCAGTACAGTGTAGTGCAGTACAGTGTAGTGCAGTACAGTGTAGTGTAGTACAGTGTAGTGTAGCGTAGTGTTGTACAGTGTAGTGCAGTACAGTGTAGTGTAGTACAGTGTAGTACATTGTAGTGTAGTACAGTGTAGTGTAGTGTAGTGTAGTGTAGTGTAGCGTAGTGTAGTATAGTGTAGTGTAGTGTAGCGTAGTGTAGTGTAGTGTAGTACAGTGTAGTGTAGCGTAGTACAGTGTAGCGTAGCGTAGTGTAGTACAGTGTAGTGCAGTGTAGTACAGTGTAGTGCAGTGTAGTACAGTGTAGTGCAGTGTAGTGTAGTACAGTGTAGTGTAGTGTAGTGTAGTGTAGTGTAGTACAGTGTAGTGTAGTACAGTGTAGTACAGTGTAGTGTAGTACAGTGTAGTGTAGTGTAGTGTAGTACAGTGTCGTGTAGTGTAGTGTAGTGTCGTGTAGTGTAGTGCAGTATAGTGTCGTGTAGTGTAGTGTAGTACAGTGTAGTGTAGTGTAGTACAGTGTAGTGTAGTACAGTGTAGTACAGTGTAGTGTATTACAGTGTAGTGTATTACAGTGTAGTGTAGTGTAGTGTAGTACAGTGTAGTGTAGTGTAGTGTAGTACAGTGAAGTACATTGTAGTGTAGTACAGTGTAGTGTAGTGTAGTGTAGTGTAGCGTAGTGTAGTATAGCGTAGTGTAGCGTAGTACAGTGTAGTGCAGTGTAGTGTAGTACAGTGTAGTGTAGTGTAGTGTAGCGTAGTGTAGTGTAGTACAGTGTAGTGTAGTGTAGTACAGTGTAGTCTAGTGTAGTACAGTGTAGCGTAGTACAGTGCAGTGTAGTGTAGCGTAGTGTAGTACAGTGTAGTGCAGTGTAGTACAGTGTAGTGCAGTGTAGTGTAGTACAGTGTAGTGTAGTGTAGTGTAGTGTAGTGTAGTACAGTGTAGTGTAGTACAGTGTAGTACAGTGTAGTGTAGTGTAGTGTAGTACAGTGTAGTGTAGTGTAGTGTAGTGTAGTGCAGTATAGTGTAGTGTAGTGTAGTGTAGTGTAGTGTAGTGTAGTACAGTGTAGTGTAGTGTAGTACAGTGTAGTGTAGTGTAGTACAGTGTAGTGTAGTACAGTGTAGTACAGTGTAGTGTAGTACAGTGTAGTGTAGTGTAGTGTAGTGTAGTACAGTGTAGTGTAGTACAGTGTAGTGTAGTACAGTGTAGTGTAGTGTAGTGTAGTGTAGTGTAGTGTAGTGTAGTACAGTGTAGTGTAGTACAGTGTAGTGTAGTACAGTGTAGCGTAGTACAGTGTAGTGTAGTGTAGTACAGTGTAGTGTAGTACAGTGTAGTACAGTGTAGTGTAGTACAGTGTAGTGTAGTGTAGTGTAGTACAGTGTAGTGTAGTGTAGTGTAGTACAGTGTAGTGTAGTACAGTGTAGTGTAGTGTAGTGTAGTGTAGTGTAGTACAGTGTAGTGTAGTACAGTGTAGTGTAGTACAGTGTAGTGTAGTGTAGTGTAGTGTAGTACAGTGTAGTGTAGTGTAGTGTAGTGTAGTGTAGTACAGTGTAGTGTAGTGTAGTGTAGTGTAGTGTAGTGTAGTGTAGTGTAGTACAGTGTAGTGTAGTGTAGTGTAGTGTAGTACAGTGCAGTGAAGTGTAGTACAGTGTAGTGAAGCGTAGAGCAGTGTAGTGTAGTGTAGTGTAGTACAGTGTAGTGAAGTGTAGTACAGTGTAGTGCAGTGTAGTGTAGTACAGTGTAGCATAGTACAGTGTAGTGTACTACAGTGTAGTGTAGTACAGTCTAGTGTAATGTAGTGTAGTACAGTGTAGTGTAGTGTAGTACAGTGTAGTGTAGTGCAGTGTAGTACAGTATAGTGTAGTGTAGTACAGTGTAGTGTAGTAGAGTGTAGTGTAGTACAGTGTAGTACAGTGTAGTGTAGTGTAGTGTAGTACAGTATAGTGTAGTGCAGTGTAGTGTAGTACAGTGTAGTGTAGTACAGTGTAGCGTAGTGTAGTGTAGTACAGTGTAGTCCAGGTTAGTGTAGTACAGTGTAGTGTAGTGTAGTGTAGTGTAGTGTAGTGTTGTGTTGTACAGTGTAGTGTAGTGTAGTGTAGTGTAGTGTAGTGTAGTGTAGTGTAGTACAGTGTAGTGTAGTGTAGTACAGTGTAGTGTAGTACAGTGTAGTGTAGTACAGTGTAGTGTAGTGTAGTGTAGTTTAGTGTAGTGTAGTGTAGTGTAGTGTAGTACAGTGTAGTGTAGTACAGTGTAGTGTAGTACAGTGTAGTGTAGTGTAGTGTAGTGTAGTGTAGTACAGTGTAGTGTAGTACAGTGTAGTGTAGTACAGTGTAGTGTAGTACAGTGTAGTGTAGTGTAGTACAGTGTAGTGTAGTACAGTGTAGTACAGTGTAGTGTAATACAGTGTAGTGTAGTACAGTGTAGTGTAGTGCAGTACAGTGTAGTGTAGTGTAGTGTAGTGTAGTGTAGTGTAGTGCAGAATAGTGTAGTGTAGTGTAGTACAGTGTAGTACAGTGTAGTGTAATACAGTGTAGTGTAGTACAGTGTAGTGTAGTGTAGTGTAGTGTAGTGTAGTACAGTGTAGTGTAGTACAGTGTAGTGTAGTACAGTGTAGTGTAGTGTAGTGTAGTGTAGTACAGTGTAGTACAGTGTAGTGTAGTGTAGTACAGTGTAGTGTAGTGTAGTGTAGTGTAGTGTAGTGTAGTGTAGTGTAGTACAGTGTAGTACAGTGTAGTGTAGTGTAGTACAGTGTAGTGTAGTACAGTGTAGTGTAGTGTAGTGTACTACAGTGTAGTACAGTGTAGTACAGTGTAGTGTAGTGTAGTACAGTGTAGTACCGCGTAGTGTAGTGTAGTACAGTGTAGTACAGTGTAGTGTAGTGTAGTACAGTGTAGTGTAGTGTAGTGTAGTGTAGTGTAGTGAAGTACAGTGTAGTGAAGTGTAGTGTAGTGTTGTACAGTGTAGTGCAGTACAGTGTAGTGCAGTACAGTGTAGTGCAGTACAGTGTAGTGTAGTACAGTGTAGTGTAGCGTAGTGTTGTACAGTGTAGTGCAGTACAGTGTAGTGTAGTACAGTGTAGTACATTGTAGTGTAGTACAGTGTAGTGTAGTGTAGCGTAGTGTAGTGTAGTGTAGTACAGTGTAGTGTAGCGTAGTACAGTGTAGCGTAGCGTAGTGTAGTACAGTGTAGTGCAGTGTAGTACAGTGTAGTGCAGTGTAGTACAGTGTAGTGCAGTGTAGTGTAGTACAGTGTAGTGTAGTGTAGTGTAGTGTAGTACAGTGTAGTGTAGTACAGTGTATTACAGTGTAGTGTAGTACAGTGTAGTGTAGTGTAGTGTAGTACAGTGTAGTGTAGTGTAGTGTAGTGTAGTGCAGTATAGTGTAGTGTAGTGTAGTGTAGTACAGTGTAGTGTAGTGTAGTACAGTGTAGTGTAGTACAGTATAGTACAGTGTAGTGTATTACAGTGTAGTGTAGTGTGGTGTAGTACAGTGTAGTGTAGTGTAGTGTAGTACAGTGTAGTACATTGTAGTGTAGTACAGTGTAGTGTAGTGTAGTGTAGTGTAGTACAGTGTAGTGTAGTGTAGTACAGTGTAGTGTAGTACAGTGTAGTACAGTGTAGTGTATTACAGTGTAGTGTAGTGTAGTGTAGTACAGTGTAGTGTAGTGTAGTGTAGTACAGTGTAGTACATTGTAGTGTAGTACAGTGTAGTGTAGTGTAGTGTAGTGTAGCGTAGTGTAGTATAGCGTAGTGTAGCGTAGTACAGTGTAGTGCAGTGTAGTGTAGTACAGTGTAGTGTAGTGTAGTGTAGCGTAGTGTAGTGTAGTACAGTGTAGTGTAGTGTAGTACAGTGTAGTGTAGTGTAGTACAGTGTAGCGTAGTACAGTGCAGTGTAGTGTAGCGTAGTGTAGTACAGTGTAGTGCAATGTAGTACAGTGTAGTGCAGTGTAGTGTAGTACAGTGTAGTGTAGTGTAGTGTAGTGTAGTGTAGTGTAGTGTAGTGTAGTACAGTGTAGTGTAGTGTAGTACAGTGTAGTGTAGTACAGTGTAGTGTAGTACAGTGTAGTGTAGTGTAGTGTAGTTTAGTGTAGTGTAGTGTAGTGTAGTGTAGTACAGTGTAGTGTAGTACAGTGTAGTGTAGTACAGTGTAGTGTAGTGTAGTGTAGTGTAGTGTAGTACAGTGTAGTGTAGTACAGTGTAGTGTAGTACAGTGTAGTGTAGTACAGTGTAGTGTAGTGTAGTACAGTGTAGTGTAGTACAGTGTAGTACAGTGTAGTGTAATACAGTGTAGTGTAGTACAGTGTAGTGTAGTGCAGTACAGTGTAGTGTAGTGTAGTGTAGTGTAGTGTAGTGTAGTGCAGAATAGTGTAGTGTAGTGTAGTACAGTGTAGTACAGTGTAGTGTAATACAGTGTAGTGTAGTACAGTGTAGTGTAGTGTAGTGTAGTGTAGTGTAGTACAGTGTAGTGTAGTACAGTGTAGTGTAGTACAGTGTAGTGTAGTGTAGTGTAGTGTAGTACAGTGTAGTACAGTGTAGTGTAGTGTAGTGTAGTACAGTGTAGTGTAGTGTAGTGTAGTGTAGTGTAGTGTAGTGTAGTGTAGTGTAGTACAGTGTAGTACAGTGTAGTGTAGTGTAGTACAGTGTAGTGTAGTACAGTGTAGTGTAGTGTAGTGTACTACAGTGTAGTACAGTGTAGTACAGTGTAGTGTAGTGTAGTGTAGTACAGTGTAGTACCGCGTAGTGTAGTGTAGTACAGTGTAGTACAGTGTAGTGTAGTGTAGTACAGTGTAGTGTAGTGTAGTGTAGTGTAGTGTAGTGTAGTGAAGTACAGTGTAGTGAAGTGTAGTGTAGTGTTGTACAGTGTAGTGCAGTACAGTGTAGTGCAGTACAGTGTAGTGCAGTACAGTACAGTGTAGTGTAGTACAGTGTAGTGTAGCGTAGTGTTGTACAGTGTAGTGCAGTACAGTGTAGTGTAGTACAGTGTAGTACATTGTAGTGTAGTACAGTGTAGTGTAGTGTAGCGTAGTGTAGTGTAGTGTAGTACAGTGTAGTGTAGCGTAGTACAGTGTAGCGTAGCGTAGTGTAGTACAGTGTAGTGCAGTGTAGTACAGTGTAGTGCAGTGTAGTACAGTGTAGTGCAGTGTAGTGTAGTACAGTGTAGTGTAGTGTAGTGTAGTGTAGTACAGTGTAGTGTAGTACAGTGTATTACAGTGTAGTGTAGTACAGTGTAGTGTAGTGTAGTGTAGTACAGTGTAGTGTAGTGTAGTGTAGTGTAGTGTAGTGCAGTATAGTGTAGTGTAGTGTAGTGTAGTACAGTGTAGTGTAGTGTAGTACAGTGTAGTGTAGTACAGTATAGTACAGTGTAGTGTATTACAGTGTAGTGTAGTGTGGTGTAGTACAGTGTAGTGTAGTGTAGTGTAGTACAGTGTAGTACATTGTAGTGTAGTACAGTGTAGTGTAGTGTAGTGTAGTGTAGTACAGTGTAGTGTAGTGTAGTACAGTGTAGTGTAGTACAGTGTAGTACAGTGTAGTGTATTACAGTGTAGTGTAGTGTAGTGTAGTACAGTGTAGTGTAGTGTAGTGTAGTACAGTGTAGTACATTGTAGTGTAGTACAGTGTAGTGTAGTGTAGTGTAGTGTAGCGTAGTGTAGTATAGCGTAGTGTAGCGTAGTACAGTGTAGTGCAGTGTAGTGTAGTACAGTGTAGTGTAGTGTAGTGTAGCGTAGTGTAGTGTAGTACAGTGTAGTGTAGTGTAGTACAGTGTAGTGTAGTGTAGTACAGTGTAGCGTAGTACAGTGCAGTGTAGTGTAGCGTAGTGTAGTACAGTGTAGTGCAATGTAGTACAGTGTAGTGCAGTGTAGTGTAGTACAGTGTAGTGTAGTGTAGTGTAGTGTAGTACAGTGTAGTGTAGTACAGTGTAGTACAGTGTAGTGTAGTGTAGTGTAGTACAGTGTAGTGTAGTGTAGTGTAGTGTAGTGTAGTGCAGTATAGTGTAGTGTAGTGTAGTGTAGTACACTGTAGTGTAGTGTAGTACAGTGTAGTGTAGTGTAGTACAGTGTAGTACAGTGTAGTGTAGTACAGTGTAGTGTAGTGTAGTACAGTGTAGTACAGTGTAGTGTAGTGTAGTGTAGTGTAGTACAGTGTAGTGTAGTACAGTGTAGTGTAGTGTAGTACAGTGTAGTGTAGTGTAGTACAGTGTAGTACAGTGTAGTGTAGTACAGTGTAGTGTAGTGTAGTGTAGTACAGTGTAGCGTAGTACAGTGTAGTGTAGTGTAGTACAGTGTAGTGTAGTACAGTGTAGTGTAGTACAGTGTAGTGTAGTACAGTGTAGTACAGTGTAGTGTAGTACAGTGTAGTGTAGTGTAGTGTAGTACAGTGTAGTGTAGTGTAGTGTAGTGTAGTACAGTGTAGAGTAGTACAGTGTAGTGTAGTGTAGTACAGTGTAGTGTAGTACAGTGTAGTACAGTGTAGTGTAGTACAGTGTAGTGTAGTGTAGTGTAGTACAGTGTAGTGTAGTGTAGTGTAGTGTAGTGTAGTACAGTGTAGTGTAGTGTAGTGTAGTGTAGTGTAGTGTAGTACAGTGTAGTGTAGTACAGTGTAGTGTAGTGTAGTGTAGTGTAGTGTAGTGTAGTACAGTGTAGTGTAGTACAGTGTAGTGTAGTACAGTGTAGTGTAGTGTAGTGTAGTGTAGTGTAGTGTAGTGTAGTACAGTGTAGTGTAGTGTAGTACAGTGCAGTGAAGTGTAGTACAGTGTAGTGAAGCGTAGAGCAGTGTAGTGTAGTGTAGTGTAGTACAGTGTAGTGAAGTGTAGTACAGTGTAGTGCAGTGTAGTGTAGTACAGTGTAGCATAGTACAGTGTAGTGTACTACAGTGTAGTGTAGTACAGTCTAGTGTAATGTAGTGTAGTACAGTGTAGTGTAGTGTAGTGTAGTACAGTGTAGCGTAGTACAGTGTAGTACAGTGTAGTGTAGTGCAGTGTAGTACAGTATAGTGTAGTGTAGTACAGTGTAGTGTAGTACAGTGTAGTGTAGTACAGTGTAGTACAGTGTAGTGTAGTGTAGTACAGTATAGTGTAGTGCAGTGTAGTGTAGTACAGTGTAGTGTAGTACAGTGTAGCGTAGTGTAGTGTAGTACAGTGTAGTCCAGGTTAGTGTAGTACAGTGTAGTGTAGTGTAGTGTAGTGTTGTGTTGTACAGTGTAGTGTAGTGGAGTGTAGTGTAGTGTAGTGTAGTGTAGTGTAGTGTAGTGTAGTGCAGTACAGTGTAGTGTAGTACAGTGTAGTGTAGTACAGTGTAGTGTAGTACAGTGTAGTGTAGTGTAGTGTAGTGTAGTACAGTGTAGTACAGTGTAGTGTAGTGTAGTGTAGTGTAGTGTAGTGTAGCGTAGTACAGTGTAGTACAGTGTAGAACAGTGTAGTGTAGTGTAGTGTAGTGTAGTGTTGTACAGTGTAGTGCAGTACAGTGTAGTGTAGTACAGTGTCGTGTAGTGTAGTACAGTGTCGTGTAGTGTAGTACAGTGTAGTGTAGTGTAGTGTAGTGTAGTGTAGCGTAGTACAGTGTAGTACAGTGTAGAACAGTGTAGTGTAGTGTAGTGAAGTGTAGTGTAGTGTTGTACAGTGTAGTGCAGTACAGTGTAGTGTAGTACAGTGTAGTACATTGTAGTGTAGTACAGTGTAGTACAGTGTAGTGTAGTGTTGTACAGTGTAGTGCAGTACAGTGTAGTGTAGTACAGTGTCGTGTAGTGTAGTACAGTGTAGTGTAGTGTAGCACTGTGTAGTGTAGTACAGTGTAGTGTAGTACAGTGTAGTGTAGTACAGTGTAGTCCAGTGTAGTGTAGTCCAGTGTAGTGTAGTCCAGTGTAGTGTAGTGTAGTACAGTGTAGTGTAGTGTAGTGTAGTGTAGTCCAGTGTAGTACAGTGTAGAGTAGTGTAGTGTAGTGTAGTGTAGTACAGTGTAGTGTAGTGTAGTGTAGTGTAGTGTAGTGTAGTGTAGTACAGTGTAGTGTAGTGTAGTGTAGTCCAGTGTAGTACAGTGTAGAGTAGTGTAGTGTAGTGTAGTGTAGTACAGTGTAGTGTAGTGTAGTGTAGTGTAGTGTAGTGTAGTGTAGTGTAGTGTAGTGTAGTGTAGTGTAGTGTAGTACAGTGTAGTGTAGTGTAGTGTAGTGTAGTGTAGTACAGTGTAGTGTAGTGTAGTGTAGTGTAGTGTAGTGTAGTACAGTGTAGTGTAGGGTAGCATAGTGTAGTGTAGTGTAGTGTAGTGTTGTGTAGTACAGTGTAGTGTAGTGTAGTGTAGTGCAGTGTAGTGTAGTGTAGGGTAGCATAGTGTAGTGTAGTGCAGTACAGTGTAGTGTAGTGTAGTGAAGTGTAGTGTAGTGTGGTACAGTGTAGTTTAGTGTAGTGTACTGTAGTGTAGTACAGTGTAGTGTAGTGTAGTGTAGTACAGTGAAGTGTAGTACAGTGTAGTCCAGTGTAGCGTAGTACAGTGTAGCGTAGTACAGTGTAGTGTAGCGTAGTACAGTGTAGTGTAGTACAGTGTAGTGTAGTGTAGTGTAGTGTAGTGTAGTGTAGTGTAGTGCAGAATAGTGTAGTGTAGTGTAGTACAGTGTAGTACAGTGTAGTGTAATACAGTGTAGTGTAGTGTAGTGTGGTACAGTGTAGTGTAGTGTAGTACAGTGTAGTGTAGTGTAGTACCGCGTAGTGTAGTGTAGTACAGTGTAGTACAGTGTAGTACAGTGTAGTGTAGTGTAGTGTAGTGTAGTGAAGTACAGTGTAGTGAAGTGTAGTGTAGTGTTGTACAGTGTAGTGTAGTACAGTGTAGTGTAGCGTAGTGTTGTACAGTGTAGTGCAGTACAGTGTAGTGTAGTACAGTGTAGTACATTGTAGTGTAGTACAGTGTAGTGTAGTGCAGTACAGTGTAGTGCAGTACAGTGTAGTGCAGTACAGTGTAGTGTAGTACAGTGTAGTGTAGCGTAGTGTTGTACAGTGTAGTGCAGTACAGTGTAGTGTAGTACAGTGTAGTACATTGTAGTGTAGTACAGTGTAGTGTAGAGTAGTACAGTGTAGTGTAGTGTTGTACAGTGTAGTGCAGTACAGTGTAGTGTAGTACAGTGTTGTGTAGTGTAGTACAGTGTAGTGTAGTGTTGTACAGTGTAGTGTAGTACAGTGTAGTGAAGTGTAGTGTAGTGCAGTGTAGTGTAGTACAGTGTAGTGTAGTGTAGCGTAGTGTAGTACAGTGTAGTACAGTGTAGTGTAGTGTAATACAGTGTAGCGTAGTACAGTGTAGTGTACTACAGTGTAGTGTAGTACAGTGTAGTGTAATGTAGTGTAGTACAGTGTAACGTAGTGTAGTACAGTGTAGTGTAGTACAGTGTAGTGTAGTACAGTGTAGCGTAGTGTAGTGTAGTCCAGTGTAGTGTAGTACAGTGTAGTGTAGTCCAGTGTAGTGTAGTACAGTGTAGTGTAGTACAGTGTAGTGTAGTGTAGTGTAGTACAGTGAAGTGTAGTACAGTGTAGTCCAGTGTAGTGTAGTCCAGTGTAGTGTAGTGTAGTACAGTGTAGTGTAGTGTAGTGTAGTATAGTACAGTGTAGTGTAGTGTAGTGTAGTGTAGTCCAGTGTAGTACAGTGTAGTGTAGTGTAGTGTAGTGTAGTGTAGTGTAGTGTAGTACAGTGTAGTGTAGTGTAGTACAGTGTAGTGTAGTGTAGTACACTGTAGTGTAGTGTAGTACACTGTAGTGTAGTGTAGTACAGTGTAGTGTAGTGTAGTGTAGTGTAGTGTAGTGTAGTGTAGTGTAGTGTAGTACAGTGTAGTGTAGTGTAGGGTAGCGTAGTGTAGTGTAGTGTAGTACAGTGTAGTGTAGTGTAGTGTAGTGTAGTACAGTGTAGTGTAGTGTAGTGTAGTGTAGTGCAGTGTAGTGTAGTGTGGTAAAGTGTAGTTTAGTGTAGTGTACTGTAGTGTAGTACAGTGCAGTGTACTGTACTGTAGTGTAGTACATTGTAGTGCAGTGTAGTGTAGTGAAGTGTAGTACAGTGTAGTGCAGTGTAGCACAGTGTAGTGTAGTGTAGTGTAGTGTAGTGTAGTACAGTGTAGTGTAGTGTAGTGTAGTCCAGTGTAGTGTAGTGTAGTACAGTGTAGTACAGTGTAGTACAGTGTAGTGTAGTGTAGTGTAGTGTGGTGAAGTGTAGTGTAGTACAGTGCAGTGTAGTGTAGTGTAGTGCAGTGTAGTGCAGTGTAGTGCAGTGCAGTGTAGTGTTGTACAGTGTAGTGCAGTAGAGTGTAGTGTAGTACAGTGTAGTGTAGTGTTGTGCAGTGTCGTGCTGTACAGTGTAGTGCAGTACAGTGTAGTGTAGTACAGTGTAGTGTAGTACAGTGTTGTACAGTGTAGTGTAGTACAGTGTAGTGTAGTACAGTGTAGTACAGTGTAGTGTAGTCCAGTGTAGTGTAGTGTAGTACAGTGTAGTGTAGTGTAGTATAGTACAGTGTAGTGTAGTGTAGTATAGTACAGTGTAGTGTAGTGTAGTGTAGTCCAGTGTAGTACAGTGTAGTGTAGTGTAGTGTAGTGTAGTGTAGTACAGTGTAGTGTAGTGTAGTGTAGTACAGTGTAGTGTAGTGTAGTGTAGTACACTGTAGTGTAGTGTAGTACAGTGTAGTGTAGTGTAGTGTATGTAGTGTAGTGTAGTGTAGTACAGTGTAGTGTAGTGTAGTGTAGTACAGTGTAGTACAGTGTAGTGTAGTGTAGTACAGTGTAGTGTAGTGTAGTACAGTGTAGTGTAGTGTAGTGTAGTGTGGTGAAGTGTAGTGTAGTACAGTGCAGTGTAGTGTAGTGTAGTGTAGTACAGTGTAGTGTAGTGTAGTGTAGTGTAGTACAGTGTAGTGTAGTGTAGTGTAGTGTAGTGCAGTGTAGTGTAGTGTGGTAAAGTGTAGTTTAGTGTAGTGTACTGTAGTGTAGTACAGTGCAGTGTACTGTACTGTAGTGTAGTACATTGTAGTGCAGTGTAGTGTAGTGAAGTGTAGTACAGTGTAGTGCAGTGTAGCACAGTGTAGTGTAGTGTAGTGTAGTGTAGTGTAGTACAGTGTAGTGTAGTGTAGTGTAGTCCAGTGTAGTGTAGTGTAGTACAGTGTAGTACAGTGTAGTACAGTGTAGTGTAGTGTAGTGTAGTGTGGTGAAGTGTAGTGTAGTACAGTGCAGTGTAGTGTAGTGTAGTGCAGTGTAGTGCAGTGTAGTGCAGTGCAGTGTAGTGTTGTACAGTGTAGTGCAGTAGAGTGTAGTGTAGTACAGTGTAGTGTAGTGTTGTGCAGTGTCGTGCTGTACAGTGTAGTGCAGTACAGTGTAGTGTAGTACAGTGTAGTGTAGTACAGTGTTGTACAGTGTAGTGTAGTACAGTGTAGTGTAGTACAGTGTAGTACAGTGTAGTGTAGTCCAGTGTAGTGTAGTGTAGTACAGTGTAGTGTAGTGTAGTATAGTACAGTGTAGTGTAGTGTAGTATAGTACAGTGTAGTGTAGTGTAGTGTAGTCCAGTGTAGTACAGTGTAGTGTAGTGTAGTGTAGTGTAGTGTAGTACAGTGTAGTGTAGTGTAGTGTAGTACAGTGTAGTGTAGTGTAGTGTAGTACACTGTAGTGTAGTGTAGTACAGTGTAGTGTAGTGTAGTGTATGTAGTGTAGTGTAGTGTAGTACAGTGTAGTGTAGTGTAGTGTAGTACAGTGTAGTACAGTGTAGTGTAGTGTAGTACAGTGTAGTGTAGTGTAGTGTCGTACAGTGTAGTGTAGTGTAGTACAGTGTAGTGTAGTGTAGTGTAGTACAGTGTAGTGTAGTGTAGTACAGTGTAGTACCGCGTAGTGTAGTGTAGTGTAGTACAGTGTAGTGTAATACAGTGTAGTACAGTGTAGTGTAGTACAGTGTAGTGTAGTACAGTGTAGTGTAGTGTAGTGTAGTGTAGTGAAGTACAGTGTAGTGAAGTGTAGTGTAGTGTTGTACAGTGTAGTGCAGTACAGTGTAGTGTAGTGTAGTGTTGTACAGTGTAGTGCAGTACAGTGTAGTGTAGTACAGTGTAGTACATTGTAGTGTAGTACAGTATAGTACAGTGTAGTACAGTGTAGTGTAGTGTTGTACAGTGTAGTGCAGTACAGTGTAGTGTAGTACAGTGTCGTGTAGTGTAGTGTAGTACAGTGTAGTGTAGTGTTGTACAGTGTAGTGTAGTGTAGTACAGTGTAGTGAAGTGTAGTGTAGTGTAGCGTAGTACAGTGTAGTGTAGTGTAGTGTAGCGTAGTGTAGTACAGTGTAGTGCAGTGTAGTGTAGTACAGTGTAGTGTAGTGTAGCGTAGTGTAGTACAGTGTAGTGTAGTGTAGTGTTGTACAGTGTAGTGTAGTACAGTGTAGTGAAGTACAGTGTAGTGTAGTGTAGCGTACTGTAATGCAGTGTAATACACTGTAGTGTAGTGTAGTACAGTGCAGTGTAGTGTAGTACAGTGTAGTGTAGTGCAGTACAGTGTAGTGCAGTGTAGTGTAGCGAAGTGTAGTGCAGTGTAGTGTAACACAGTGTAGCGTAGTACAGTGTAGTGTAGTGTAGTACAGTGTAGTGTAATGTAGTGTAGTACAGTGTAACGTAGTGTAGTACAGTGTAGTGTAGTACAGTGTAGTGTAGTACAGTGTAGCGTAGTGTAGTCCAGTGTAGTGTAGTACAGTGTAGTGTAGTGTAGTACAGTGTAGTGTAGTACTGTGTAGTGTAGTACAGTGTAGTCCAGTGTAGTGTAGTCCAGTGTAGTGTAGTGTAGTGTTGTGTTGTACAGTGTAGTGTAGTACAGTGTAGTGTAGCGTAGTGTAGTACAGTGTAGTACAGTGTAGTGTAGTGTTGTACAGTGTAGTGTAGTACAGTGTAGTGTAGTGTAGTGTAGTGTAGTGTAGTGCAGTATAGTGTAGTGTAGTGTAGTGTAGTGTAGTGTAGTGTAGTACAGTGTAGTGTAGTACATTGTAGTGTAGTGTAGTGTAGTGTAGTGTAGTGTAGTGCAGTATAGTGTAGTGTAGTGCAGTATAGTGTAGTGTAGTACAGTGTAGTGTAGTGTAGTACAGTGTAGTGTAGTACAGTGTAGTGTAGTACATTGTAGTGTAGTGTAGTGTAGTGTAGTGTAGTGTAGTACAGTGTAGTGTAGTGTAGTGTAGTGTAGTGTAGTGTAGTGTAGTGTAGTACAGTGTAGTGTAGTGTAGTGTAGTACAGTGTAGTGTAGTGTAGTGTAGTACAGTGTAGTGTAGTGTAGTACAGTGTAGTACCGCGTAGTGTAGTGTAGTGTAGTACAGTGTAGTGTAATACAGTGTAGTACAGTGTAGTGTAGTGTAGTACAGTGTAGTGTAGTGTAGTGTAGTGTAGTGTAGTGAAGTACAGTGTAGTGAAGTGTAGTGTAGTGTTGTACAGTGTAGTGCAGTACAGTGTAGTGCAGTACAGTGTAGTGTAGTACAGTGTAGTGTAGTGTAGTGTAGTGTAGTGTAGTGTAGTGTAGTGTTGTACAGTGTAGTGCAGTACAGTGTAGTGTAGTACAGTGTAGTGTAGTGTAGTGTAGTGTAGTGTTGTACAGTGTAGTGCAGTACAGTGTAGTGCAGTACAGTGTAGTGTAGTACAGTGTAGTGTAGTGTAGTGTAGTGTAGTGTTGTACAGTGTAGTGCAGTACAGTGTAGTGTAGTACAGTGTAGTACATTGTAGTGTAGTACAGTGTAGTACAGTGTAGTGTAGTGTTGTACAGTGTAGTGCAGTACAGTGTAGTGTAGTACAGTGTCGTGTAGTGTAGTACAGTGTAGTGTAGTGTAGTGTTGTACAGTGTAGTGTAGTGTAGTGAAGTGTAGTGTAGTGTAGCGTAGTACAGTGTAGTGTAGTGTAGTGTAGCGTAGTGTAGTACAGTGTAGTGCAGTGTAGTGTAGTGTTGTACAGTGTAGTGTAGTACAGTGTAGTGAAGTACAGTGTAGTGTAGTGTAGCGTAATGTAATGCAGTGTAATACACTGTAGTGTAGTGTAGTACAGTGTAGTGTAGTGTAGTACAGTGCAGTGTAGTGTAGTACAGTGCAGTGAAGTGTAGTACAGTGTAGTGTAGTGCAGTACAGTGTAGTGCAGTACAGTGTAGTGCAGTGTAGTGTAGTGTAGTGTAGTGTAGCGAAGTGTAGTGCAGTGTAGTGTAACACAGTGTAGCGTAGTACAGTGTAGTGTAGTGTAGTACAGTGTAGTGTAATGTAGTGTAGTACAGTGTAACGTAGTGTAGTACAGTGTAGTGTAGTACAGTGTAGCGTAGTGTAGTCCAGTGTAGTGTAGTACAGTGTAGTGTAGTGTAGCACTGTGTAGTGTAGTACAGTGTAGTGTAGTACAGTGTAGTGTAGTACAGTGTAGTCCAGTGTAGTGTAGTCCAGTGTAGTGTAGTCCAGTGTAGTGTAGTGTAGTACAGTGTAGTGTAGTGTAGTGTAGTGTAGTCCAGTGTAGTACAGTGTAGTGTAGTGTAGTGTAGTGTAGTGTAGTGTAGTGTAGTGTAGTACAGTGTAGTGTAGTATAGTGTGGTGTAGTGTAGTGTAGTACAGTGTAGTGTAGTGTAGTGTAGTGTAGTGTAGTGTAGTGTAGTACAGTGTAGTGTAGTATAGTGTAGTGTAGTGTAGTGTAGTGTAGTGTAGTACAGTGTAGTGTAGTATAGTGTAGTGTAGTGTAGTGTAGTGCAGTGTAGTGTAGTGTAGTGTAGTGTAGTGTAGTGTAGTGTAGTGTACTGTAGTGTAGTACAGTGTAGTGTAGTGTAGCGTAGTACAGTGTAGTGTAGTGTAGTGTAGTGCAGTGTAGTGTAGTGTAGTGTAGTACAGTGTAGTGTAGTGTAGTACAGTGTAGTGTAGTGTAGTGTAGTGTAGTGTAGTACAGTGTAGTGTAGTGTAGTGTAGTGTAGTGCAGTGTAGTGTAGTGTAGTGTAGTACAGTGTAGTGTAGTCCAGTGTAGTGTAGTGTAGTACAGTGTAGTGTAGTGTAGTGTAGTATAGTACAGTGTAGTGTAGTGTAGTGTAGTGCAGTGTAGTACAGTGTAGTGTAGTGTAGGGTAGCGTAGTGTAGTGTAGTGTAGTACAGTGTAGTGTAGTGTAGTGTAGTGTAGTACAGTGTAGTGTAGTGTAGTGTAGTGCAGTGTAGTGTAGTGTGGTAAAGTGTAGTTTAGTGTAGTGTACTGTAGTGTAGTACAGTGTAGTGTAGTACAGTGCAGTGTACTGTACTGTAGTGTAGTACATTGTAGTGCAGTGTAGTGTAGTGAAGTGTAGTACAGTGTAGTGCAGTGTAGCACAGTGTAGTGTAGTGTAGTGTAGTGTAGTGTAGTGTAGTGTAGTGTAGTACAGTGTAGTGTAGTGTAGTACTGTGTAGTGCAGTGTAGTGTAGTACAGTGTAGCGTAGTGTAGTGTAGTCCAGTGTAGTGTAGTGTAGTACAGTGTAGTACAGTGTAGTACAGTGTAGTGTAGTGTAGTGTAGTGTGGTGAAGTGTAGTGTAGTACAGTGCAGTGTAGTGTAGTGTAGTGCAGTGTAGTGCAGTGTAGTGCAGTGCAGTGCAGTGTAGTGTTGTACAGTGTAGTGCAGTATAGTGTAGTAGAGTGTAGTGTAGTACAGTGTAGTGTAGTGTAGTGTTGTGCAGTGTCGTGCTGTACAGTGTAGTGCAGTACAGTGTAGTGTAGTACAGTGTAGTGTAGTACAGTGTTGTACAGTGTAGTGTAGTACAGTGTAGTGTAGTACAGTGTAGTACAGTGTAGTGTAGTCCAGTGTAGTGTAGTGTAGTACAGTGTAGTGTAGTGTAGTGTAGTATAGTATAGTACAGTGTAGTGTAGTGTAGTGTAGTCCAGTGTAGTACAGTGTAGTGTAGTGTAGTGTAGTGTAGTACAGTGTAGTGTAGTGTAGTGTAGTACAGTGTAGTGTAGTGTAGTGTAGTACACTGTAGTGTAGTACAGTGTAGTGTAGTGTAGTGTATGTAGTGTAGTGTAGTGTAGTACAGTGTAGTGTAGTGTAGTGTAGTACAGTGTAGTACAGTGTAGTGTAGTGTAGTACAGTGTAGTGTAGTGTAGTGTCGTACAGTGTAGTGTAGTGTAGTACAGTGTAGTGTAGTGTAGTGTAGTACAGTGTAGTGTAGTGTAGTACAGTGTAGTACCGCGTAGTGTAGTGTAGTGTAGTACAGTGTAGTGTAATACAGTGTAGTACAGTGTAGTGTAGTACAGTGTAGTGTAGTACAGTGTAGTGTAGTGTAGTGTAGTGAAGTACAGTGTAGTGAAGTGTAGTGTAGTGTTGTACAGTGTAGTGCAGTACAGTGTAGTGTAGTGTAGTGTAGTGTTGTACAGTGTAGTGCAGTACAGTGTAGTGTAGTACAGTGTAGTACATTGTAGTGTAGTACAGTATAGTACAGTGTAGTACAGTGTAGTGTAGTGTTGTACAGTGTAGTGCAGTACAGTGTAGTGTAGTACAGTGTCGTGTAGTGTAGTGTAGTACAGTGTAGTGTTGTACAGTGTAGTGTAGTGTAGTACAGTGTAGTGAAGTGTAGTGTAGTGTAGCGTAGTACAGTGTAGTGTAGTGTAGTGTAGCGTAGTGTAGTACAGTGTAGTGCAGTGTAGTGTAGTACAGTGTAGTGTAGTGTAGCGTAGTGTAGCGTAGTGTAGTACAGTGTAGTGTAGTGTAGTGTAGTGTTGTACAGTGTAGTGTAGTACAGTGTAGTGAAGTACAGTGTAGTGTAGTGTAGCGTACTGTAATGCAGTGTAATACACTGTAGTGTAGTGTAGTACAGTGCAGTGTAGTGTAGTGCAGTGTAGTGTAGTACAGTGTAGTGTAGTGCAGTACAGTGTAGTGCAGTGTAGTGTAGCGAAGTGTAGTGCAGTGTAGTGTAACACAGTGTAGCGTAGTACAGTGTAGTGTAGTACAGTGTAGTGTAATGTAGTGTAGTACAGTGTAACGTAGTGTAGTACAGTGTAGTGTAGTACAGTGTAGTGTAGTACAGTGTAGCGTAGTGTAGTCCAGTGTAGTGTAGTACAGTGTAGTGTAGTGTAGTACAGTGTAGTGTAGTACTGTGTAGTGTAGTAAAGTGTAGTCCAGTGTAGTGTAGTCCAGTGTAGTGTAGTGTAGTGTTGTGTTGTACAGTGTAGTGTAGTACAGTGTAGTGTAGCGTAGTGTAGTACAGTGTAGTACAGTGTAGTGTAGTGTTGTACAGTGTAGTGTAGTACAGTGTAGTGTAGTGTAGTGTAGTGTAGTGTAGTGCAGTGCAGTATAGTGTAGTGTAGTGTAGTGTAGTGTAGTGTAGTACAGTGTAGTGTAGTACATTGTAGTGTAGTGTAGTGTAGTGTAGTGTAGTGTAGTACAGTGTAGTGTAGTGTAGTGTAGTGTAGTGTAGTACAGTGTAGTGTAGTGTAGTGTAGTACAGTGTAGTGTAGTGTAGTGTAGTACAGTGTAGTGTAGTGTAGTACAGTGTAGTACCGCGTAGTGTAGTGTAGTGTAGTACAGTGTAGTGAAGTGTAGTGTAGTGTTGTACAGTGTAGTGCAGTACAGTGTAGTGTAGTGTAGTGTAGTGTTGTACAGTGTAGTGCAGTACAGTGTAGTGTAGTACAGTGTAGTACATTGTAGTGTAGTACAGTATAGTACAGTGTAGTACAGTGTAGTGTAGTGTTGTACAGTGTAGTGCAGTACAGTGTAGTGTAGTACAGTGTCGTGTAGTGTAGTTTAGTACAGTGTAGTGTAGTGTTGTACAGTGTAGTGTAGTGTAGTACAGTGTAGTGAAGTGTAGTGTAGTGTAGCGTAGTACAGTGTAGTGTAGTGTAGTGTAGCGTATTGTAGTACAGTGTAGTGCAGTGTAGTGTAGTACAGTGTAGTGTAGTGTAGCGTAGTGTAGTACAGTGTAGTGTAGTGTAGTGTTGTACAGTGTAGTGTAGTACAGTGTAGTGAAGTACAGTGTAGTGTAGTGTAGCGTACTGTAATGCAGTGTAATACACTGTAGTGTAGTGTAGTACAGTGCAGTGTAGTGTAGTACAGTGTAGTGTAGTGCAGTACAGTGTAGTGCAGTGTAGTGTAGCGAAGTGTAGTGCAGTGTAGTGTAACACAGTGTAGCGTAGTACAGTGTAGTGTAGTGTAGTACAGTGTAGTGTAATGTAGTGTAGTACAGTGTAACGTAGTGTAGTACAGTGTAGTGTAGTACAGTGTAGTGTAGTACAGTGTAGCGTAGTGTAGTCCAGTGTAGTGTAGTACAGTGTAGTGTAGTGTAGTACAGTGTAGTGTAGTACTGTGTAGTGTAGTACAGTGTAGTCCAGTGTAGTGTAGTCCAGTGTAGTGTAGTGTAGTGTTGTGTTGTACAGTGTAGTGTAGTACAGTGTAGTGTAGCGTAGTGTAGTACAGTGTAGTACAGTGTGGTACAGTGTAGTGTAGTGTAGTGTAGTGTAGTGTAGTGCAGTGCAGTATAGTGTAGTGTAGTGTAGTGTAGTGTAGTGTAGTACAGTGTAGTGTAGTACATTGTAGTGTAGTGTAGTGTAGTGTAGTGTAGTGTAGTGCAGTATAGTGTAGTGTAGTACAGTGTAGTGTAGTGTAGTACAGTGTAGTGTAGTACAGTGTAGTGTAGTACATTGTAGTGTAGTGTAGTGTAGTGTAGTGTAGTGTAGTACAGTGTAGTGTAGTGTAGTGTAGTGTAGTGTAGTACAGTGTAGTGTAGTGTAGTGTAGTACAGTGTAGTGTAGTGTAGTACAGTGTAGTGTAGTGTAGTACAGTGTAGTACCGCGTAGTGTAGTGTAGTGTAGTACAGTGTAGTGTAATACAGTGTAGTACAGTGTAGTGTAGTGTAGTACAGTGTAGTGTAGTGTAGTGTAGTGTAGTGAAGTACAGTGTAGTGAAGTGTAGTGTAGTGTTGTACAGTGTAGTGCAGTACAGTGTAGTGCAGTACAGTGTAGTGTAGTACAGTGTAGTGTAGTGTAGTGTAGTGTAGTGTAGTGTAGTGTTGTACAGTGTAGTGCAGTACAGTGTAGTGTAGTACAGTGTAGTGTAGTGTAGTGTAGTGTAGTGTTGTACAGTGTAGTGCAGTACAGTGTAGTGCAGTACAGTGTAGTGTAGTACAGTGTAGTGTAGTGTAGTGTAGTGTAGTGTTGTACAGTGTAGTGCAGTACAGTGTAGTGTAGTACAGTGTAGTACATTGTAGTGTAGTACAGTGTAGTACAGTGTAGTGTAGTGTTGTACAGTGTAGTGCAGTACAGTGTAGTGTAGTACAGTGTCGTGTAGTGTAGTACAGTGTAGTGTAGTGTAGTGTTGTACAGTGTAGTGTAGTGTAGTGAAGTGTAGTGTAGTGTAGCGTAGTACAGTGTAGTGTAGTGTAGTGTAGCGTAGTGTAGTACAGTGTAGTGCAGTGTAGTGTAGTGTTGTACAGTGTAGTGTAGTACAGTGTAGTGAAGTACAGTGTAGTGTAGTGTAGCGTAATGTAATGCAGTGTAATACACTGTAGTGTAGTGTAGTACAGTGTAGTGTAGTGTAGTACAGTGCAGTGTAGTGTAGTACAGTGCAGTGAAGTGTAGTACAGTGTAGTGTAGTGCAGTACAGTGTAGTGCAGTACAGTGTAGTGCAGTGTAGTGTAGTGTAGTGTAGCGAAGTGTAGTGCAGTGTAGTGTAACACAGTGTAGCGTAGTACAGTGTAGTGTAGTGTAGTACAGTGTAGTGTAATGTAGTGTAGTACAGTGTAACGTAGTGTAGTACAGTGTAGTGTAGTACAGTGTAGCGTAGTGTAGTCCAGTGTAGTGTAGTACAGTGTAGTGTAGTGTAGCACTGTGTAGTGTAGTACAGTGTAGTGTAGTACAGTGTAGTGTAGTACAGTGTAGTCCAGTGTAGTGTAGTCCAGTGTAGTGTAGTCCAGTGTAGTGTAGTGTAGTACAGTGTAGTGTAGTGTAGTGTAGTGTAGTGTAGTCCAGTGTAGTACAGTGTAGTGTAGTGTAGTGTAGTGTAGTGTAGTGTAGTGTAGTGTAGTACAGTGTAGTGTAGTACAGTGTAGTGTAGTATAGTGTAGTGTAGTGTAGTGTAGTGTAGTACAGTGTAGTGTAGTGCAGTGCAGTGTAGTGTAGTGTAGTGTAGTGTAGTGTAGTGTAGTACAGTGTAGTGTAGTATAGTGTAGTGTAGTGTAGTACAGTGTAGTGTAGTATAGTGTAGTGTAGTGTAGTACAGTGTAGTGTAGTATAGTGTAGTGTAGTGTAGTACAGTGTAGTGTAGTATAGTGTAGTGTAGTGTAGTGTAGTGTAGTGCAGTGTAGTGTAGTGTAGTGTAGTGTAGTGTAGTGTAGTGTACTGTAGTGTAGTACAGTGTAGTGTAGTGTAGCGTAGTACAGTGTAGTGTAGTGTAGTGTAGTGTAGTGCAGTGTAGTGTAGTGTAGTGTAGTACAGTGTAGTGTAGTGTAGTACAGTGTAGTGTAGTGTAGTGTAGTGTAGTGTAGTACAGTGTAGTGTAGTGTAGTGTAGTGTAGTGTAGTGCAGTGTAGTGTAGTGTAGTGTAGTACAGTGTAGTGTAGTCCAGTGTAGTGTAGTGTAGTACAGTGTAGTGTAGTGTAGTGTAGTATAGTACAGTGTAGTGTAGTGTAGTGTAGTGCAGTGTAGTACAGTGTAGTGTCGTGTAGGGTAGCGTAGTGTAGTGTAGTGTAGTACAGTGTAGTGTAGTGTAGTGTAGTACAGTGTAGTGTAGTGTAGTGTAGTGTAGTGCAGTGTAGTGTAGTGTGGTAAAGTGTAGTTTAGTGTAGTGTACTGTAGTGTAGTACAGTGTAGTGTAGTACAGTGCAGTGTACTGTACTGTAGTGTAGTACATTGTAGTGCAGTGTAGTGTAGTGAAGTGTAGTACAGTGTAGTGCAGTGTAGCACAGTGTAGTGTAGTGTAGTGTAGTGTAGTGTAGTGTAGTACAGTGTAGTGTAGTGTAGTACTGTGTAGTGCAGTGTAGTGTAGTACAGTGTAGCGTAGTGTAGTGTAGTCCAGTGTAGTGTAGTGTAGTACAGTGTAGTACAGTGTAGTACAGTGTAGTGTAGTGTAGTGTGGTGAAGTGTAGTGTAGTACAGTGCAGTGTAGTGTAGTGTAGTGCAGTGTAGTGCAGTGTAGTGCAGTGTAGTGTTGTACAGTGTAGTGCAGTAGAGTGTAGTGTAGTAGAGTGTAGTGTAGTACAGTGTAGTGTAGTGTAGTGTTGTGCAGTGTCGTGCTGTACAGTGTAGTGCAGTACAGTGTAGTGTAGTACAGTGTAGTGTAGTACAGTGTTGTACAGTGTAGTGTAGTACAGTGTAGTGTAGTACAGTGTAGTACAGTGTAGTGTAGTCCAGTGTAGTGTAGTGTAGTACAGTGTAGTGTAGTGTAGTGTAGTCCAGTGTAGTACAGTGTAGTGTAGTGTAGTGTAGTGTAGTGTAGTACAGTGTAGTGTAGTGTAGTGTAGTACAGTGTAGTGTAGTGTAGTGTAGTACACTGTAGTGTAGTGTAGTACAGTGTAGTGTAGTGTAGTGTATGTAGTGTAGTGTAGTGTAGTACAGTGTAGTGTAGTGTAGTGTAGTACAGTGTAGTACAGTGTAGTGTAGTGTAGTACAGTGTAGTGTAGTGTAGTGTCGTACAGTGTAGTGTAGTGTAGTACAGTGTAGTGTAGTGTAGTGTAGTACAGTGTAGTGTAGTGTAGTACAGTGTAGTACCGCGTAGTGTAGTGTAGTGTAGTACAGTGTAGTGTAATACAGTGTAGTACAGTGTAGTGTAGTACAGTGTAGTGTAGTACAGTGTAGTGTAGTGTAGTGTAGTGTAGTGAAGTACAGTGTAGTGAAGTGTAGTGTAGTGTTGTACAGTGTAGTGCAGTACAGTGTAGTGTAGTGTAGTGTAGTGTTGTACAGTGTAGTGCAGTACAGTGTAGTGTAGTACAGTGTAGTACATTGTAGTGTAGTACAGTATAGTACAGTGTAGTACAGTGTAGTGTAGTGTTGTACAGTGTAGTGCAGTACAGTGTAGTGTAGTACAGTGTCGTGTAGTGTAGTGTAGTACAGTGTAGTGTAGTGTTGTACAGTGTAGTGTAGTGTAGTACAGTGTAGTGAAGTGTAGTGTAGTGTAGCGTAGTACAGTGTAGTGTAGTGTAGTGTAGCGTAGTGTAGTACAGTGTAGTGCAGTGTAGTGTAGTACAGTGTAGTGTAGTGTAGCGTAGTGTAGTACAGTGTAGTGTAGTGTAGTGTTGTACAGTGTAGTGTAGTACAGTGTAGTGAAGTACAGTGTAGTGTAGTGTAGCGTACTGTAATGCAGTGTAATACACTGTAGTGTAGTGTAGTACAGTGCAGTGTAGTGTAGTACAGTGTAGTGTAGTGCAGTACAGTGTAGTGCAGTGTAGTGTAGCGAAGTGTAGTGCAGTGTAGTGTAACACAGTGTAGCGTAGTACAGTGTAGTGTAGTGTAGTACAGTGTAGTGTAATGTAGTGTAGTACAGTGTAACGTAGTGTAGTACAGTGTAGTGTAGTACAGTGTAGTGTAGTACAGTGTAGCGTAGTGTAGTCCAGTGTAGTGTAGTACAGTGTAGTGTAGTGTAGTACAGTGTAGTGTAGTACTGTGTAGTGTAGTACAGTGTAGTCCAGTGTAGTGTAGTCCAGTGTAGTGTAGTGTAGTGTTGTGTTGTACAGTGTAGTGTAGTACAGTGTAGTGTAGCGTAGTGTAGTACAGTGTAGTACAGTGTAGTGTAGTGTTGTACAGTGTAGTGTAGTACAGTGTAGTGTAGTGTAGTGTAGTGTAGTGTAGTGCAGTGCAGTATAGTGTAGTGTAGTGTAGTGTAGTGTAGTGTAGTACAGTGTAGTGTAGTACATTGTAGTGTAGTGTAGTGTAGTGTAGTGTAGTGTAGTGCAGTATAGTGTAGTGTAGTACAGTGTAGTGTAGTGTAGTACAGTGTAGTGTAGTACAGTGTAGTGTAGTACATTGTAGTGTAGTGTAGTGTAGTGTAGTGTAGTGTAGTACAGTGTAGTGTAGTGTAGTGTAGTGTAGTGTAGTACAGTGTAGTGTAGTGTAGTGTAGTACAGTGTAGTGTAGTGTAGTGTAGTACAGTGTAGTGTAGTGTAGTACAGTGTAGTACCGCGTAGTGTAGTGTAGTGTAGTACAGTGTAGTGTAATACAGTGTAGTACAGTGTAGTGTAGTGTAGTACAGTGTAGTGTAGTGTAGTGTAGTGTAGTACAGTGTAGTGTAGTGTAGTGTAGTACAGTGTAGTGTAGTGTAGTACAGTGTAGTACCGCGTAGTGTAGTGTAGTGTAGTACAGTGTAGTGTAATACAGTGTAGTACAGTGTAGTGTAGTGTAGTACAGTGTAGTGTAGTGTAGTGTAGTGTAGTGAAGTACAGTGTAGTGAAGTGTAGTGTAGTGTTGTACAGTGTAGTGCAGTACAGTGTAGTGCAGTACAGTGTAGTGTAGTACAGTGTAGTGTAGTGTAGTGTAGTGTAGTGTAGTGTTGTACAGTGTAGTGCAGTACAGTGTAGTGTAGTACAGTGTAGTGTAGTGTAGTGTAGTGTAGTGTTGTACAGTGTAGTGCAGTACAGTGTAGTGCAGTACAGTGTAGTGTAGTACAGTGTAGTGTAGTGTAGTGTAGTGTAGTGTAGTGTTGTACAGTGTAGTGCAGTACAGTGTAGTGTAGTACAGTGTAGTACATTGTAGTGTAGTACAGTGTAGTACAGTGTAGTGTAGTGTTGTACAGTGTAGTGCAGTACAGTGTAGTGTAGTACAGTGTCGTGTAGTGTAGTACAGTGTAGTGTAGTGTAGTGTTGTACAGTGTAGTGTAGTGTAGTGAAGTGTAGTGTAGTGTAGCGTAGTACAGTGTAGTGTAGTGTAGTGTAGCGTAGTGTAGTACAGTGTAGTGCAGTGTAGTGTAGTGTTGTACAGTGTAGTGTAGTACAGTGTAGTGAAGTACAGTGTAGTGTAGTGTAGCGTAATGTAATGCAGTGTAATACACTGTAGTGTAGTGTAGTACAGTGTAGTGTAGTGTAGTGTAGTACAGTGCAGTGTAGTGTAGTACAGTGCAGTGAAGTGTAGTACAGTGTAGTGTAGTGCAGTACAGTGTAGTGCAGTACAGTGTAGTGCAGTGTAGTGTAGTGTAGTGTAGCGAAGTGTAGTGCAGTGTAGTGTAACACAGTGTAGCGTAGTACAGTGTAGTGTAGTGTAGTACAGTGTAGTGTAATGTAGTGTAGTACAGTGTAACGTAGTGTAGTACAGTGTAGTGTAGTACAGTGTAGCGTAGTGTAGTCCAGTGTAGTGTAGTACAGTGTAGTGTAGTGTAGCACTGTGTAGTGTAGTACAGTGTAGTGTAGTACAGTGTAGTGTAGTACAGTGTAGTCCAGTGTAGTGTAGTCCAGTGTAGTGTAGTCCAGTGTAGTGTAGTGTAGTACAGTGTAGTGTAGTGTAGTGTAGTGTAGTGTAGTCCAGTGTAGTACAGTGTAGTGTAGTGTAGTGTAGTGTAGTGTAGTGTAGTGTAGTGTAGTGTAGTACAGTGTAGTGTAGTATAGTGTAGTGTAGTGTAGTGTAGTGTAGTACAGTGTAGTGTAGTGCAGTGTAGTGTAGTGTAGTGTAGTGTAGTGTAGTGTAGTGTAGTACAGTGTAGTGTAGTGTAGTGTAGTGTAGTGTAGTACAGTGTAGTGTAGTATAGTGTAGTGTAGTGTAGTGTAGTGTAGTGTAGTGTAGTGTACTGTAGTGTAGTACAGTGTAGTGTAGTGTAGCGTAGTACAGTGTAGTGTAGTGTAGTGTAGTGCAGTGTAGTGTAGTGTAGTGTAGTACAGTGTAGTGTAGTGTAGTACAGTGTAGTGTAGTGTAGTGTAGTGTAGTGTAGTGTAGTACAGTGTAGTGTAGTGTAGTGTAGTGTAGTGCAGTGTAGTGTAGTGTAGTGTAGTACAGTGTAGTGTAGTCCAGTGTAGTGTAGTGTAGTACAGTGTAGTGTAGTGTAGTGTAGTATAGTACAGTGTAGTGTAGTGTAGTGTAGTGTAGTGCAGTGTAGTACAGTGTAGTGTCGTGTAGGGTAGCGTAGTGTAGTGTAGTGTAGTACAGTGTAGTGTAGTGTAGTGTAGTACAGTGTAGTGTAGTGTAGTGTAGTGCAGTGTAGTGTAGTGTGGTAAAGTGTAGTTTAGTGTAGTGTACTGTAGTGTAGTACAGTGTAGTGTAGTACAGTGCAGTGTACTGTACTGTAGTGTAGTACATTGTAGTGCAGTGTAGTGTAGTGAAGTGTAGTACAGTGTAGTGCAGTGTAGCACAGTGTAGTGTAGTGTAGTGTAGTGTAGTGTAGTGTAGTGTAGTACAGTGTAGTGTAGTGTAGTACTGTGTAGTGCAGTGTAGTGTAGTACAGTGTAGCGTAGTGTAGTGTAGTCCAGTGTAGTGTAGTGTAGTACAGTGTAGTACAGTGTAGTGTAGTGTAGTGTGGTGAAGTGTAGTGTAGTACAGTGCAGTGTAGTGTAGTGTAGTGCAGTGTAGTGCAGTGTAGTGCAGTGCAGTGTAGTGTTGTACAGTGTAGTGCAGTAGAGTGTAGTGTAGTAGAGTGTAGTGTAGTAGAGTGTAGTGTAGTACAGTGTAGTGTAGTGTAGTGTTGTGCAGTGTCGTGCTGTACAGTGTAGTGCAGTACAGTGTAGTGTAGTACAGTGTAGTGTAGTACAGTGTTGTACAGTGTAGTGTAGTACAGTGTAGTGTAGTACAGTGTAGTACAGTGTAGTGTAGTCCAGTGTAGTGTAGTGTAGTACAGTGTAGTGTAGTGTAGTGTAGTATAGTACAGTGTAGTGTAGTGTAGTGTAGTGTAGTCCAGTGTAGTACAGTGTAGTACAGTGTAGTGTAGTACAGTGTAGTGTAGTGTAGTGTAGTGTAGTGAAGTACAGTGTAGTGAAGTGTAGTGTAGTGTTGTACAGTGTAGTGCAGTACAGTGTAGTGTAGTGTAGTGTAGTGTTGTACAGTGTAGTGCAGTACAGTGTAGTGTAGTACAGTGTAGTACATTGTAGTGTAGTACAGTATAGTACAGTGTAGTACAGTGTAGTGTAGTGTTGTACAGTGTAGTGCAGTACAGTGTAGTGTAGTACAGTGTCGTGTAGTGTAGTGTAGTACAGTGTAGTGTAGTGTTGTACAGTGTAGTGTAGTGTAGTACAGTGTAGTGAAGTGTAGTGTAGTGTAGCGTAGTACAGTGTAGTGTAGTGTAGTGTAGCGTAGTGTAGTACAGTGTAGTGCAGTGTAGTGTAGTACAGTGTAGTGTAGTGTAGCGTAGTGTAGTACAGTGTAGTGTAGTGTAGTGTTGTACAGTGTAGTGTAGTACAGTGTAGTGAAGTACAGTGTAGTGTAGTGTAGCGTACTGTAATGCAGTGTAATACACTGTAGTGTAGTGTAGTACAGTGCAGTGTAGTGTAGTACAGTGTAGTGTAGTGCAGTACGGTGTAGTGCAGTGTAGTGTAGCGAAGTGTAGTGCAGTGTAGTGTAACACAGTGTAGCGTAGTACAGTGTAGTGTAGTGTAGTACAGTGTAGTGTAATGTAGTGTAGTACAGTGTAACGTAGTGTAGTACAGTGTAGTGTAGTACAGTGTAGTGTAGTACAGTGTAGCGTAGTGTAGTCCAGTGTAGTGTAGTACAGTGTAGTGTAGTGTAGTACAGTGTAGTGTAGTACTGTGTAGTGTAGTACAGTGTAGTCCAGTGTAGTGTAGTCCAGTGTAGTGTAGTGTAGTGTTGTGTTGTACAGTGTAGTGTAGTACAGTGTAGTGTAGCGTAGTGTAGTACAGTGTAGTACAGTGTAGTGTAGTGTTGTACAGTGTAGTGTAGTACAGTGTAGTGTAGTGTAGTGTAGTGTAGTGTAGTGCAGTGCAGTATAGTGTAGTGTAGTGTAGTGTAGTGTAGTACAGTGTAGTGTAGTACATTGTAGTGTAGTGTAGTGTAGTGTAGTGTAGTGTAGTGCAGTATAGTGTAGTGTAGTACAGTGTAGTGTAGTGTAGTACAGTGTAGTGTAGTACAGTGTAGTGTAGTACATTGTAGTGTAGTGTAGTGTAGTGTAGTGTAGTGTAGTACAGTGTAGTGTAGTGTAGTGTAGTGTAGTGTAGTGTAGTACAGTGTAGTGTAGTGTAGTGTAGTACAGTGTAGTGTAGTGTAGTGTAGTACAGTGTAGTGTAGTGTAGTACAGTGTAGTACCGCGTAGTGTAGTGTAGTGTAGTACAGTGTAGTGTAATACAGTGTAGTACAGTGTAGTGTAGTGTAGTACAGTGTAGTGTAGTGTAGTGTAGTGTAGTGTAGTGAAGTACAGTGTAGTGAAGTGTAGTGTAGTGTTGTACAGTGTAGTGCAGTACAGTGTAGTGCAGTACAGTGTAGTGTAGTACAGTGTAGTGTAGTGTAGTGTAGTGTAGTGTTGTACAGTGTAGTGCAGTACAGTGTAGTGTAGTACAGTGTAGTGTAGTGTAGTGTCGTGTAGTGTTGTACAGTGTAGTGCAGTACAGTGTAGTACAGTGTAGTGTAGTGTTGTACAGTGTAGTGCAGTACAGTGTAGTGTAGTACAGTGTCGTGTAGTGTAGTACAGTGTAGTGTAGTGTAGTGTTGTACAGTGTAGTGTAGTGTAGTGAAGTGTAGTGTAGTGTAGCATAGTACAGTGTAGT
Organism: Raja brachyura; assembly: GCA_963514005.1. Next base: position 131,517,764 of record OY740783.1, read on the forward strand.
GTAGTGTAGTGTAGCGTAGTGTAGTACAGTGTAGTGCAGTGTAGTGTAGTGTTGTACAGTGTAGTGTAGTACAGTGTAGTGAAGTACAGTGTAGTGTAGTGTAGCGTAATGTAATGCAGTGTAATACACTGTAGTGTAGTGTAGTACAGTGTAGTGTAGTGTAGTACAGTGCAGTGTAGTGTAGTACAGTGCAGTGAAGTGTAGTACAGTGTAGTGTAGTGCAGTACAGTGTAGTGCAGTACAGTGTAGTGCAGTGTAGTGTAGTGTAGTGTAGCGAAGTGTAGTGCAGTGTAGTGTAACACAGTGTAGCGTAGTACAGTGTAGTGTAGTGTAGTGTAGTACAGTGTAGTGTAATGTAGTGTAGTACAGTGTAACGTAGTGTAGTACAGTGTAGTGTAGTACAGTGTAGCGTAGTGTAGTCCAGTGTAGTGTAGTACAGTGTAGTGTAGTGTAGCACTGTGTAGTGTAGTACAGTGTAGTGTAGTACAGTGTAGTGTAGTACAGTGTAGTCCAGTGTAGTGTAGTCCAGTGTAGTGTAGTCCAGTGTAGTGTAGTGTAGTACAGTGTAGTGTAGTGTAGTGTAGTGTAGTACAGTGTAGTACAGTGTAGTGTAGTGTAGTGTAGTGTAGTGTAGTGTAGTGTAGTGTAGTGTAGTGTAGTACAGTGTAGTGTAGTATAGTGTAGTGTAGTGTAGTGTAGTGTAGTACAGTGTAGTGTAGTGCAGTGTAGTGTAGTGTAGTGTAGTGTAGTGTAGTGTAGTACAGTGTAGTGTAGTATAGTGTAGTGTAGTGTAGTGTAGTGTAGTACAGTGTAGTGTAGTATAGTGTAGTGTAGTGTAGTGTAGTGCAGTGTAGTGTAGTGTAGTGTAGTGTAGTGTAGTGTAGTGTACTGTAGTGTAGTACAGTGTAGTGTAGTGTAGCGTAGTACAGTGTAGTGTAGTGTAGTGTAGTGTAGTGCAGTGTAGTGTAGTGTAGTGTAGTACAGTGTAGTGTAGTGTAGTACAGTGTAGTGTAGTGTAGTGTAGTGTAGTGTAGTACAGTGTAGTGTAGTGTAGTGTAGTGTAGTGTAGTGCAGTGTAGTGTAGTGTAGTGTAGTACAGTGTAGTGTAGTGTAGTGTAGTGCAGAATAGTGTAGTGTAGTGTAGTACAGTGTAGTACAGTGTAGTGTAGTGTAGTGCAGAATAGTGTAGTGTAGTGTAGTACAGTGTAGTACAGTGTAGTGTAGTGTAGTGTAGTGTAGTGTAGTACAGTGTAGTGTAGTGTAGTACAGTGTAGTGTAGTGTAGTGTAGTGTAGTGTAGTTTAGTGTAGTGCAGTGTAGTGTAGTGTAGTGTAGTACAGTGTAGTGTAGTGTAGTGTAGTGCAGTGTAGTGTAGTGCAGAATAGTGTAGTGTAGTGTAGTGTAGTGTAGTGTAGTGCAGAATAGTGTAGTGTAGTGTAGTGTAGTACAGTGTAGTACAGTGTAGTGTAGTGTAGTACAGTGTAGTGTAGTGTAGTACAGTGTAGTGTAGTGTAGTGTAGTGTAGTGTAGTGTAGTGTAGTACAGTGTAGTACAGTGTAGTACAGTGTAGTGTAGTGTAGTACAGTGTAGTGTAGTGTAGTGTAGTGCAGTGTAGTGTAGTGCAGAATAGTGTAGTGTAGTGTAGTGTAGTACAGTGTAGTACAGTGTAGTGTAGTGTAGTGTAGTACAGTGTAGTGTAGTGTAGTACAGTGTAGTGTAGTGTAGTACAGTGTAGTGTAGTGTAGTACAGTGTAGTACAGTGTAGTGTAGTGTAGTACAGTGTAGTACCGCGTATGTAGTGTAGTACAGTGTAGTACAGTGTAGTGTAGTGTAGTATAGTGTAGTGTAGTACAGTGTAGTGTAGTACAGTGTAGTGTAGTGTAGTGTAGTGAAGTACAGTGTAGTGAAGTGTAGTGTTGTACAGTGTAGTGCAGTACAGTGTAGTGTAGTACAGTGTAGTGTAGCGTAGTGTTGTACAGTGTAGTGCAGTACAGTGTAGTGTAGTACAGTGTAGTACATTGTAGTGTAGTACAGTGTAGTGTAGTGTAGTACAGTGTAGTGTAGTGTTGTACAGTGTAGTGCAGTACAGTGTAGTGTAGTACAGTGTTGTGTAGTGTAGTACAGTGTAGTGTAGTGTTGTACAGTGTAGTGTAGTACAGTGTAGTGAAGTGTAGTGTAGTGTAGCGTAGCGTAGTACAGTGTAGTGTAGTGTAGTGTAGCTTAGTGTAGTACAGTGTAGTGCAGTGTAGTGTAGTACAGTGTAGTGTAGTGTAGCGTAGTGTAGTACAGTGTAATACAGTGTAGCGTAGTACAGTGTAGTGTACTACAGTGTAGTGTAGTGTAGTACAGTGTAGTGTAATGTAGTGTAGTACAGTGTACCGTAGTGTAGTACAGTGTAGTGTAGTACAGTGTAGTGTAGTACAGTGTAGCGTAGTGTAGTGTAGTACAGTGTAGTGTAATGTAGTGTAGTACAGTGTAACGTAGTGTAGTACAGTGTAGTGTAGTACAGTGTAGTGTAGTACAGTGTAGCGTAGTGTAGTGTAGTCCAGTGTAGTGTAGTACAGTGTAGTGTAGTCCAGTGTAGTGTAGTACAGTGTAGTGTAGTACAGTGTAGTGTAGTGTAGTGTAGTACAGTGAAGTGTAGTACAGTGTAGTCCAGTGTAGTGTAGTCCAGTGTAGTGTAGTGTAGTACAGTGTAGTGTAGTGTAGTATAGTACAGTGTAGTGTAGTCTAGTGTAGTCCAGTGTAGTACAGTGTAGTGTAGTGTAGGGTAGCGTAGTGTAGTGTAGTGTAGTACAGTGTAGTGTAGTGTAGTGTAGTACAGTGTAGTGTAGTGTAGTGTAGTGTAGTGTAGTGTAGTGTAGTGTAGTGCAGTGTAGTGTAGTGTGGTAAAGTGTAGTTTAGTGTAGTGTACTGTAGTGTAGTACAGTGTAGTGTAGTACAGTGCAGTGTACTGTACTGTAGTGTAGTACATTGTAGTGCAGTGTAGTGTAGTAAAGTGTAGTACAGTGTAGTGCAGTGTAGTACAGTGTAGTGTAGTGTAGTGTAGTGTAGTGTAGTGTAGTGTAGTGTAGTACAGTGTAGTGTAGTGTAGTACTGTGTAGTGCAGTGTAGTGTAGTGCAGTGTAGCGTAGTGTAGTGTAGTCCAGTGTAGTGTAGTGTAGTGTAGTACAGTGTAGTACAGTGTAGTACAGTGTAGTGTAGTGTAGTGTAGTGTAGTGTAGTGTGGTGAAGTGTAGTGTAGTACAGTGCAGTGTAGTGTAGTGTAGTGCAGTGTAGTGCAGTGCAGTGTAGTGTTGTACAGTGTAGTGCAGTAGAGTGTAGTGTAGTACAGTGTAGTGTAGTGTAGTGTTGTGCAGTGTCGTGCTGTACAGTGTAGTGCAGTACAGTGTAGTGTAGTACAGTGTAGTGTAGTACAGTGTTGTACAGTGTAGTGTAGTACAGTGTAGTGTAGTACAGTGTAGTACAGTGTAGTGTAGTCCAGTGTAGTGTAGTGTAGTACAGTGTAGTGTAGTGTAGTGTAGTATAGTACAGTGTAGTGTAGTGTAGTGTAGTGCAGTGTAGTACAGTGTAGTGTAGTGTAGTGTAGTACACTGTAGTGTAGTGTAGTGTAGTGTAGTGTAGTGTAGTGTAGTGTTGTACAGTGTAGTGTAGTGTAGTGTAGTGTAGGGTAGCGTAGTGTAGTGTAGTGTAGTGTAGTACAGTGTAGTGTAGTGTAGTGTAGTGTAGTGCAGTGTAGTGTAGTGTGGTAAAGTGTAGTTTAGTGTACTGTACTGTAGTGTAGTACATTGTAGTGCAGTGTAGTGTAGTAAAGTGTAGTACAGTGTAGTGCAGTGTAGTACAGTGTAGTGTAGTGTAGTGTAGTGTAGTACAGTGTAGTGTAGTGTAGGGTAGCGTAGTGTAGTGTAGTGTAGTACAGTGTAGTACAGTGTAGTGTAGTGTAGTGTAGTGTAGTGTAGTGTAGTGTAGTGTAGTGTGGTAAAGTGTAGTTTAGTGTAGTGTACTGTAGTGTAGTACAGTGTAGTGTAGTACAGTGCAGTGTACTGTACTGTAGTGTAGTACATTGTAGTGCAGTGCAGTGTAGTAAAGTGTAGTACAGTGTAGTGCAGTGTAGTACAGTGTAGTGTAGTGTAGTGTAGTGTAGTGTAGTGTAGTACAGTGTAGTGTAGTGTAGTACTGTGTAGTGCAGTGTAGTACAGTGTAGCGTAGTGTAGTGTAGTCCAGTGTAGTGTAGTGTAGTCCAGTGTAGTGTAGTGTAGTAAAGTGTAGTACAGTGTAGTGCAGTGTAGTGCAGTGTAGTACAGTGTAGCATAGTGTAGTGTAGTCCAGTGTAGTGTAGTGTAGTACAGTGTAGTACAGTGTAGTACAGTGTAGTGTAGTGTAGTGTGGTGAAGTGCAGTGTAGTGCAGTGCAGTGTAGTGTTGTACAGTGTAGTGCAGTAGAGTGTAGTGTAGTACAGTGTAGTGTAGTGTAGTGTTGTGCAGTGTCGTGCTGTACAGTGTAGTGCAGTACAGTGTAGTGTAGTACAGTGTAGTGTAGTACAGTGTTGTACAGTGTAGTGTAGTACAGTGTAGTGTAGTACAGTGTAGTACAGTGTAGTGTAGTACAGTGTAGTGTAGTGTAGTGTAGTGTAGTGTAGTACAGTGTAGTGTAGTGTAGTGTAGTGTTGTACAGTGTAGTGCAGTACAGTGTAGTGTAGTACAGTGTAGTACATTGTAGTGTAGTACAGTGTAGTGTAGTGCTGTACAGTGTAGTGCAGTACAGTGTAGTGTAGTACAGTGTAGTGTAGTGTAGTGTTCTACAGTGTAGTGTAGTGTAGTACAGTGTAGTGAAGTGTAGTGTAGCGTAGTACAGTGTAGTGTAGTGTAGTGTAGTGTGGTGTAGCGTAGTGTAGTACAGTGTAGTGCAGTACAGTGTAGTGCAGTACAGTGGAGTGAAGTACAGTGTAGTGTAGCGTAGTGTAATGCAGTGTAATACACTGTAGTGTAGTGTAGTACAGTGTAGTGTAGTGTAGTACAGTGTAGTGTAGTACAGTGTAGTGTACTGCAGTACAGTGTAGTGTAGCGTAGTGTAGTACAGTGTAGTGTAGTACAGTGTAGTGTAATGTAGTGTAGTACAGTGTAGTGTAGTGTAGTACAGTGTAGTGCAGTGTAGTGCAGTGTAGTGCAGTGTAGTGTAGTGCATTGTAGCGTAGTGCAGTGTAGTCCAGTGTAGTGTAGTACAGTGTAGTGTAGTGTAGTACAGTGTAGTGTAGTACAGTGTAGTGTAGTGTAGTACAGTGTAGTGTAATATAGTGTAGTGTAGTACAGTGTAGTGTAGTACAGTGTAGTACAGTGTAGTACAGTGTAGTGTAGTGTAGTACAGTGTAGTGTAGTGTACTGTAGTGTAGTGCAGTGTAGTGTAGTGTAGTGTAGTGTAGTACATTGTCGTACAGTGTAGTACAGTGTAGTGTAGTGTAGTGTAGTGCAGTGTAGTGTAGTGTAGTGCAGTGTAGTGTAGTACAGTGTAGTATAGTACAGTGCAGTGTAGTGTAGTACAGTGTAGTGTAGTACAGTGTAGTGTAATGTAGTGTAGTACAGTGTAGTGTAGTACAGTGTAGTATAATGTAGTGTAGTACAGTGTAGTGTAGTACAGTGTAGTGCAGTGTAGTGTAGTACATTGTAGCGTAGTGCAGTGTAGTCCAGTGTAGTGTAGTCCAGTGTAGTGTAGTACAGTGTATTTCATTTCGGAGTCACGTGAGTGACTTCGTGAAGAGCCCGCCGGCGCGCATGCTCGACATATCGTCGTAACGCGTTGCTGCGACGGCTGGCGGTGGAGCGCGCTCCTCGCCAGCCCTTCAGAAGGGGCCACGTAGGTGAGTATTCCACCTTTAGTTGGTGGTCCTTGTTGCCTGATTATGTCTTGCAGCAAGGACATGGATGGGAGTTCGAAGGGCCGGAGGACGTCAGGACGAGTTCGCCGGTCAACAGTTCCGGGGCCTTTTCCATCGGCAGTACCTGCAGCGCAGGCCGGGACTCAGGCGGAGATGTGGGTAAGCCCTGTGTTCACAGGTCCAGATCCGCCAGCACACCACAGCTCGGAGGAGTTCGGTGAGGAGGAGTGTGGTGTGCCGCCAGAGCAGGGGGACCCTGCCATGGCAGTCAGGTTGTCAGCGGGCTCGCTGGCGACCTCGAGCAGGGCATGTGCCGTTGCACGGCCTGTTCCACTCAGCCCTCCGAGAAGGGGGAGGGGAGGAGCCCAGAAGCCTAACCCTGTTAGGGCTAAGGCATTGCCTGTCGCGGAGGAGCGGTCAGGTTCCAGGGCGAGACCCGGGGCGGCTGTGAGGTCCAGCCGGCACACCCCGACTCTCGACGCCGGGACGGGTCGGTTGAGTCGGGTCTCGTCGCGGTCGTCGAGCCCCCCATGGATGGGTGGGCGGCACCATGCGTCGGCAACGTCCACGATGTGGGCAGCCGGCAAGACTGCGCGGGCCCCAGGCAGCCATGCTTCGGCTGGTGCCGACACCTCGCCGCATGTGCCCTTAGTGGCAGCGGCTTCAGCTCTCGCTAAACGGAGGCGATTGAACACGCCCGCGCAGGAATCGCGCAGTTTCGCCTCGGCGGCTGTTAGCGACAACTACCGGCACCGGCAGGGCCTCGACGAGGTGCGGGCCGATGACAGGAGCCCGGTTTTCTTTTCAGAGCCGGAGGACTCCGACCACCTGAGTGTTCAGGGTGAAGGGCGTATTGACCGTATGGAGCGGCTGCTGGAGCTCCTGCTTCAATGACGAGCTACTAAAGCGTCAACAACAGCAGGGCAGCAACAGGCACAGGGCGTCTTCACCAACATCTACTATCAGCCTGGAGCAGCACGAGGAGGAGGTTCTGGTGGATCCCGTACCACCTCCGGTGGAGGTGCCAGCGGAGGAACTTTTGGATGTGGCGACCAAATTCGCGGCCCCACATACGGCTGGTCTTCCTCTCAATTCAAAGCTGGCAGCCACAGTGGACTTTCTTAATAATCAGGTGCTGCAGGAAGAAGTCCTTATCCAGGCTATGAGCCGTCACAAGGCTCCATCAAACTGCAACTCCCTCAACGTGCCTGTGGTCAATACGCCAATATGGGGCAACATCAGTGCGGCTATCCGTCAACAAGAGCTACAATTGCAGCGGATCCTGAAACTCCTCACGGCCGGTATTACCGCCTTTGCGCGGTCGGTGGACGAGGACGAGCTGAATTTGGACCAGGAAGATGCTCTGGCCTTATTGTGCGCGACCCAGCACGAAATCAACGGGTTTCGCAAAAACAGCATCCGCCCAGCACTCAACCCGAAGTTTGCAGGATTGTGCAAACCACCGCCGCCGCCGCCGCCCCGTCAGCTCTTTGGTGAGGACCTCTCGAAGAGAGTCAAAGAGCTTGACGAACAAGCCAAAACGGTGGGGATCATGCGCTCTAAGAGTGCCCCCACACCGTCCGGCTCAAAAGCTCCATACATTCGCTCACGAGGGTCGGCCAGGGCCTCGACGAGGACTCACCCTCTAGCTCCACAACGACAACAACACCAGAACCAGCACCAAGGGTCTTTTTTAGGACAGGGTCGGCAGAGACCTTTTTGGAAATCGAAGACGCCGCGCCCTCAAGCCAACCCAGCACCTCCACGGCCACCCACACGTGTCAAGGACCGCCGGTAACCACGGAGGTGAGGGGGTCTGGTTCTCTTTTTTCTCTCTGTTTCACTTCCCATGTTGGTGGTCGTTTACGGTTGTTTTTGGATGCATGGGGTAATTTTACTGGTGATGAGTATGTGTTGCGGAATATTCAGGGGCATAAAATTGAGTTTATTAATGGCGACGTTCCTCCATCCCAGCACATGCCTGGTCGTACGTTCAAATTGTCTGCTGCAGAACAGGCAGCAGGTTATAAGGAAATTTTAAGTCTGGTACAGAAGGGTGTGATTGAGAAAACGGTGCATGAGCCAATTGAATTTGTTTCGAACATATTTACTAGACCTAAGAAGGATGGAGGCTGTCGTGTCATCATTGATCTAACCCGTTTGAATACGTTTGTAACATATACTCATTTTAAAATGGATACGTTTGAAACAGCCAAATCATTGATTTCTCATGGCTGCTTTATGGCATGCATTGATTTAAGGGATGCATATTATTCAGTATCCATCCAGAAATATGATAGAAGGTTTTTGAAATTTATCTGGATGGGGCAACTTTGGCAGTATAAGGCTTTGCCTAATGGGCTCACTACAGCCCCTAGATTGTTCACTAAATTGGTGAAGCCAATCATGGCTTATTTGAGACAAAGACATCATATAGTTATGGCCTATTTAGATGATGTCTTTATTGTGGGCCACACCCTGCATTTGGCTGAACAGGGTGTTGCAGCTGCTGTCAATATATTTCAACAATTAGGATTCATTGTCCATCCAGAGAAATCGAAGTTCTGCCCTGCCCAGGTAATTAATTACCTAGGGTTCACGGTGAACTCAATGAGTATGAGAATAACTATACCAATTAACAAAATTGAGGAAGTCACTCAGGTGTGCAGAGATTTAATTGGCACCAATATACCATCGATTCGGCATACAGCCACAGTAATTGGCAAGCTAGTGGCTTTGTTTCCGGCAGCACGATATGGGCCTTTGCATTATCAGAATTTGCAAAGAGCTAAAATTATTGCGTTAAAACGGAACGCTGGTCATTACGATCGATCAATGCAGCTGCCGTCCGAAGCGATAACTGAGTTGCAATGGTGGGTGTGTCACATTAGCAACTCATTTAAGCCTGTTAGGGAGGCTAATCCGGTGGTATATTTACAGACTGATGCAAGCTCCAATGGCTGGGGAGCTACTGATAATTGCTCTAGTTGTGGGGGCAGATGGGACACCCTTGAGGCATCGATGTTGTTGACTCAAGGGATTAACTATTTGGAGTTGCTGGCAGCATTCCACGGACTTCGTGCATATTGTTCCAAGCTTGTTGGAGCACACGTCCGTCTCCAAATAGACAACACCACAGCTGTGGCATATTTAAACCATATGGGTGGTACCAGGTCAGTTTCGTGTGACAAATTGGCTAACTCAATTTGGCTCTGGTGTGTTCAAAGAGACATTTGGATTTCAGCTACCTATTTGCCAGGTGAGCTTAATACTGTGGCGGACACCAGGTCACGCAAATTTAATGACAACATTGAATGGATGTTGCATCCTGAGATTTTTCTAAAGTCACAGCCAAATTTGGTAAACCGGACATTGACCTTTTTGCGTCACGGTTAAACCATCAGGTACCAGCCTACGTTTCATGGGAACCAGATCCTGGGGCAATAGCGCTAGATGCATTCTCGCTGGACTGGGGGAATTGGGTTTTCTATGCCTTCCCTCCGTTTTGCCTCATCAGTCGGGTATTGGGAAAGATTCAGGCAGATGCTGCCAAGGGCATCCTTATTATACCCGACTGGCCCACACAGCCTTGGTATCCGGTGGTCTTTGACATGCTCAACGAACCTTGGGTCCTTTTGAAGGGTTGCCCACAATTGGTTACTCACCCTGTCTCAGGGGAGCCGCATCCCTGCCATGGCTATTTAAATTTGTTGGCTTGCAGGTTCTGAACAGGCCGTTAGTCCAATACGGCCTCTCGGCTCGGACCATGGATACCACCAGGGCGTCGTGTCGAGAGTCTACAAGGCGAAGATACCGCTTGCATATTAAGAAGTGGGAAGCCTACTGCAGCCGCTCTCGCATCACGTACGATGACGTGACAACAACCGACGTCCTGGAATTCCTCGCGGGGTTGCACCATGATGAACACTTAAGTTACAGTGCCATCAACAGCGCCAGAAGTGCGCTATCGTTCTACCTCAGTTGGAGGTAGGATCCAACAGGCTAGTGTCCAGACTCATGCGGGGTATATTCAATATGAATCCGCCTATACCACGCTATAATATCACCTGGGATGTCAGGGACGTATTAACCCTGCTCAGGACGTGGTCTCCCATGGAAGGGCTCCAACTGGACCAACTCACCATGAAGCTGGTGATGTTACTAGCGCTGACTTCAGCTCAGAGGGTACAGACACTACACAAACTGCGTGTCGACAAAATGACAGCTACCCCTACAGAAGTAGTCTTTTTCGTTGACGAGCTACTAAAGCAGCATAGACCTGGGTGCACAGGGCTGCAGCTGAAGTTCCCGGCATACCCCGCAGATGCTAGGCTATGTTTAGTCTCACATATCCGCCACTATGTCAAAGTGACGGCACGCATCAGAGGAATGGAGAGATACCTGCTTGTCACTCACAAGAGACCTCATCATCGAGTGACAGTCCAGACGATATCCATGTGGCTTCCAGTCGTCTTGGGTAAGTCAGGTATCGACACTAATGTGTTCAAGTCTCTTTCCACCAGGGCTGCATCGACGTCAAGGGCGAGGGTCATGGAGGTGCCCATGGACCAAATTCTCGCCACAGCAGGATGGGCTAATGAAGCTGTGTTCCAGCGTTTTTATAACAAGCCTGTTGCTGCTCCTCTACGGTTCGCAGAAGCCGTGCTGAATGCAGGTCACGAACGTGGAGATGTCCCCGCATGAGGGGTTTTGTTTTGTTGTTAATAACTCTGCTCTTGTTTTGCAGTATGAACTATTGAGCAAGTTTGTTCCTCCCATCCATCCCTGGTAGTGGTGTGTCAGCATGGACGTGGTCCAGGGCGTGTAATCACAGAAGCTTTGAAGTCTTCACGAAGTCACTCACGTGACTCCGAAATGAAATAGTAAGATTGAACGAGAACTTACCAGTTCGAAGGTTGATCTTTATTTCATGAGGAGTCGAAGTGAGGGATTTCGTGCCCTCCTCGCCCAACCCTCAATCACCTTCATCTGGTAATCTTAGTCAATTCAATCATACTATGCGAAGTCATTTCTATTGTTGGTTCTGTGATTCCACGCCGCTACTTTGAAGTATGTCGAGCATGCGCGCCGGCGGGCTCTTCACGAAATCCCTCACTTCGACTCCTCATGAAATAAAGATCAACCTTCGAACTGGTAAGTTCTCGTTCAATCTTACTAGTGTAGTGTAGTACAGTGTAGTGTAGTGTAGTACAGTGTAGTGTAGTATAGTGTAGTGTAGTACAGTGTAGTACAGTGTAGTGTAGTGTAGTACAGTGTAGTACAGTGTAGTGTAGTGTAGTGTAGTGTAGTGTAGTACAGTGTAGTGTAGTGTGGTACAGTGTAGTGTAGTGTACTGTAGTGTAGTACAGTGCAGTGTAGTGTATTAAAGTGTAGTACATTGTAGTGCAGTGTAGTGTAGTAAAGTGTAGTACAGTGTAGTGTAGTATAGTGTAGTGTAGTGTAGTACAGTGCAATGTAGTGTAGTACAGTGTAGTGTAGTGTATTAAAGTGTAGTACAGTGTAGTGCAGTGTAGTGTAGTAAAGTGTAGTACAGTGTAGTGTAGTGTAGTACAGTGTAGTGTAGTGTAGTACAGTGTAGTGTAGTGTAGTACAGTGTAGTACAGTGTAGTGTAGTGTAGTACAGTGTAGTATAGTACAGTGTAGTGCAGTATAGTGTAGCGTAGTACAGTGTAGCGTAGTGTAGTGTATTGTAGTGTAGTACAGTGTAGTGTAGTGTAGTACAGTGCAGTGTAGTGTAGTGTAGTACAGTGTAGTGCAGTACAGTGTAGTGTGGTGTAGCGTAGTGTAATGCAGTGTAATACACTGTAGTGTAGTGTAGTACAGTGTAGTGTAGTGTAGTGTAGTGTTGTACAGTGTAGTGCTGCACAGTGTAGTGCAGTACAGTGTAGTGTAGTACAGTGTAGTACATTGTAGTGTAGTACAGTGTAGTGTAGTGTAGTACAGTGTAGTGTAGTGTAGTGTTGTACAGTGTAGTGCAGTGTAGTGTAGTGTAGTGTAGTACAGTGTAGTGTAGTACAGTGTAGTGTAGTACAGTGTAGTGTAGTGTACTGTAGTGTAGTGTAGTGTAGTGTAGTACAGTGTAGTACAGTGTAGTACAGTGTAGTGTAGTGTAGTGTAGTGCAGTGTAGTGTAGTGTAGTGCAGTGTAGTGTAGTACAGTGTAGTATAGTACAGTGTAGTATAGTACAGTGTAGTATAGTACAGTGCAGTGTAGTGTAGTACAGTGTAGTGTAGTACAGTGTAGTGTAATGTAGTGTAGTACAGTGTAGTGTAGTACAGTGTAGTATAATGTAGTGTAGTACAGTGTAGTGTAGTACAGTGTAGTGCAGTGTAATGTAGTACATTGTAGCGTAGTGCAGTGTAGTCCAGTGTAGTGTAGTCCAGTGTAGTGTAGTGCAGTGTAGTGTAGTACAGTGTAGTGTAGTGTAGTACAGTGTAGTGTAGTATAGTGTAGTGTAGTGTAGTACAGTGTAGTACAGTGTAGTGTAGTGTAGTACAGTGTAGTACAGTGTAGTGTAGTGTAGTGTAGTACAGTGTAGTGTAGTGTAGTGTAGTACAGTGTAGTGTAGTGTAGTACAGTGTAGTGTAGTATGGTGTAGTGTAGTGTAGTGTAGTACAGTGTAATGTAGTGTAGTACAGTGTAGTACAGTGTAGTGTAGTGTACTGTAGTGTAGTACAGTGCAGTGTAGTGTATTAAAGTGTAGTACATTGTAGTGCAGTGTAGTGTAGTAAAGTGTAGTACAGTGTAGTGTAGTGTAGTACAGTGTAGTGTAGTACAGTGTAGTGCAGTATAGTGTAGTGTAGTACAGTGTAGTGTAGTGTAGTACAGTGTAGTGCAGTGTAGTGTAGTACAGTGTAGTGTAGTGTAGTGTAGTGTAGTGTAGTGTAGTGTAGTCCAGTGTAGTGTAGTACAGTGTAGTGTAGTGTAGTGTAGTGTAGTGTAGTGTAGTGTAGTGTAGTCCAGTGTAGTGTAGTCCAGTGTAGTGTAGTGTAGTGTAGTACAGTGCAGTGTAGTACAGTGCAGTATAGTACAGTGTAGTGTAGTACAGTGTAGTACACTACTGTACTACACTACACTGTACTACACTACACTGTACTACACTACACTGTACTGCACTACGCTACACTACACTACACTACACTGTACTACACTACACTACACTACACTACACTGTACTACACTACACTACACTGTACTACACTGCACTACACTACACTACACTACACTGTAGTACACTACACTACACTGTACTACACTACACTACACTACACTACACTGTACTACACTACACTACACTACACTACACTGGACTACACTACACTACACTGTACTATACACTGTACTACACTACACTACACTGTACTACGCTACACTGTACTACACTACACTATACTGTACTACACTACACTGCACTACACTGTACTACACTACACGACACTGTAGTTCACTACACTACACTACACTGCACTACACTTCACTAGACTGTACTGCACTACACTTCACTAGACTGTACTACACTACACTACACTGTACTACACTACACTGCAATGTACTACACTGTACTACACTACACTGCACTACACTGTACTACACTACACTACACTGTACTACACTACACTGCAATGTACTACACTATACTACACTACACTGCACTACACTGTACTACACTACACCGCAATACACTTCACTACACTGTACTACACTAAACTACACTGTACTACACTACACTACACTACACTACACTACACTACACTGTACTACACTACATTACACTGTACTACACTACACTACACTACACTACACTACACTACACTGTCCTACACTACACTACACTACACTGTACTACACTACACTGTACTACACTACACTGTACTTCACTACACTGTACTACACTACACTGTACTGCACTACGCTACACTACACTACACTACACTACACTGTACTACACTACACTACACTGTACTGTACTACACTACACTACACTACACTACACTACACTGTACTGTACTACACTGTAATACACTACACTACACTACACTACACTACACTACACTACACTGTACTGTACTACACTGTACTACAGTACACTGTACTGCACTACACTGTACTACACTACACTACACTGTACTGTACTACTCTGTACTACACTACGCTACACTACACTACACTACACTGTACAACACTACACTACACTGTACTACACTACACTACACTGTACTGCATTACACTGTACAACACTACACTACACTGTACTACACTACACTGTACTACACTTTACTAAACTACACTGCACTACACTATACTGTACTACACTACACTGTACTACACTACACTGCACTACACTGCACTGTACTGTACTACACTACACTGTACTACACTACATTACACTACACTGTACTGTACTACACTACACTACTACACTACACTACACTGTACTGTACTACACTGTACTACACTACACTACACTGTACTGCACTACACTGTACTACACTACACTACACTGCACTGCACTACACTACACTGTACTACACTACACTACACTGTAGTGCACTACACTGTACTACACTACACTACACTGTACTACACTACACTGTACTACACTGCACTGTACTACACTACACTACACTGTACTGCACTACACTGTACTACACTACGCTACACAACACTACACTACACTGTACTGCACTGCACTGTACTACACTACACTACACTACACTGTACTACACTACACTACACTACACTGTACTGCACTACACTGCACTACACTGTACTACACTACACTGTACTACACTATACACTGTACTACACTACACTGCACTACACTGTACTACACTACACTAAACTGTACTGTACTACACTACACTACACTGTACTAAACTACACTGCACTACACTGTACTACACTGTACTATACGACACTGTAGTACACTACACTACACTACACTGTACTACACTACACTACACTACACTGCAATGTACTACACTGTACTACACTACACTATACACTGTACCACACTATTCTACACTGCACTACACTTCACTACACTATACTACACTACACTGCAATGCACTACACTACACTACACTACACTACACTACACTGTACTACACTACACTACACGGTACTACACAACACTACACTACAATACACTGTACTACACTACACTACACTAGACTACACTACACTACACTGCAATGTACTACACTACACTGTACCACACTACACTATACTGTACTACACTGTACTACACTGCACTACACTGTACTTCACTACACTGTACAACACTACACTGTACTACACTACACTGTACTACACTGCACTACACTGTACTTCACTGCACTGTACTACACTACACAGTACAACACTACACTACACTACACTGTACTACACTGCACTGCACTGCACTTCACTACACTGTACTACACTACACTACACTACACTACACTACACTGTAGTACACTACACTGTACTACACTACACTACACTGCACTACACTGTACTGCACTACATTGTTCTGCACTACACTGTACAACACTACACTACACTGTACTACACTACACTACACTGTACTACACTATATTATACTACACTGTACTACACTGCACTACACTTTACTGCACTACATTGTTCTGCACTACACTACAACACTACACTACACTGTACTACACTACACTACACTACACTACACTGTACTACACTACACTACACTGTACTACACTACACTGTACTGCACTACACTACACTACACTGCACTACACTACACTACACTGTACTACACTACACTACACTGTACTGCACTACACTACACTGTACTGCACTACACTGTACTGCACTACACTACACTACACTACACTGTACTACACTACACTACACTGTACTACACTACACCACACTACACTGTACTACACTACACTGCAATGTACTACACTGCACTACACTACACTGCACTACACTACACTACACTGTACTACACTACACTACACTGTACTACACTACACCACACTACACTGTACTACACTACACTGCAATGTACTACACTGTACTACACTACACTACACTACACTGTACTTCACTACAATGTAATACACTACACTGCACTACACTGTACTACACCACACTACACTGTACTACACTACATTACACTGTACTACACTACACTACACTACACTACACTGTACTACACTACACTACACTACACTACACTACACTACACTGTACTACACTACACTACACTGTACTACACTACACTGTACTACACTACACTGTACTACACTACACTACACTACACTGTACTACACTACACTGTACTACACTACACTACACCGCAATACACTTCACTACACCGCAATACACTTCACTACACTGTACTACACTAAACTACACTACACTACACTACACTATACTACACTACACTACACTACACTACACTGTACTACACTACATTACACTGTACTACACTACACTACACTACACTACACTACACTACACTGTACTACACTACACTACACTACACTGTACTACACTGTACTACACTACACTGTACTACACTACACTGTACTACACTACACTACACTACACTACACTGTACTACACTACATTACACTGTACTACACTACACTACACTACACTACACTACACTGTACTACACTACACTACACTACACTACACTGTACTACACTACATTACACTGTACTACACTACACTACACTACACTACACTACACTACACTGTACTACACTACACTACACTACACTACACTGTACTACACTGTACTACACTACACTACACTACACTACACTGTACTACACTACACTACACTACACTACACTGTACTACACTACATTACACTGTACTACACTACATTACACTGTACTACACTACACTACACTACACTACACTACACTGTACTACACTACACTACACTGTACTACACTACACTGTACTACACTACACTGTACTGCACTACGCTACACTACACTACACTACACTACACTGTACTGTACTACACTACACTACACTACACTACACTACACTACACTGCACTACACTACACTACACTGTACTGTACTACACTGTACTACACTACACTACACTGTACTACACTACACTACACTACACTGTACTGTACTACACTGTACTACACTACACTACACTACACTACACTACACTACACTGTACTGTACTACACTACACTACACTACACTACACTACACTGTACTGTACTACACTGTACTACACTACACTACACTGTACTACACTACACTACACTACACTACACTACACTACACTACACTGTACTACACTACATTACACTACACTGTACTGTACTACACTACACTACTACACTACACTACACTACACTGTACTGTACTACACTGTACTACACTACACTACACTGTACTGCACTACACTGTACTACACTACTACACTACACTACACTACACTGTACTGCACTACACTGTACTACACTACTACACTACACTACACTACACTGTACTGCACTACACTGTACTACACTACACTACACTGTACTGCACTACACTGTACTACACTACACTACACTGTACTACACTACGCTACACTACACTACACTGTAGTGCACTACACTGTACTACACTACACTGTACTGCACTACACTGTACAACACTACACTACACTGTACTACACTACACTGTACTACACTACACTGTACTACACTGCACTGTACTACACTACGCTACACAACACTACACTACACTGTACTGCACTGCACTGTACTACACTACACTACACTGTACTACACTACACTACACTACACTGTACTGCACTACACTGCACTACACTGTACTACACTACACTGTACTACACTACACTACACTGTACTACACTACACTGCACTACACTGTACTACACTACACTACACTGTACTGTACTGTACTACACTACACTGTACTAAACTACACTGCACTACACTGTACTACACTGTACTATACGACACTGTAGTACACTACACTACACTACACTGTACTACACTACACTACACTACACTGCAATGTACTACACTGTACTACACTACACTATACACTGTACCACACTACTCTACACTGCACTACACTTCACTACACTATACTACACTACACTGCAATGCACTACACTACACTACACTACACTACACTACACTGTACTACACTACACTACACGGTACTACACAACACTACACTACAATACACTGTACGACACTACACTACACTAGACTACACTACACTACACTGCAATGTACTACACTACACTGTACTACACTACACTACACTGTACTAAACTGTACTACACTACACTGCACTACACTGTACCACACTACACTATACTGTACTACACTGTACTACACTGCACTACACTGTACTTCACTACACTGTACTACACTACACAGTACAACACTACACTACACTACACTGTACTACACTGCACTGCACTGCACTTCACTACACTGTACTACACTACACTACACTACACTGCACTACACTGTACTACACTACACTGTAGTACACTACACTGTACTACACTACACTACACTGCACTACACTGTACTGCACTACATTGTTCTGCACTACACTGTACAACACTACACTACACTGTACTACACTACACTACACTGTACTACACTATATTATACTACACTGTACTACACTGCACTACACTGTACTGCACTACATTGTACTGCACTACACTGTACAACACTACACTACACTGTACTACACTACACTACACTGTACTACACTACACTACACTGTACTACACTACACTGTACTGCACTACACTACACTACACTGCACTACACTACACTGTACTACACTACACTACACTGTACTGCACTACACTACACTGTACTGCACTGCACTACACTACACTACACTGTACTACACTACACTACACTGTACTACACTACACTACACTGTACTACACTACACCACACTACACTGTACTACACTACACTGCAATGTACTACACTGCACTACACTACACTACACTGTACTACACTACACTACACTGTACTACACTACACCACACTACACTGTACTACACTACACTGCAATGTACTACACTGTACTACACTACACTACACTGTACTTCACTACAATGTAATACACTACACTGCACTACACTGTACTACACCACACTACACTGTACTACACTACATTACACTACACTACACTGTACTACACTACACTACACTACACTACACTACACTACACTGTACTACACTACACTGTACTACACTACACTACACTACACTACACTACACTGTACTACACTACACTACACTACACTACACTACACTACACTGTACTACACTACACTGTACTACACTACATTACACTACACTGTACTATACTACACTACACTTTACTGTACTACACTACACTGTACTACACTACACTACACTACACTACACTGCAATGTACTACACTGTACTACACTACACTACACTACACTGTACTACATTACACTGCAATGTACTACACTGCACTACACTACACTGTACTACACTACACTACACTACACTACACTACACTGTACAACACTACACTGTACTACACTACACTACACTGTACTACACTACACTGTACTACACTACACTGTACTACACTACACTGCACTGCACTACACTACACTACACTACACTACACTACACTACACTACACTACACTGTAATGTACTACACTACACTACACTACACTACACTACAGTGTACTACACTACACTACACTACACTACACTACACTGTACTACACTACACTACACTACACTGTACTACACTACACTACACTGCAATGTACTACACTACACTACACTGTACTACACTACACTACACTGTACTGCACTGTACTATACGACACTGTAGTACACTACACTACTCTACACTACACTACACTGTACTACACTACACTACACTGTACTAAACTGTACTACACTACACTGCACTACACTGTACCACACTACACTACACTATACTGTACTACACTACACTGCACTACACTACACTGTACTACACTACACTACACTGTACTACACTACACTACTCTAAACCGTACTACACTACACTACAGTGTATTACACTGCATTACACTACGCTACGCTACACTACACTACACTGTACTGCACTACACTACACTACACTGTAATGTACTACACTACACTACACTACACTGTACTACACTACACTACACTACACTGTACTACACTACACTGTACTACACTACACTACACTGTACTACACCACACTGCACTACACTGTACTACACTGTACTATACGACACTGTAGTACACTACACTACACTGCACTACACTTCACTACACTGTACTACACTACACTGCAATGTACTACACTGTACTACACTACACTACACTGTACTACACTACTCTACACTGCACTACACTGTACTACACTACACTACACTACACTGTACTACACTACACTACACTGTACTACACTACACTACACTGTACTAAACTGTACTACACTACACTGCACTACACTGTACCACACTACACTACACTATACTGTACTACACTACACTGCACTACACTACACTGTACTACACTACACTGTATTACACTACACTACACTGTACTACTCCACGCTACACTGTACTACACTACGCTACACTGTACTGTACTACACTACACTATACTGTACTACACTACACTGCACTACACTACACTGTACTACACTACACTGTACTACACTACACTACACTGTACTACACTACGCTACACTATACTGTACTACACTACACTACACTAGACTACACTACACTACACTGCAATGTACTACACTACACTGTACTACACTACACTACACTGTACTAAACTGTACTACACTACACTGCACCACACTGTACCACACTACACTATACTGTACTACACTGTACTACACTGCACTACACTGTACTTCACTACACTGTACTACACTACACTGTACTACACTACACTGCACTACACTGTACTTCACTGCACTACACAGTACAACACTACACTACACTACACTGTACTACACTGCACTGCACTGCACTTCACTACACTGTACTACACTACACTACACTACACTGTACTGCACTACATTGTTCTGCACTACACTGTACAACACTACACTACACTGTACTACACTACACTACACTACACTACACTGTACTACACTACACTACACTGTACTACACTACACTGTACTACACTACACTACACTGTACTACACTACATTGTACTGCACTACACTACACTACACTGCACTACACTACACTACACTGTACTATACTACACTACACTACACTGTACTGCACTACACTACACTGTACTGCACTACACTACACTGTACTGCACTACACTACACTACACTGTACTACACTACACTACACTGTACTACACTACACTACACTACACTGTACTACACTACACCACACTACACTGTACTACACTACACTGCAATGTACCACACTGCACTACACTACACTGCACTACACTACACTGCACTACACTACACTACATTGTACTACACTACACTACAATGTACTACACTACACCACACTACACTGTACTACACTACACTACACTGCAATGTACTACACTGTACTACACTACACTACACTACACTACACTACACTACACTGTACTTCACTACAATGTAATACACTACACTGCACTACACTGTACTACACCACACTACACTGTACTACACTACACTACACTGTACTACACTACACTACACTACACTACACTACACTACACTACACTGTACTACACTACACTGTACTACACTACACTACACTACACTACACTGTACTACACTACATTACACTACACTGTACTACACTACACTGTACTACACTACATTACACTACACTGTACTACACTACACTACACTACACTACACTACACTACACTACACTACACTTTACTGTACTACACTACACTGTACTACACTACACTACACTACACTACACTACACTGCAATGTACTACACTGTACTACACTACACTACACTACACTACACTGTACTACATTACACTGCAATGTACTACACTGCACTGCACTACACTGTACTACACTACACTACACTACACTGTACAACACTACACTGTACTACACTACACTACACTGTACTACACTACACTGTACTACACTACACTGTACTGCACTACACTGCACTACACTGTACTACACTGTACTATATGACACTGTAGTACACTACACTACTCTACACTACACTACACTGTACTACACTACACTACACTGCAATGTACTACACTACACTACACTGTACTACACTACACTACACTGTACTACACTGTACTATACGACACTGTAGTACACTACACTACTCTACACTACACTACACTGTACTACACTACACTGTACTACACTACACTACACTGCACTACACTACACTGTACTAAACTGTACTACACTACACTGCACTACACTGTACCACACTACACTACACTATACTGTACTACACTACACTGCACTACACTACACTGTACTACACTACACTACGCTACGCTACACTACACTACACTGTACTACACTACACTACACTACACTGTACTACACTACACTGTACTACACTACACTACACTGTACTACACCACACTGCACTACACTGTACTACACTGTACTATACGACACTGTAGTACACTACACTACACTGCACTACACTTCACTACACTGTACTACACTACACTGCAATGTACTACACTGTACTACACTACACTACACTGTACTACACTACTCTACACTGCACTACACTGTACTACACTACACTACACTACACTGCAATGTACTACACTACACTACACTACACTGTACTACACTACACTACACTGTACTACACTACACTACACTGTACTAAACTGTACTACACTACACTGCACTACACTGTACCACACTACACTACACTATACTGTACTACACTACACTGCACTACACTACACTGTACTACACTACACTGCACTACACTACACTACACTGTACTACACTACGCTACACTGTACTACACTACGCTACACTATACTGTACTACACTACACTGCACTACACTACACTGTACTACACTACACTGCACTACACTACACTACACTGTACTACACTACACTGCACTACACTACACTACACTGCACTACACTACGCTACACTATACTGTACTACACTACACTACAGTGTATTACACTGCATTACACTATGCTACACTACACTATACTGTACTACACTGTACTACACTACACTACACTGTACTACACTGCACTACACTGTACTTCACTACACTGCACTACATTACACTGTACTCCACTACACTACACTACACTACACTGTACTACACTGCACTACACTGTACTTCACTACACTGTACTACACTACACTGTACTAGACTACACTACACTGTACTACACTACACTACACTGTACTACACTGCACTACACTGTACTTCACTACACTGTACTACACTACACTGTACTACACTACACTACCCTGTACTGTACCACACTACACTGTACTACACTACACTGTACTATACTACACTACACTGCACTACACTCTACTACACTGTACTACACTACACTACACTACACTGTACTACACTACATTACACTACACTGTACTACATTACACTGTACTACACTACATTACACTACACTGTACTACATTACACTGTACTACACTACATTACACTACACTGTACTACACTACACTACACTGTACTACACTACGTTACACTACACTACACTGTACTACACTACACTACACTACACTACACTGTACTACACTACATTACACTACACTGTACTACACTACACTACACTGTACTACACTACACTGTACTACACTACACTACACTACACTGTACTACACTACATTACACTACACTGTACTACACTACACTACACTGTACTACACTGTACTACACTACGCCACACTACACTACACTACACTGTACTTCACTGCAATGTAATACACTGCACTGTACTACACTGCACAGTACTACTCTACACTACACTGTACTACACTAAGCTACACAACACTACACTGTACTACACTACACTACACTGTACTACACTACACTACTCTACACTTCACTGTACTACACTACACTACACTGCAATGTACTACACTGTACTACACTACACTGTACTACACTACACTGTACTACACTGCACTACACTACACTGTACTACACTACACTACACTACACTGTACTACACTACACTACACTGTACTGCACTACACTGTACTACACTATACTACACTACACTGCACTACACTGTACTTCACTACACTGTACAACACTACACTGTACTACACTACACTACACTGTACTGCACTACACTGCACTACACTACACTACACTACACTACACTACACTATGCTACACTACACTACACTACACTACACTGTACTACACTACACTACACTGTACTACACTGCACTACACTGCACTACACTACACTACACTGTACTACACTACAGTACACTGCACTACACTACACTGTAGTGCACTACACTGTACAACACTACACTACACTGTACTGCACTACACTGTACTGCACTACACTGTACTACACTGCACTACACTGTACTGCACTACACTGTACAACACTACACTACACTGTACTGCACTACACTGTACTACACTACACTACACTACACTATACTGTACTACACTACACTACACTGTACTACACTACACTACACTGTACTACACTACACTGCACTACACTGTACTACACTACACTACACTATACTGTACTACACTGCACTACACTGTACTACACTACACTACACTACACTGTACTACACTACACTGTACTACACTACACTACACTACACTACACTGTACTACACTACACTACACTGTACTACACTACACTACACTGTACTACACTACACTACACTATACTGTACTACACTACACTACAGTGTATTACACTGCATTACACTATGCTACACTACACTATACTGTACTACACTGTACTACACTACACTGTACTACACTGCACTACACTGTACTTCACTACACTGTACTACATTACACTGTACTACACTACACTGTACTACACTGCACTACACTGTACTTCACTACACTGTACTACATTACACTGTACTACACTACACTACACTGTACTACACTGCACTACACTGTACTTCACTGCACTGTACTACACTACACTGTACTAGACTACACTACACTGTACTACACTGCACTACACTGTACTTCACTACACTGTACTACACTACACTGTACGACACTACACTACACCACACTACACTGTACTACACTACACTGTACTACACTACACTACACTGCACTACACTGTACAACACTATACTACACTGTACTGCACTACACTACACTGTACTACACTACACTGTACTACACTACACTACACTCTACTACACTGTACTACACTACACTACACTGTACTACACTACACTACACTACACTGTACTACACTGCACTGTACTACACTACACTGCACTACACTACACTGTACTATACTACACTACACTGTACTACACTACACTGTACTACACTACATTACACTACACTGTACTACACTACACTACACTGTACTACACTACGTTACACTACACTGTACTACACTACACTACACTGTACTACACTACATTACACTACACTGTACTACACTACACTACAATGTACTACACTACACTACACTGTACTACACTACATTACACTACACTGTACTACACTACACTACACTACACTGTACTACACTACGCCACACTACACTGTACTTCACTACAATGTAATACACTACACTGTACTACACTACACTACACTACACTGTACTACACTAAGCTACACTACACTGTACTACACTACACTACACTACACTGTACTACACTACACTACTCTACACTTCACTGTACTACACTACACTACACTGCAATGCACTACACTGTACTACACTACACTGTACTACACTGCACTACACTACACTGTACTACACTACACTACACTGTACTACACTACACGACACTGCAATGTACTACACTGTACTACACTACACTACACTGTACTACACTACACTACACTGTACTTCACTACAATGTAAAACACTACACTGTACTACACTACACTACACTGTACTACACTGTACTACACTACACTACACTGTACTACACTACACTACACTGTACTACACTACACTGTACTGCACTACACTGTACTACACTACACTACACTACACTGTACTACACTTCACTACACTGTACTACATTACACTACACTACACTGTACTACACTACACTACACTACACTGTACTACTCTACACTGCACTACACTGCACTACACTGTACTACACTGCGCTACACTACACTTCACTACACTGTACTACACTACACTGCACTGTACAACACTACACTACACTGTACTACACTACACTACACTGCACTACACTACACTACACTACACTGTACTACACTACACTACACTACACTACACTGCACTACACTGCACTGTACTACACTACACTACACTGTACTACACTACACTACACTGTACTACACTACACTGCACTACACTGTACTACACTACGCTACACTACACTACACTACACTGTACTACACTACACTATACTGTACTACACTGCACTACACTGTACTACACTACACTGTACTACACTACACTACACTATACTGTACTACACTGCACTACACTGTACTACACTACACTGTACTACACTGCACTACACTGCACTGCACTGCACTATACTGCGCTATACTACACTATACTACACTACACTACACTGTACTATACTGCACTGTACTACACTGTACTCCACTGCACTGCACTACACTACACTGTACTACACTGCACTACACTGTACTACACTGCACTACACTGTACTACACTGAACTACACTACACTGTACTACACTGCACTACACTGTACTACACTGTACTACACTGTACTGCACTGCACTACACTACATTGCACTCCACTACACTACACTGTGCTACACTGTACTACACTACATTACACTGCACTACACTACACTGTACTATACTACACTACACTGTACTGCACTACACTGTACTACACTGTACTATGCTACACTGTACTACACTGTACTACACTACATTCTATCACACTACACTGCATTACAGTACAGTGTACTGCACGACACTGCACTACACTGCACTGCACTACACTGTACTGCACTGCACTACACTACACTGTATTATACTGCACTGTACTATACTGCACTGTACTACACTGTACTACACTGTACTACACTGTACTACACTGCACTACACTACACTACACTGTGCTACACTGCACTACACTACACTGTGCTACACTGCACTACACTACACTACACTGTACTACACTGTACTACACTGCACTGTATAGACTATGCTACACTACACTGTACTACACTACACTGTACTACACTGTGCTACACTACACTACACTGTACTATACTACACTACACTGTACTATACTACACTACACTGCACTATACTATACTACACTACACTGTACTACACTGTACTACGCTACACTGTACTACACTGTACTACACTACATTCTATCACACTACACTGCATTACAGTACAGTGTACTGCACGACACTGCACTGCACTGTACTGCACTGCACTACACTACACTGTGCCACACTGCACTGCTACACTACACTACAGTGCTACACTGCATTGTGCTACACTACACTGTACTACACAACACTGTACTACACGACACTATACTACACTGCACTGTACTGTACCACACTGTACTACACTGTACTACACTACACTGTACTACACTACATTCTATCACACTACACTGCATTACAGTACAGTCCACTGCACGACACTGCACTGCACTACACTACACTGTACGACACTACACTGTACGACACTACACTGTACTGCACTGCACTGCACTGTACCACACTGCACTACACTGTACTACACTGTACTACACTACACTGCACTGTACTACGCTACACTGTACTGTACTACACTATACTACACTACATTCTATCACACTACACTGCATTACAGTACAGTCCACTGCACGACACTGCACGACACTGCACTGCACTGCACTACACTGTGCCACGCTACACTGCTACACTACACTACAGTGCTACACTACACTGTACTACACGACACTATACTACACTGCACTGGTCTGTACCACACTGTACAACAATGTACTACACTGAACAACACTGCACTACACTACACTGTACTACACTACACTACACTGTACTACACTGTACTACACTACACTGCACAACACTGTACTACACTACACTACACTACACTACACTACATTACACTGTACTACACTGCACTACACTACACTGTACTACACTACACTACACTGTACTACACTGTACTACACTGCACTATACTGCACTGCACTGCACTGCACTACACTACACTACAATGCACTGCACCGCACTACTCTACAATGCACTATACTGCACTACACAGCTCTGCACTTCACTTCACTGCACTACATTGTACTACACTACACTACACTCTACTACACTGTATTACACTGTACTACACTACACTGTACTACGCTACACTACACTGTACTACACTACACTACACAACACTGCACTGCACTACACTGCACTACACTGTACTACACTGTACTACACTACACTGTCCTACACTGTACTACACTACATTCTATCACACTACACTGCATTACAGTACAGTGCACTGCAAGGCACTGCAAGACACTGCATGACACTGCACTGCACGGCACTGCACTACACTGTGCCACACTACACTGTGCTACACTACACTACAGTGCTACACTGCATTGTGCTACACAGAATTGTGCTACACTGCATTGTGCTACACTACACTGTGCTACACTACACTGTACTACACAACACTATACTACACTGCACTGTACTGTACCACACTGTACCACACTGCACTGCACTGTACTGTACCACACGGTACCACACTGTACTACACTGTACTACACTACACTACACTACACTACACTGCACTACACTGCACTGCACTGCACTACACTGCACTACACTACACTATACTACACTACACTGCACTGCACTGTACTGCACTGTACTACACTACACTACACTGTACTACACTACAATATACTACACTGCACTAGACTACACTGTACTACACTGTACTATACTGTACTACACTGTACTATACTGCACTACGCTATACTGTACTACACTGCACTACACTGTACTACACTGTACTAAACTACAGTACAATACACTGTACTACACTTCACTTCACTTCACAGTACTGCACTACACTGTACTACACTGTACTACACTGCACTACACTGTACTACACTACACTGTACTACACTACACTGTACTACACTGTACTACACTACACTGTACTGTACTACACTACACTACACTGCACTACACTGTACTACACTACATTCTATCACACCACAATGCATTACAGTACAGTGCACTGCACGACACTGCACTGCACTACAGTACACTGTGCCACACTACGCTGCTACACTACAGTACAGTGTAGTGTAGTACAGTGTAGTGTAGTGCAGTGCAGTGTAGTACAGTGTAGTGTAGTACAGTGTAGTGTAGTGTAGTACAGTGTAGTACAATGCAGTGTTGTGTAGTGTAGTACAGTGTAGTACAGTGTAGTGTAGTATAGTGTAGTGTAGCATAGTACAGTGTAGTACAGCATGGTGTAGTGTAGTACAGTTTAGTGTAGTGTAGTGTAGTACAGTGTAGTACAGTGTAGTACAGTGTAGTGCAGTACTACACTGCACTACACTACACTGTACTACACTACACTGTACTACACTGTACTACACTGCACGACACTACACTGCATGACACTACACTGCACGACACTACACTGCACTATCGCTGCACTACACTGCACTACACTGCACTAAACTGCACTATACTGCACTGCACTGCACTGTACTACACTGCACTATACTGCACTGCACTACACTACACTACAATGCACTGTACTGCACTACTCTACAATGCACTGTACTGCACTACACAGCTCTGCACTTCACTTCACTGCACTACACTGTACTACACTACACTACACTCTATTACACTGTATTACACAGTACTACGCTACACTACACTACACTACACTACACTACACTGTACTACGCTACACTACACTGTACTACACTACACTACACTACACAACACTGCACTGCACTACACTGTACTATGCTACACTGTCCTACACTGTACTACACTACATTCTATCACACTACACTGCATTACAGTACAGTGCACTGCAAGACACTGCATGACACTACACTGCACGGCACTGCACTACACTGTGCCAAACTACACTGTGCTACACTACACTACAGTGCTACACTGCATTCTGCTGCACTGCATTGTGCTACACTACACTGTGCTACACTACACTGTGCTACACTACACTGTACTACAAGACACTATACTACACTGCACTGCACTGTACCACACTGCACTGCACTGTACTGTACCACACGGTACCACACTGTACTACACTGTACTACACTACACTACACTGCACTACACTGCACTGCACTACACTACACTGCACTGCACTACACTGCACTACACTGTACTACACTGTACTACACTGTACTACACTACACTGTTCTACACTGTACTACACTGTACTACACTGCACTACACTACACTGTACTACACTGTACTAAACTACAGTACAATAAACTGTACTACACTTCACTTCACTTCACTGTACTGCACTACACTGTACTACACTGTACTACACTGTACTACACTACACTGTACTACACTACACTGTACTGTACTGTACTACACTACACTGCACTACACTGTACTACACTGTACTACACTACATTCTATCACACTACACTGCATTACAGTACAGTGCACTGCACGACACTGCACGGCACGGCACTGCACTGCACTACACTGTGCCACACTACACTGTGCTACACCACTACAGTGCTACACTGCATTGTGCTACACTACACTGTACTACACGACACTACACTGCACAACACTACACTACGCTACACTGTACTACACTGTACTACACTGTACTACACTGCACTACACTACACTACACTGTACTACACTGTACTACACTACACTACACTGTACTACACTACACTACACTGCACAACACTACACTACGCTACACTGTACTACACTGTACTACACTGCACTACACTGCACTGCACTACACTACACTGTACTACACTACACTACACTACACTGTACTACGCTACACTACACTACACTGTACTACACTGTACTACACTACACTACACTACACTACACTGTACTACACTACACTACACTGTACTACACTGTACTACACTGTACTACACTACACTACACTACACTGTACTACACTACACTACACTGTACTACACTGTACTACACTGTACTACACTACACTACACTACACTGTACTACACTACACTGTACTACACTGTACTACACTACACTACACTACACTACACTGCACTGCACTACACTACACTACACTACACTGTACTACACTACACTGCACTACACTACACTATACTACACTATACTACACTGTACTACACTGCACTACACTGCACTGCACAACACTACACTACACTACACTGTACTACACTACACTACACTACACTCCACTGTACTACACTACACTACACTACACTACACTGTACTACAATGTACTACACTGCACGACACTACACTGCACGACACTACACAACACTGTACTACACTGTACTACACTGTACTACACTACACTGTACTGCACTGCACTACACTACACTGCATTACAGTACACTGCACTGCACCACACCACACTGCACTGCACAACACTGTACTACACTGCACTACACTACACTGTACTACACTGTACTACACTACACTACACTGTACTACACTACACTGTACTACACTACACTGTACTACACTACACTGTACTACACTGTACTACACTACACTGTACTATACTACACTACACTACACTGCACTACACTGTACTACACTGTACTACACTACATTCTATCACACTACACGGCATTACAGTACAGTGCACTGCACGACACTGCACGGCACTGCACTGCACTACACTGTGCCACACTACACAGTGCTACACTACACTACAGTCCTACACTGCATTGTGCTACACTGCATTGTGCTACACTACACTGTACTACATGACACTATACTACACTGCACTGTTTTGTACCACACAGTACCACACTGTACCACACTGTACTACACTGTACAACACTGCACTCCACTACACTGTACTACACTACACTACACTGCACAACACTACACTACACTACGCTACACTGTACTACATTGTACTACACTGTACTACACTGCACTACACTACACTGTACTACACTGTACTACACTGCACTACACTACACTGTACTACACTGTACTACACTACACTGCACTACATTAAACTGTACTACACTGTACTACACTGCACTACACTACACTGTACTACACTGTACTACACTGCACTACACTACACTACACTACACTGTACTACACTGCACTACACTACACTGTACTACACTACACTACACTACACTACACTGTACTACACTACACTACACTACACTGTACTACACTACACTACACTACACTACACTGTACTACACTACACTACACTACACTGTACTACACTGTACTACACTACACTACACTACACTACACTGTACTAAACTACAGTACAATAAACTGTACTACACTTCACTTCACTTCACTGTACTGCACTACACTGTACTACACTGTACTACACTGTACTACACTGTACTGCACTACACTGTACTACACTGTACTACACTGTACTACACTACACTGTACTACACTGCACTACACTACACTGTACTACACTGTACTAAACTACAGTACAATAAACTGTACTACACTTCACTTCACTGTACTGCACTACACTGTACTACACTGTACTACACTGTACTACACTGTACTACACTACACTGTACTACACTGTACTACACTACACTGTACTGTACTGTACTACACTACACTGCACTACACTGTACTACACTGTACTACACTACATTCTATCACACTACACTGCATTACAGTACAGTGCACTGCACGACACTGCACGACACTGCACGGCACGGCACTGCACTGCACTACACTGTGCCACACTACACTGTGCTACACCACTACAGTGCTACACTGCATTGTGCTACACTACACTGTACTACACGACACGACACTGCACAACACTACACTACACTACGCTACACTGTACTGCACTGTACTACACTGCACTACACTACAATGTACTACACTGTACTACACTCCACTGCACTGTACTACACTACACTACACTGCACTACACTACACTACACTGTACTACACTACACTACACTACACTGTACTACACTGTACTACACTACACTACACTACACTGTACTACACTACACTACACTACACTGTACTACACTGTACTACACTACACTACACTACACTGTACTACACTACACTGTACTACACTACACTACACTGTACTACACTACACTACACTACACTACACTGTACTACACTACACTACACTACACTGTACTACACTGTACTACACTACACTACACTACACTGTACTACACTGTACTACACTACACTACACTACACTGTACTACACTGTACTACACTACACTACACTACACTACACTACACTGTACTACACTACACTACACTACACTGTACTACACTGTACTACACTACACTACACTACACTACACTACACTGCACTACACTACACTACACTACACTATACTGTACTACACTGCACTGTACTATACTACACTACACTACACTGCACTACACTGTACTACACTGTACAACACTACATTCTATCACACTACACGGCATTACAGTACAGTGCACTGCACGACACTGCACGGCACTGCACTGCACGGCACTGCACTGCACTACACTGTGCCACACTACACAGTGCTACACTACACTACAGTCCTACACTGCATTGTGCTACACTGCATTGTGCTACACTACACTGTACTACATGACACTATACTACACTGCACTGTTTTGTACCACACAGTACCACACTGTACCACACTGTACTACACTGTACAACACTGCACTCCACTACACTGTACTACACTACACTACACTGCACAACACTACACTACACTACGCTACACTGTACTACATTGTACTACACTGTACTACACTGCACTACACTACACTGTACTACACTGTACTACACTGCACTACACTACACTGTACTACACTGTACTACACTACACTGCACTACACTAAACTGTACTACACTGTACTACACTGCACTACACTACACTGTACTACACTGTACTACACTGCACTACACTACACTACACTACACTGTACTACACTGCACTACACTACACTGTACTACACTACACTACACTGCACTACACTGTACTACACTACACTACACTACACTGTACTACACTACACTACACTACACTGTACTACACTACACTACACTACACTGTACTACACTGTACTACACTACACTACACTACACTACACTACACTGTACTAAACTACAGTACAATAAACTGTACTACACTTCACTTCACTTCACTGTACTGCACTACACTGTACTACACTGTACTACACTGTACTACACTGTACTGCACTACACTGTACTACACTGTACTACACTGTACTACACTACACTGTACTACACTGCACTACACTACACTGTACTACACTGTACTAAACTACAGTACAATAAACTGTACTACACTTCACTTCACTGTACTGCACTACACTGTACTACACTGTACTACACTGTACTACACTGTACTACACTACACTGTACTACACTACACTGTACTGTACTGTACTACACTACACTGCACTACACTGTACTACACTGTACTACACTACATTCTATCACACTACACTGCATTACAGTACAGTGCACTGCACGACACTGCACGACACTGCACGGCACGGCACTGCACTGCACTACACTGTGCCACACTACACTGTGCTACACCACTACAGTGCTACACTGCATTGTGCTACACTACACTGTACTACACGACACGACACTGCACAACACTACACTACACTACGCTACACTGTACTGCACTGTACTACACTGCACTACACTACAATGTACTACACTGTACTACACTCCACTGCACTGTACTACACTACACTACACTGCACTACACTACACTACACTGTACTACACTACACTACACTGTACTACACTGTACTACACTACACTACACTGTACTACACTACACTACACTACACTGTACTACACTGTACTACACTACACTACACTACACTGTACTACACTACACTGTACTACACTACACTACACTGTACTACACTACACTACACTACACTACACTGTACTACACTACACTACACTACACTGTACTACACTGTACTACACTACACTACACTACACTGTACTACACTGTACTACACTACACTACACTACACTGTACTACACTGTACTACACTACACTACACTACACTACACTGTACTACACTACACTACACTACACTGTACTACACTGTACTACACTGCACTACACTGCACTGCACAACACTACACTACACTACACTACACTGTACTACACTACACTACACTCCACTGTACTACACTACACTACACTGTACTACACTGTACTACACTGCACGACACTACACTGCACGACACTACACAACACTGTACTACACTGTACTACACTGCACTACACTACACTCTACTACACTGCACTACACTACACTGTACTACACTGCACTACACTACACTGCATTACAGTACACTGCACTGCACCACACCACACTGCACTGCACAACACTGTACTACACTGCACTACACTACACTGTAATACACTACACTGTACTACACTACACTGTACTACACTACACTGTACTACACTGTACTACACTACACTGTACTATACTACAATACACTATACTGCACTACACTGTACTACACTGTACTACACTACATTCTATCACACTACACGGCATTACAGTACAGTGCACTGCACGACACTGCACGACACTGCACGGCACTGCACTGCACTACACTGTGCCACACTACACAGTGCTACACTACACTACAGTCCTACACTGCATTGTGCTACACTGCATTGTGCTACACTACACTGTACTACACGACACTATACTACACTGCACTGTTTTGTACCACACAGTACCACACTGTACCACACTGTACCACACTGTACAACACTGCACTCCACTACACTGTACTACACTGTACTACACTGCACTACACTACACTACACTGTACTACACTGTACTACACTGCACTACACTACACTACACTGTACTACACTGTACTACACTACACTGTACTACACTACACTACACTACACTACACTGTACTACACTACACTACACTACACTGTACTACACTACACTACACTACACTGTACTACACTACACTACACTACACTGTACTACACTACACTGTACTACACTACACTACACTACACTGTACTACACTACACTAATCTACACTGTACTACACTACACTACACTACACTGTACTACACTACACTACACTACACTGTACTACACTACACTACACTGTACTACACTACACTACACTACACTGTACTACACTACACTACACTGTACTACACTACACTACACTACACTGTACTACACTACACTACACTACACTGTACTACACTACACTACACTACACTACACTGTACTACACTACACTACACTACACTACACTGTACTACACTACACTACACTACACTACACTACACTACACTGTACTACACTACACTACACTGTACTACACTACACTACACTACACTGTACTACACTACACTACACTACACTACACTGTACTACACTACACTACACTACACTACATTACACTACACTACACTGTACTACACTACACTACACTACACTACACTGTACTACACTACACTACACTACACTGTACTACACTACACTACACTACACTACACTGTACTACACTACACTGTACTGTACTACACTACACTGCACTACACTGTACTATGCTACACTGTACTACACTGTACTACACTACATTCTATCACACTACACTGCATTACAGTACAGTGCACTGCACGACACTGCACGACACTGCACTACAGTACACTGTGCCACACTACACCGCTACACTACACTACAGTGCTACACTGTACATTGTGCTACACTACACTGTACTGCACGACACTATACTACACTGCACTGCACTGTACTGTACCACACTGTACCACACTGTACCACACTGTACTACACTGTACTACACTGTACTACACTGCACTACACTGTACTACACTACACTGTACTACACTACACTGTACTGCACTACACTACACTGCACAACACTGCACTACACTGCACTACACTGCACTACACTACACTGCACGACACTACACTACACTGCACTGCACTACACTAAACTGCACTACACTAAACTACACTGCACTGCACTGCACTGCACTGCACTACACTGCACTGCACTACACTACAATGCACTGTATCACACTACTCCACAATGCACTGTACCGCACTACTCTACAATGCACTGTACCGCACTACACTGTACCGCACTACACTGTACCGCACTACACTGCACTACACTACACTACACTGTACTACACTACACTGTACTACACTGTACTACACTATACTACACTACACCATGCTGTACTACACTGTACTATGCTACACTACACTACACTGTACTACACTACACAACACTGCACTACACTGTACTACACTGTACTACACTGTACTACACTGTACTACACTGCACTACACTACACTGTACTACACTACACTGTACTGCAGTGTACTGTACCACACTGCACTACACTGTACTACACTGTACTACACTGTACTACACTGCACTACACTGTACTACACTGTACTACACTACACTGTACTACACTGTACTACACTACACTGCACTACACTACACTACACTGTACTACACTGCACTGCATTACAGTACACTGCACTGCACCACACCACGCTACACTGCACAACACTGTACTACACTGCACTACACTACACTGTACTACACTGTACTACACTGTACTGCACTACACTACACTGTACTACACTACACTGTACTACACTGTACTACACTGTACTACACTGTACTACACTACACTGTACTACACTGTACTACACTACACTGCACTACACTGTACTACACTACATTCTATCACACTACACTGCATTACAGTACAGTGCACTGCATGACACTGCACGACACTGCACGGCACGGCACTGCACTACACTGTGCCACACTACACTGTGCTACACTACACTACAGTGCTACACTGCATTGTGCTACACTACACTATACTACACTGCACTGTATTGTACCACACAGTACCACACTGTACCACACTGTACTACACTGTACAACACTGCACTCCACTACACTGTACTACACTACACTACACTGCACAACACTACACTACACTACACTGTACTACACTGTACTACACTGTACTACACTACACTACACTACACTACACTGTACTACACTGTACTACACTACACTACACTACACTGTACTACACTACACTGTACTACACTGTACTACACTACACTACACTGTACTACACTACACTACACTACACTGTACTACACTGTACTACACTACACTACACTGTACTACACTACACTACACTACACTACACTGTACTACACTGTACTACACTACACTACACTGTACTACACTACACTGTACTACACTGTACTACACTACACTACACTGTACTACACTACACAACACTACACTGTACTACACTACACTACACTACACTACACTACACTACACTGCACTGTACTACACTACACTACACTACACTGTACTACACTACACTACACGACACTACACTGTACTACACTACACTGTACTACACTGCACGACACTACACTACACTGTACTACACTGCACGACACTACACTACACTACACTACACTACACTGTACTACACTACACTACACTACACTCCACTGTACTACACTACACTACACTGTACTACACTGTACTACACTACACTACACTACACTACACTACACTACCCTACACTGCACGACACTACACTACAATGCACTGTATCGCACTACTCTACAATGCACTGTACCGCACTACATTGTTCTGCACTTCACTTCACTGCACTACACTGTACTACACTACACTACACTACACTACACTCTACTACACTGTACTACACTGCACTACACTG
The DNA here is from genome assembly GCA_963514005.1 of Raja brachyura. The sequence continues at coordinate 131,556,969 of OY740783.1, forward strand.
TACTACACTGCACTTCACTGCACTACACTGTACTGCACTACACTGCACTACAGTGTACTACACTGTACTACACTACACTACACTGTACTACGCTACACAACACTGTGCTACACTACACTGTACTACACTGTACTACGCTACACTACACTATACTACACTGTACTACACTACACTACACAACACTGCACTGCAAAGTACTACACTACACTGTACTACACTGCACTGTACTGTACCACACTGCACTACACTGTACTACACTGTACTACACTACACTACACTATACTACACTGTACTACACTACACTACACAACACTGCACTGCAAAGTACTACACTACACTGTACTACACTGCACTGTACTGTACCACACTGCACTACACTGTACTACACTGTACTACACTACACTGTACTACGCTACACTGTACTACACTACATTCTATCCCACTACACTGCATTACAGTACAGTGCACTGCACGACACTGCATGACACTGCACTGCACTACACTGTGCCACACTACACTACACTGCAGTGCTACACTGCATTGTGCTACACTGCATTGTGCTACACTACACTGTACTACACGACACTATACTACACTGCACTGTATTGTACCACACAGTACCACACTGTACCACACTGTACTACACTGTACAACACTGCACTCCACTACACTGTACTACACTGTACTACACTGCACTACACTACACTACACTGTACTGTACCACACTGTACCACACTGTACTACACTGTACTACACTACACTGCACTACACCACACTGCACTACACTGCACTACACTACAATGTACTACACTACACTACACTGTACTACACTACACTACACTGTACTACACTACACTACACTACACTACACTACACTACACTACACTGTACTACACTACACTGCACTACACTACACTGTACTACACTACACTACACTACACTACACTGTACTACACTATACTACACTGTACTACACTACACTACACTACATTACACTACTCTACACTGTACTACACTGCACTACACTGTAATACACTACACTGTACTACACTGCACTACACTACACTGTACTACACTACACTACACTGCACTACACTGCACTACACTGTACTACACTGTACTACACTGTACTACACTGCACTACACTACACTGTGCTACACTACACTACACTACACTACACTGTACTACACTGTACTACACTACACTACACTACACTGTACTACACTACACTGCACTACACTGTACTACACTGCACTACACTGCACTACACTACACTGTACTACACTGCACTACACTACACTACACTGCACTACACTGCACTACACTGTACTACACTGTACTACACTGTACTACACTGCACTACACTACACTGTGCTACACTACACTACACTACACTGTACTACACTGTACTACACTACACTACACTACACTGTACTACACTACACTGCACTACACTGTACTACACTGCACTACACTGCACTACACTACACTGTACTACACTGTACTACACTGCACTACATTACACTGTACTACACTACACTGCACTACACTACACTGTACTACACTACACTGCAATACACTACACTACACTGTACTACACTGCACTACAGTGCACTACACTACACTGTACTCTACTACACTGCACTACACTACACTACACTGTACTACACTGCACTACACTACACTGCACGACACTACACTACACTACACTGCACTACACCAAACTACACTGCACTGAACTGCACTACACTGCACTGAACTGCACTGCACTGCACTGCACTGCACTACACTACTCTACAATGCACTGTACCGCACTACTCTACAATGCACTGTACCGCACTACACTGCTCTGCACTTCACTTCACTGCACTACACTGCACTACACTGCACTACACTGTACTACACTACACTGTACTACACTATACTACACTATACTACACTACACTATGCTGTACTACACTGTACTATGCTACACTACACTATGCTACACTACACTACACTATACTGTACTACACTGTACTACACTACACAACACTGCACTGCACTACACTGTACTACACTACACTGTACTACACTACACTGCACTACACTACACTGTACTACACTACACTGCACTACACTACACTGTACTACACTACACTGTACTACACTACACTGCACTGCACTGTACTGCACTGTACCACACTGCACTACACTGTACTACACTGTACTACACTGTACTACACTACACTACACTGTACTACACTGTACTACACTGCACTACACTACACTGTACTACACTGCACTACACTGTACTACACTTCACTACACTACACTGCATTACAGTACACTGCACTGCACCACACCACACTACACTGCACAACACTGTACTACACTGCACTACACTACACTGTACTACACTGTACTACACTACACTACACTGTACTACACTACACTGTACTACACTACACTTTTACTATACTACACTACACTACACTGCACTACACTGTACTACACTGTACAACACTACATTCTATCACACTACACGGCATTACAGTACAGTGCACTGCACGACACTGCACGACACTGCACTGCACGGCACTGCACTGCACTACACTGTGCCACACTACACTGTGCCACACTACACAGTGCTACACTACACTACAGTGCTACACTGCATTGTGCTACACTACTCTGTACTACACGACACTATACTACACTGCACTGTATTGGACCACACAGTACCACACTGTACCACACTGTACTACACTGTACAACACTGCACTCCACTACACTGTACTACACTACACTACACTACACTGCACAACACTACACTACACTACGCTACACTGTACTACACTGCACTACACTGTACTACACTGCACTACACTACACTCCACTGTACTACACTGTACTACACTGCACTACACTACACTGTACTACACTGTACTACACTGCACTACACTACACTGTACTACACTGTACTACACTGCACTACACTGTACTACACTACACTACACTGCACTACACTGCACTACACTACACTGCACAACACTGTACTACACTGTACTACACTACACTGCACTACACTACACTACACTGTACTACACAACACTACACTACACTGTACTACACTGTACTACACTACACTACACTACACTACACTGTACTACACTACACTACACTGCACAACACTGTACTACACTGTACTACACTACACTGCACTACACTACACTACACTGTACTACACTACACTACACTACACTACACTACACTGTACTACACTGTACTACACTACACTACACTGCACTACACTACACTACACTGTACTACACAACACTACACTACACTGTACTACACTACACTACACTGTACTACACTGTACTACACTACACTACACTGTACTACACTGTACTACACTGCACTACACTACACTGCACGACACTACACTACACTGCACAACACTGTACTACACTGTACTACACTACACTGTACTGTACTGCACTACACTACACTGTACTACACTACACTGCACTGCACTGTACTGTACCACACTGCACTACACTGTACTACACTGTACTACACTGTACTACACTACACTACACTACACTGTACTACACTGTACTACACTGCACTACACTACACTGTACTGCACTGCACTACACTACACTACTGCACTGCACTACATTACACTACATTACAGTACACTGCACTGCACCACACCACACTACACTGCACAACACTGTACTACACTGCACTACACTACACTGTACTACACTGTACTACACTACACTGTACTACACTGTACTACACTACACTGTACTATACTACACTACACTACACTGCACTACACTGTACTACACTGTACAACACTACATTCTATCACACTACACGGCATTACAGTACAGTGCACTGCACGACACTGCACGACACTGCACTGCACGGCACTGCACTGCACTACACTGTGCCACACTACACTGTGCCACACTACACAGTGCTACACTACACTACAGTGCTACACTGCATTGTGCTACACTACTCTGTACTACACGACACTATACTACACTGCACTGTATTGTACCACACAGTACCACACTGTACCACACTGTACTACACTGTACAACACTGCACTCCACTACACTGTACTACACTACACTACACTGCACAACACTACACTACACTACGCTACACTGTACTACACTGCACTACACTGTACTACACTGTACTACACTGCACTACACTACACTGTACTACACTGTACTACACTGCACTACACTACACTGTACTACACTGTACTACACTGCACTACACTGTACTACACTGTACTACACTACACTGCACTACACTGCACTACAGTACACTGCACAACACTGTACTACACTGTACTACACTACACTACACTGCACTACACTACACTACACTGTACTACACAACACTACACTACACTGTACTACACTGTACTACACTACACTACACTACACTGTACTACACTACACTACACTACACTACACTGTACTACACTACACTACACTACACTACACTACACTACACTGTACTACACTACATTGTACTACACTACACTACACTGTACTACACTGTACTACACTACACTGCACTACACTACACTACACTACACTGTACTACACAACACTACACTACACTGTACTACACTACACTACACTACACTACACTACACTGTACTACACTGTACTACACTACACTACACTGTACTACACTACACTACACTACACTACACTGTACTACACTGTACTACACTACACTACACTACACTGTACTACACTACACTACACTACACTACACTACACTGCACTGCACTACACTACACTGTACTACACTACACTACACTACACTACACTACACTAAACTACACTACACTGCACTACACTACACTACACTGTACTACACTACACAGTACTACACTACACTACACTACACTGTACTACACTACACTACACTACACTACACTGCACTGCACTACACTACACTGTACTACACTATACTACACTACACTACACACCACTGTACTACACTACACTACACTACACTGTACTACACTGTACTACACTGCACTACACTACACTGCACGACACTACACTACACTGCACAACACTGTACTACACTGTACTACACTACACTGTACTACACTGCACGACACTACACTACACTACACTGTACTACACTACACTGCACGACACTAGACAACACTACACTGAACGACACGACACTGCACGACACTACACTACACTGCACTGCACTGCACTACACTACACTGCACTGCACTACACTGCACTAAACTGCACTATACTGCACTGCACTGCACTGCACTGCACTGCACTACACTGCACTGCACTGCACTACACTACACTACAATGCACTGTATCGCACTACTCTACAATGCACTGTACCGCACTACACTGCTCTGCACTTCACTTCACTGCACTACACTGTACTACACTACACTACACTCTACTACACTGTACTACACTGCACTACACTGTACTACACTGCACTATATTGTACTGCACTACACTGCACTACACTGTACTGCACTACACTGTACTACACTGTACTACACTACACTACACTACACTGTACTACGCTACACTACACTGTGCTACACTACACTGTACTACACTACACCATGCTGTACTACACTGTACTACGCTACACTACACTACACTATACTACACTGTACTACACTACACTACACAACACTGCACTGCAATGTACTACACTGCACTACACTACACTGTACTACACTGCACTGTACTGCACTGTACTACACTACATTCGATCCCACTACACTGCATTACAGTACAGTGCACTGCACGACACTGCATGACACTGCACTGCACTGCACTGCACTGCACTACACTACAGTGCTACACTGCATTGTGCTACACTGCATTGTGCTACACTACACTGTACTACACGACACTGTACTACACGACACTATACTACACTGCACTGCACTGTACTGTACCACACTGTACCACACTGTACTACACTGTACTACACTAGACTGCACTACACCACACTGCACTACACTACACTGTACTACACTACACTACACTGTACTACACTGTACTACACTACACTACACTACACTAGACTACACTACACTGTACTACACTACACTACACTGTACTACACTATACTACACTGTACTACACTACACTACACTACACTACATTACACTACTCTACACTGTACTACACTGTACTACACTACACTACACTGTACTACACTGTACTACTCTGCACTACACTACACTACACTACACTACACTACACTGCACTACACTACACTGCACTACACTGCACTACACTGTACTACACTGTACTACACTGCACTACACTACACTGTACTACACTGTACTACACCACACTGTACTACACTGTACTACACTACACTACACTGTACTACACTACATTGCACTACACTACACTGCACTACACTGTACTACACTGCACTACACTGCACTGTACTACACTGTACTACACTGTACTACACTGTACTACACTACACTACACTGTTCTACACTGTACTACACTACACTACACTGTACTACACTGCACTACACTACACTGTACTACACTGCACTGCACTACACTACACTACACTGTACTACACTGCACTACAGTGCACTACACTACACTGTACTACACTGTACTACACTGCACTACACTACACTACACTACACTGTACTACACTGCACTACACTACACTGCACGACACTACACTACACTACACTGCACTACACTAAACTACACTGCACTGCACTGAACTGCACTACACTGCACTGCACTGCACTACACTACACTACAATGCACTGTATCGCACTACTCTACAATGCACTGTACCGCACTACTCTACAATGCACTGTACCGCACTACACTGCTCTGCACTTCACTTCACTGCACTACACTGTACTACACTACACTACACTCTACTACACTGCACTACACTGTACTACACTACACTACACTCTACTACACTGCACTACACTGTACTGCACTACACTGCACTACACTGTACTACACTACACTGTACTACACTATACTACAGTACACCATGCTGTACTACACTGTACTATGCTACACTACACTACACTATACTGTACTACACTGTACTACGCTGTACTACACTACACAACACTGCACTACACTGTACTACACTGTACTACACTACACTACACTGCACTACACTACACTGTACTACACTGCACTACACTACACTACACTGTACTGCACTGTACTGTACCACACTGCACTACACTGTACTACACTGTACTACACTACACTGTACTACACTACACTACACTGTACTACACTGTACTACACTACACTGCACTACACTACACTGTACTACACTGCACTACACTACACTGCACTACACTACACTGCATTACAGTACACTGCACTGCACCACACCACACTACACTGCACAACACTGTACTACACTGCACTATACTACACTGCATTACCGTACAGTGCACTGCACGACACTGCACGACACTGCACTGCACGGCACTGCACTACACTGCACTACACTGTGCCACACTACACTGCTACACTACACTACAGTGCTACACTGCATTGTGCTACACTGCATTGTGCTACACTACACTGTACTACACGACACTATACTACACTGCACTGTATTGTACCACACAGTACCACACTGTACCACACTATACTACACTGTACAACACTGCACTACACTACACTACACTGTTCTACACTGTACTACACTACACTACACTACACTGTACTACACTGCACTACACTACACTACACTACACTGTACTACACTACACTGCACTACACTACACTGTACTACACTACACTGCACTACACTACACTACACTGTACTACACTGCACTACACTACACTGTACTACACTGTACTACACTGCACTACACTACACTACACTACACTGTACTACACTGTACTACACTGCACTACACTACACTACACTACACTGTACTACACTGTACTACACTACACTACACTGTACTACACTGTACTACACTACACTACACTGTACTACACTGTACTACACTACACTGTACTACACTGCACTACACTACACTGTACTACACTGCACTACACTGTACTACACTGTACTACACTACACTGTGCCACACTACACTGCATTACAGTACACTGCACTGCACCACACCACACTACACTGCACAACACTGTACTACACTGCACTACACTACACTGTACTACACTACACTGTACTACACTACATTGTACTACACTGTACTACACTACACTGTACTACACTGTACTACACTACACCACACTGTACTACACTACACTGTGCCACACTACACTGCATTACAGTACACTGCACTGCACCACACCACACTACACTGCACAACACTGTACTACACTGCACTACACTACACTGTACTACACTACACTGTACTACACTACATTGTACTACACTGTACTACACTACACTGTACTACACTACACTACACTACACTGTACTACACTACACTGTACTACACTGTACTGCACTACACTTCTCTACACTGTACTACACTGTACTACACTACACTATACTGTACTACACTACACTACACTACACTGTACGACACTGTACTACGCTACACTGTATCACACTACACTGCATTACAGTACACTGCACTGCACCATACTACACTGCACTACACTACTCTGGGCTGCACTACACGACACTGCACTGCACTAAACAACACTGTGCCACACTACACTGTGCTACACTGTGCTACATTACACTGTGCTACACTGCACTGTGCTACACTGCACTGCAGTGCTACACTGCATTGTGCTACACGACACTGTACTACATTTCACTTCATTTCACTGCACTGCACTGCACTACACTACACTGTACCACACTGTACTACACTACACTACACTGCACTGCACTGTACCACACTGCACTGCACTGCATTCCACTATGCTACACTGCATTCCACTACACTACACTGAACTACACGACACTATACTACACTACACTGCACTACACTATACTGCACTGTACTACACTGCACTGTACTACACTGCACTGTACTACACTACACTGCACGGTACTGCACTGCACTACACTACAATACACTACACTGTACTACACTACAATACACTACACTACACTGCACTGCACTGCACTGCACTGCACTACACTACACTGTACTGCACTACACTGTTCTACACTACACTGTACTACACTACACTGCACTGCACTGTACTACACTGTATTCCACTACACTACACTGCACTGTATTACACTACTCCCCCCCTTCTTGTATCCTCCCCCCCCCCCCCCCATTCGATTAACCAGTTCCTCATTGTTTCTCTTGAGGTCACACCTTCCCTAGCCAACAGTGGACCGACCAGACACCGCCCTGCCTGAGGTGACTTGTGGCCGGCCCTGATTAGACCTGGTCTATCCTCACCCACTTCGACTCATTTTCCTGAGCTGTTCTGGTCCAACCTCCCTGTACCGCTGTGAGTTTGCATTGGACTTTAACAAGCTCTTGGGTGGGACAGACTGCACTTGAACATGCCAGGAGTACGCTGCCAATATCTCCCACAATGTACCTCTCCTAGTTTCCCACAACCGCTAAAAGCATTCCTTCATTCACTCGTAGGATTCTTGTTAGGGAACTCCGATCATGGCATTTGCTTGTCATGACTCACAGCCGGCTGGCGTTCCCAAGCGGCTGGCTGGCTGGTTGACAGATGTTGCCTGGCCCAGCTGTGTTTAGATTTATTATTGTCACATGTACCGATATACAGTGAAAAGCTGACCTCGGGCGTTGTCTGTGTGTGGAGTTCTCCCCGTGACCACGTGGGTTTCCTCCGGGTGCTCCGGTTTCCTCCCACATCCCAGAGACGTGCGGGCTTGTAGGTTAATTGGCTTCGGTAAAATTGCCCCAAGTGTGTAGATGGGAAAGTGGGAAATGTCAAATGACCTTCCAACCAACCTCATTACGTCCCTTACACTTTTTATCTCTGCACTTTCTCTGTAACTGTAACACTATGATGCTGTAACACCATATTCTGCACTCTGGTATTTCTCGATTTGCACTACCTGTTGTGTGTGGCCTCATTGTACCCGTGTATAACTGTGTACGATTTGACTGGATGGCACACAAACAAAGCTTTTCATTGTATCTCGGTACAGGTGACAATAATGAACCACTACCCTTTACTGATTCAGTTTAGTTTCGTTAAGAGATACAGCATGGAAACAGGCACTTCGGCCCACTGAGTCCGCACCGACCAGCGATCCCCGCACCCTAAAGGGCCTGTCCCACCAGCATGCAACTCTATGCGATTAGCGCGACCTAACGTGGTCGCTTGAGCCGTCCGGTGTCGCGGGGCCGGTCCCACTTCGATCGCCGGAGCCGCGCGGAATTGTGCAGAGTTCGTCCCGAGTTCGTCCCGACACCGCGCGGGGCTCCGAAAAACCGACTATGTCCAAAAATCCCGCGCGGCAACGGCTTGTCGGCTCGCAGTCGCCTCGACATTTACACACCGCCCGGACATCGTGCCTCCGTGAACCTATTTGTAAGTGCCTCCGTGACCCTCTATGTGTGTGGCTCTGTGGCCCTGTATGTGTGTGTGCCTCTGTGCCCCTCTCTGTGTGCCCCTCTAAGTCCTGGCGAACTTACCTTGGACTTGCTTCAAGTTCGCCTCGCTTTGCGCCGCGTTGCGCCATTCACCCGACCTCCGCGCGGCCCTCACTGCCGGTTTAGTTGCGCTTGCCGCATGCAGGCGCATGCTGGTGGGAACGGCCCTGTACTGGGGATCACCCGACCTCCGCGCGGCCCCCACTACCGGTTTGATCGCGTTCATCGCATAGAGTTGCATGCTGGTAGGACAGGCCCTTAACACTACATTAATACCGAGCCAATTAACCTGCACGTCTTTGGAGTGTGGGAAGAAACCAAAGATCTTCGAGAAAACCGATGTGGGTCACGGGGAGAGCGTACAAACTCCGTACAGGCAGCACCCGTAGTCAGGATCGAACCTGGGTCTCCGGCGCTGCAAGTGCTGTAAGGCAGCAACTCTACCGCTGCGCCACTGTGGTGCCCGGTGGTAGTAATACCCTTGACTACTGTGAAGGTTACATGGTTACCTGACTGCACATGGAGACATAGATCTGTACAGCACAGAAACAGGCCCTTCGGCCCACCTTCCCCATGCCAACCATGTTGGCATTCTGGGCTGCCTGCATTTGGCTCATATCCCTCTAGTTTTAGAATCCTTGACCCTGGTGAATAGGCCGTGAGCGTTCACCTTATCCATGCCCCTCATGATCTTGTGCACCTGAAAAAGATCGCCCCCTCAGCCTCCCAAGAGAAAAAATCCTAGCCTATCCAACTGAAAGAGCTAATAGTGAAATCTAATATAGTTTACAAAATGGAGTCGTTCTTCTACAAAAGTATGGACTAGTAGAACAAAAGAATGGCTCGGTGCCAAGTCTGAATTGCTGCAAATTATATGGAACACAATATGGAGGACAGGTTGTCCTTTCAATAAAGACATTAAGATGGCAGCCTGCGTAACAAGATGTGCTTCATCGAAGGCCATAAAGAAGCCAAGAATGAAAAATAGCTGACGGTCCAGAGATAAGTAATAACTTGTTATTGGATGAGCTTGATTTGGACCCAGCTTTTCCTATATTATGAAAGGCTATAAAATCTTTCAGTCATGCCATATTCAGACTTGGCAGAAGCGTTTTACCGATAAGAAAAATGTATAATTGCGCTAACTTTCATTTGTTCTTTGTGTGGAGCCCGAGAAGCACTGAGTAACGTGTGTGCTCTTTGTAGACCTCGCCACTCCCGTCTGACGAATCAATTAAAGATTGGTTTACCTTTAACAATTTTGTTGCTGTCTGCTTTTTAAGAAACAAACTTTGACACAACCTCTCCCTGTAACTCAAGCCGCAAGCCTAGATAACATCCTGGTGAATCTCCTCTGTACCTTTTCCAACGGAATGTTATCGTTCCTGTAGCTGGGAGCCCAGAACAGCACACAGTGCCCCGGGTACTATGGTGACACAGTGAGGCGGCTGGTAGAGCTGTTGCCCCACAGAGCCAGAGTGCCAGGTTCAATCCTGACTTAAGGGCCTGTCCCACCAGCATGCAACTCCATGCGATGAGCGCGAACTAACGTGGTCGCTTGAGCCGTCTGGCGTCGCGGGGGCCGGTCCCACTTCGATCGCCGGAGCCGTGCGGAATTGTGCGGAGTTCGTCCCGACATCGCGCGGGGCTCTGAAAAACTGACCGTGTTCAAAAATTCCGCGCGGCAACGGCTTGTCGGCTCGCAGTCGCCTCGACGCATAACACACCGCCTCGACATCGTGCCTCCGTGAACCTCTCTGTAGGTGCCTCCGTGACCCTCTATGTGTATGGCTCCGTGCCCTGTGTGTGTGCCTCTGTGCCCCTCTCTGTGTGCCCCTCTCTGTCCTGGCGAACTTACCTTTAAGACTTCGCTCCAAGTTCGCCTCACTTTGCGCCGTGTTGCGCCACTCACCCGACCTCCACGCGGCCCCCGCTGCCGGTTTGGTCGCGCTTGCCGCATGCAGGCGGATGCTGGTGGGAACGGCCCTGTACAGGGGATCACCCGACCTCCGCCCGCCCCCTGCTTCTAGTTTGATCGCACTCATCGCATGGAGTCGGATGCTGGTAGGACAGGCCCTTTAGGCTGCTGTCTGTGTGTGGAGTTTGCCCGTTTTCCCTGTGACTGAGTGGGTTTCCTCCCACATCCCAAAGACATGCGCGTTGGTAGGTTAATTTTCTTTGGAATAAAATTGCCCCTAGTGTTCAAGACAGAAGTAGTGGTCGTGGGTCGGCAAATGTGATCTCACCAACAAACAATTTAAGGCCTGTCCCACTTTCCCCCGTCCTCTGCCAAGTTGAAAGGACCTTAAAAAAAATCTAGATTTCTGTGATCTACAAACTCCTCCTGCCGACTATCTTTTTACTCGTGGACTTTTTTGTCAGGCTGGAAAAAATGTCCCGACTTACCTGATGCCCCGAGTACCTACGGCTGGCATTACGAGCCGCTACGGTAGATCTACGGACTCCTACGGCCTCCTACGGACTCGCTACGGACACTCTCCGAGTTTGAATCAAGGGGAGAACTCGGGAGAATTCGTGAGTAACTCGGGAAGGTGGGACAGGCCCTTAAGGTTGCACCCTTTCCAACATGAGGCCTTGGTGTGAGATGTCTAAACCTTAGACCAAACAAAGCCAATTCATTGCATTGTGGGGAACTGAGTATATAGACGCAAAATGCTGGAGTAACTCAGCGGGACAGGCAGCATCTCTGGGGAGAAGGAATGGGTGACGTCTCAGGTCGAGACCTTTCGTCAGACTGACGACAGCGGGGAGGGAGATAGTTAGATAAGGGGGTGTAAGGTGTGAAAATAGGGCAAAGGGAATGTCGATCAAGGAAAATGAAGAATAGATTATTGTTAGCTGGGAGAAGGTAACAACAAAGCAAACAGAGATAAAATGTGGTCGGAGAACTGGGAAGGGGGAGGGATGGAGCGAGACGGGGGTAGAGAGGGAAAGAAAGATTTGAGTGTACTGAGATACAGTGACAAACGTTGTGTGTGTGCCATCTAGTCCAATATACACAATCACAATTAAGCCATACACAAGTCCAACAGGAAGTGCAAGGGGAACTAGAGTTACAGCACCATAGTGTTACAGTTACATGTAAAAAAAAGTGCAGGGCTAGCAATGAGGTAGGTTGGAAGATTGGGGTTACACCCTAGCTTATGGGAGGACCATTCAGTTGCTGCCTCAAAAAGGCTGGCAGCATCATCAAGGACCCACACCACCCTGGCCACACACTCATCTCCCCGCTACCTTCAGGTAGAAGGTACAGGAGCCTGAAGACTGCAACGTCCAGGTTCAGGAATAGCTACTTCCCCACAGTCATCAGGCTATTAAACTCGGCTCGGACAAAACTCTGAACATTAATAACCCTTTATCTGTTATTTGCACTTTATCAGTTTATTTATTCATGTGTGTATTTATTTATATAATGGTATATGGACACACTGATCTGTTCTGTAGTCAATGCCTACTATGTCTGTTGTGCTGAAGCAAAGCAGGAATGTCATTGTCTTATCAGGGACACATGACGATAAACACACTTGACTTGACTTGACTTGACTGAGGGTCCAGGGTCCAGGGTTCAAGTCCCTGTTCAGGAGTTGTATATTAGGGACGGCACGGTGGCACAGTGGAAGATTTGCTGCCTCACAGCGCCAGAGACCCAAAAACTCAATCCTCACAACGGGTGCTGTCTGTCTGTACAGAGTTGTGTGCAGTGTGGAGTAATGTGAGAGTTAAGAAGGAACTGCAGATGCTGGAAAATCGAAGGTGGACAAAAATGAGCATCCTGGAGTCACTCGTTTGTTCCAAAAACTTACTTTTCTCTACAGAAGATGTGAAGGTGACGTGTGCTTCATGCAGAATTAAAACCAAGGCTCTTCCATCCTGAAGAAGGAAGATTGATCAAAGCTACTCAACCGATGTAATGTTTGAGTATTAACTTCAAAGGGCCTTTACCGTCCTCCTCTCGAAATAGTTGATGAATATTCCAGGTTTCCATTTGCCTTTCCTTGTCCAAATATGTCAGCTGCTACATTATCAAATGTTTAGATCAACTGTTTTCATTCTGTGGATTTCCAAGTTACATACATTCTGCTAGGGGCACCTCATTCATGTCGAAAGATTTAAAGGACTACCTCTCTAAGAGAGGAATTGCAACAAGTAAAACAACACCACATCATCCTATTGGAAATGGTCAGTTTGAGAGGTATAATGGAATCATTTGGAAAGCAGTGAAACTGGCTTTAAAGTCAAATGACACACCAGTTCAGCAGTGGGAATGTGTTCCACCAGATGCATTACACTCCATCAGATCTCTACTGTCAACTGCTACCAATACCACTCCACACGAGGGGTTCTATAACTTCAAACTGCGTTCTTCTAGTGGTTATTCAATTGAGTACCGCCCTGGTAAGGATAATGTTGCTCCGGATACATTAACCCGAGCATTTTGTGCCTCTGTTCATTCCTCTGCACTCACTGATCTTCACAATGGGCTGTGTCGTCCTGGAGTCACTCGTTTGTTACACTATGTTCGTTCCAAAAACATACCTTTCTCTACAGAAGATGTGAAGGTGACGTGTGCTTCATGTAGAATCTGTGCTGAATTAAAACCAAGGTTCTTCCGTCCTGAAGATGGAAGATTGATCAAAGCTACTCAACCTATGGAACGTTTGAATATTGACTTCAAAGGGCTTTTACCGTCCTCCTCTCGAAATGTTTATATACTTGCCATAGTTGATGAATATTCGAGGTTCCCATTTGCCTTTCCTTGTCCAAACATGTCAGCTGCTACGGTTATCAAATGTTTAGATCAACTGTTTTCATTCTGTGGATTTCCAAGTTACATACATTCTGATAGGGGCACCTCATTCATGAGGAATGTATGTGTACCACAGGCTACAAGAAGACCAGTGGCCTGGGGAGGGAAAGCAATCAGGACTGGGCCAACGAGCTAAACCTGTTTTTTTAATAGAGGGTAGACAAAAAGCTGGAGAAACTCAGCGGGTGCAGCAGCATCCGTGGAGCGAAGGAGATAGGCAACGCCTTCTTCTGTTTTTTAATAGATTTGATGGTGGGGCCTCTGCTCACCCTCCCCCCTTGTTCCCCAACAATCTCTCCCCCTCAATCCCCCTGAAGTGGGCGCATGTGTGCATGTGTTTGGCTCTCCTAGAGTGTGGGCATGTGCCGGGGTATTTCGGGCCGGAAAGGCCTGCGGAATCAGCCATGTTTGCCAGACGTTTCTGAGTTTATGTATCACAAAGATAAGTTGCTTAAAGCTTAAATATAATAAATTACGAGTGGCGTAAAGTTTCATTTGCCTCACAACAATTTAAGCAACTCATTTCAATAATTCATTTATATTCATTTAACACCATATAATAAGACCATATAACAATTACAGCATGGAAACAGGCCCTCTCGGCCCTTCCAGTCCGTGCCGACCATTTATTTTCCCCTACAAGTTGAAAATTTTGCGGCAATCGCCCAAAAAATCGCCTAGGTGGGACAGGCCCATTAGTGTGTGGGGGTCACTGTTCGGTGCGGACTCGGTGGGCCTGTTTCCGCGCTGTATCCTCTAAACTAAACTCAACAGAGGGGAAGAAGCTGTTCCTGAGTCTGGTGGTGCGCGCTTTCAAGCTTCTTGAATAAGATAAGTGTGGATAAATGTGATGTTATTGGCGAAAACATGAGGGCAGACTATTATCTGAATGGTGGCTGATTAGGAAAAGGGGAGATGCAGCGAGACCTGGGTGTCATGGTACACGAGTCATTGAAAGTAGGCATGCAGGTGCAGCAGGCAGTGAAGAAAGCGAATGGTATGTTAGCTTTCATAGCAAAAGGATTTGAGTATAGGAGCAGGGAGGTTCTACTGCAGTTGTACAGGGTTTTGGTGAGGCCACACCTGGAGTATTGCGTACTGTTCTGGTCTCCAAATCTGAGGAAAGACATCCTTGCCATAGAGGGGGTACAGAGAAGATTCACCAGACTGATTCCTGGGATGTCAGGACTTTCATATGAGGAAAGACTGGATAGACTCGGCTTGTACTCGCTGGAATTTAGAAGATTGAGGGGGGATCTTATAGAAACTTACAAATTCTTAAGGGGTTGGACAAGCTAGATGCTGGAAGATTGTTCCCGATGTTGGGGGAGTCCAGAACAAGGGGTCACAGTCTAAGGATAAGGGGGAACCGAGATGAGGAAAACATTCTTTACACAGAGAGCGGTGGGTCTCTGGAATTCTCTGCCACAGAAGGTAGTTGAGGCCAGTTCATTGGCTATATTTAAGAGGGAGTTAGATGTGGCACTTGTGGCTAAAGGGATCAGGGGGTATGGAGAGAAGGCAGGTACGGGATACTGAGTTGGATGATCAGCCATGATCACATTGAATGGCGGTGCAGGCTCGAAGGGCCGAATGGCCTACTCCTGCACCTATTTTTCTATGTTTTTATGTTTCTGTACCTTTTGCCGGACGGGAGCGGGGGGGGGGGGGGGGAGAAGAGGGAATAGATGGGGTGGGATAGGGACAAGTGATGATGATGTCGGCTGCCGATGCTGGGACCTCCCCACTGTTGGACATGTTTATGACCACACGTGGTTCCTATCCGTCCCCTTCGTATGTGAGTTAATTGGTGTGAATGTTCTGGGGTCTTTCGACCACAGGAATCATTAAACAATGGTAACCCCAATCTTCCTCATCCACTACCCGGATCAATATTCCCACATTTGTCAGGTGGCACGGTGGTGCAGCGGTAGAGTTGCTGCCTCACAGCACCACAGACGAGGGTTCGATCCTGACTACGGGTGCTGTCTGTAGGGAATTTGTATGTTCTCCCTGTGACCGCGTGGGTTTTCTCCAGGGGCTCCGGTTTTCAAAGACACACAGGTTTGTAGGTTCATTAGTTTAGTTTGGTTTAGTTTATTGTCACGTGTACCGAGGGACAGTGAAAAGCTTTTGTTGCGTGCTAACCAGTCAGCGGAAAGACAATACATGATTACACTCGAGCCGTTCACAGTGTACAGATACATGATAAGGGAATAACGTTTAGTGCAAGGTAAAGCCAGCAAAGTCTGATCAAGGATAGTCCGAGGTAGACAAAAATGCTGGAGAAACTCAGCGGGTGAGGCAGCATCTATGGAGCGAAGGAAATAGGTGACGTTTCGGGTCGAAGGGTCTCAACCCGAAACGTCACCCATTCCTTCGCTCCATAGATGCTGCCTATCCCGCTGAGTTTCTCCAGCATTTTTGTCTACCTTCGATTTTTCCAGCATCTGCAGTTTCTTTCTTAAACAAAGGATAGTCTGAGGGTCGTCTGAGGGTAGATGATAGTTGGTGGTAGGATGGTTCAGTTGCCTGATAACAGCTGGGAAGAAACTGACCCTGAATCTGAAGGTGTGCGTTTTCACACTTCTGTACCTCTTGCCCGATGGGAGAGGGGAGAAGAGGGAGTGGCCGGGGTGGGACTGGTCCTTGATGATGCTGCTGGCCTTGCCGAGGCAGCGTGAGGTGTATTAGCCTCTGTAAATTATATATTGTCTCTGGTTGGCATGGACTCGGTGGGCAAAGGGCCTGTTTCCATGATGTACTATAGCTCTAATTTTTTTTCTCTTGTATAGGGTTGAGATCACTCTTTCTTGCTTTGTTAGCATTACAAGATTGCGTGCCCTACCTTGGGAGAAACCTGATCGACTAACTATTAAAGTTTCAATTACACGTATTCATTTTGTTTTCATAGGCGGAGGAAGTGGCTGAGAAAGTTGGACAGATTCCTGGCATTATGGGTTAACGTACGATGAGCGTTTGTCGGCACTGGGCCTGTACTCGCTGGAGTTTAGAAGGATGAGGGGACACCTCAGACTATTATCTAAACGGTGGCCGATTAGGAAAAGGGGAGATGCAGCGCGACCTGGGTGTCATGGTACACCAGTCATTGAAAGTAGGCATGCAGGTGCAGCAGGCAGTGAAGAAAGCGAATGGTATGTTAGCTTTCATAGCAAAAGGATTTGAGTATAGGAGCAGGGAGGTTCTACTTCAGTTGTATAGGGTCTTGGTGAGACCACACCTGGAGTATTGCGTACAGTTCTGGTCTCCAAATCTGAGGAAGGACATTATTGCCATAGAGGGAGTGCAGAGAAGACTGATTCCTGGGATGTCAGGACTGTCTTATGAATAAAGACTGCATAGACTCGATTTATACTCTCTAGAATTTAGGAGATTGAGAGGGGATCTTATAGAAACTTACAAAATTCTTAAGGGGTTGGACAGGCTAGATGCAGGAAGATTGTTCCCGATGTTGGGGAGGTCCAGGACAAGGGGTCACAGCTTAAGGATAAGGGGGAAATCCTTTAGGACCGAGATGAGAAGGACTTTTTTCACACAGAGAGTGGTGGGTCTCTGGAACTCTCTGCCACAGAGGGTAGTTGAGGCCAGTTCATTGGCTATATTTAAGAGGGAGTTAGATGTGGCCCTTGTGGCTAAGGGGATCAGAGGGTATGGAGAGAAGGCAGGTACGGGATACTGAGTTGGATGATCAGCCATGATCATATTGAATGGCGGTGCAGGCTCGAAGGGCCGAATGGCCTACTCCTGCACCTAATTTCTATGTTTCTATGTTTCTAACCTCATTGACACGTACCCAATAGTGAAAGGCCTGGATAGAGTTGATGCGGAGAGGATGTTTCCACTAGGAGCAAAGAGGTCCTTCTGCAGTTGTACAGAGCCCTAGTGAGACCACACCTGTGGTATTGTGTGCAGTTTTGGTCCCCTAATTTGAGGAAGGACATTCTTGCTATTAAGGGAGTGCAGCGTAGGCTCACAAGATTATTCCCGGGATGGCGGGACTGTCATATGCTGGGAGAATGGAGCAGCTGGGCTTATACACTCTGGAGTTTAGAAGAATGAGAGGGGACCTCATTGAAACATATAAGATTATTAAGGGTTTGGACACGCTAGAGGCAGGAAACATGTTCCCGATGTTGGGGGAGTCCAGAACCAGGGGCCACACAGTTTAAGAATAAGGAGTAAGCCATTTAGAATGGAGACGAGGAAACACTTTTTCTCACAGAGAGTGAGTGGTGAGTCTGTGGAATTCTCTGCCTCAGAGGGCGGTGGAGGCCGGTTCTCTGGATGCTTTCAAGAGAGAGCTAGATAGGGCTCTTAAAAATAGCGGAGTTAGGGGGTATGGAGAGAAGGTAGGAACGGGGTACTGATTGGGGATGATCAGCCATGATCACATTGAATGGTGGTGCTGGCTCGACGGGCCGAATGACCTACTCCTGCACCTATTGTCTAATGCCTATGGTACAGTCTCGACCCGAAACGTCACCCATTCCTTCTCTCCAGGGATGCTGCCTCACCCGCTTAGTTACTCCAGCTTTTCGTGTCTATCTTTGGATTAATCCAGCAGTTCCTTCCTACATACCTAGTGCGTCGGGAGTGGATGAGAAAGTGGGGGAACATAGAACTGGCGTGAACAGGTGATGTGTTAAAGAAGGAACTGCAGATGCTGGAGAATCGAGGGTTACACAAAAAGCTGGAGAAACTCAGCGGGTGCAGCAGCATCTAAGGAGCGAAGGGGATAGGCGACGTTTCGGGTCGAGACCCTTCTTCAGACGTGAACAGGTGATGGATGGTCAACATGGACTCGGTGGGGCAATGGGCCTGTTTCCATGCAGAGTCTCTAGACCAAACTCCCTCTACACTGGCATCAGCCAATCTTCCCTGTCCCACCTGCGACTGGTCCAAAACGCCGCACGCAGCGAGGCTCCTGACGGGCACCTGAAAAAGGGACCACACAACCCCGATCCTGGCCTCCCTCCACTGGCTCCCTGTGCGGTTCCAAATACATTTCGAGATCCTCCTTTATGTCTACAAAGCCCTCAACGGGCTTGCCCCCCACCTACATCAAAAGTCTGCTCACCCACCACACCACCTCCAGGTCCCTCAGATCGGCCGACTTGGGGTTGCTGACCATCCCGCGGTCTAGGCACCAGCTCAGGGGCGACCGACCACGCCTTTGCGGTTGGAGCTCCTAGACCCCTCTTCCCATCAGAACTGCCCCCTCCATCAACTCCTTTAAGTCGAGACTTAAAACTCTCACGCCATTCTTGACGTCCTCTGAGCGAGGGCTATATGTATGTATTTATGCATGTACTTCATCTATGAACCACTGATGTATAACGTTAGTACCTCCACCAGTGTAAAGCACTTTGGCCAACAAAATTTTGAGATTTAAAAAATCAAGTCTGCAATTTATCCCAAGTGAAACAAATATGAAACAATCTTACTTGGATGACCTGAAATTAAAGCATATAATTAGTTAGTTATCTAATTGTAGCTAATTACAAAATTCAATGAGTAGATCTAAACATCTATCCATTTCTTAAGAAAAGATAAACTTTTTTTAAATTGCCTAAGTGTCCAAATAACATTCACACAATAATCCACAATATAACATAATTTTTAAATCTCATTTTCATGAATTTCTGGGCCAAATGGAAGGAATTTAGTGTTTGATGCCTGTAAATTAATGGCCATTTAAATCAACTAGCGAGTGGGTTTTAGTGGAATGCGGTGGATTGGAACGTTGCGGTTAGCGGTGAAGTCGGGAGGAAAAATACTGTTTGTTCATACATTTTTTGGGACCCCATTTCTCAACATGAAAATATTATTAAAGCCTCCCGAAAAACCAACTTTTAATATAAAAATAAACTATTTACCTTTTTTTCTCCCCTACGCAAAATCCTTCCCGTTGTCGGCGCTCACGGCTTTTGAAGGTGATTTTTAAATTACTCAAGTTAATAAATAATTTAGAGTAATTTAAAAATACCTTCATTCATGAAATGTCGGAGCGATTTTTCTTCCGCAACGAAATCGCCCGACATGGATCGATTTTCCCTACCTTTGGAAAAACGGCACTTTAAGCCCGCCCCCCTCTGAAAGGCGCCAAAGTCACGCACACGGGGAGCGGCAGAACTGCAGCGCTGCTCGAGGTAAGTTTTGCAACATACCTATACAATGGTGACTGGATTTGAACGATGCCTGAATTAGGGGGGTTTTAGCTGGAGGAAGAAGTCGTTTTTACTGCAATGTCAGAGGTTAGGGGATACCTCAAGTTCAAGTTCTCATCTCCCTGCTACCTTCGGGTAGAAGGTACAGGAGCCTGAAGACTGCAACAACCCGGTTTAGGAATAGCTACTTCCCCACAGCCATCAGGCTATTAAACCTGGCTCGGACAAAACTCTGAACATTAATATCCCCCCATCTGTTATTTGCACTTTATTAATTTATTAATTCATGGGCGTATTTATGTATAGAATTGTAGTCAATGCCTTCTATGTCCTGTTGTGCTATGCAAAGAAAGATTTTCATTGTCCTGTCAGGGGCACATGACAATAAACTCTTTTGACTTTGGACTTGACTTTGACATTTATTATCACATGCACCAACTGGTACAGTGAAATTTGAGTTACCATACAGCCTTACGAATAAAAAGAGCACAACACACGCTAGATTGATGGAAGTTGGTAAAATTACGCGAGGCTTAGAGGGTGGACAGTCAGGATTTTCTCCCCAGAGTGGAAATGTCAAAGACTAGAGGTCACGGCTATCGGGCGGGAGGGGCAGAGTTTAAAGGGGATGTGCGGGGCGAGTTGTTCACACAGAGGGTGGTGGGTGCCAGGGGTGGGGGTGGAGGCAGATACGGGGGTGGTGACCGTCCCACCAGCATGCGACTCCATGCGATGAGCGCGACCTAACGTGGTCGCTTGAGCCGTCCGGCGTCGCGGGGCCGGTCCCACTTTGATCGCCGGAGCCGTGCGGAATTGTGCGCAGTTCGTCCCGACATCGCGCGGGGCTCCGAAAAACTGACCGTGTTCAAAATTCCGCACGGCAACGGCTTGTCGGCTCGCAGTCGCCTCGACGCATTACACACCGCCTCGACATCGTGCCTCCGTGACCCTCTCTGTGTGTGGCTCCATGGCCCTCTCTGTGTGTGCCCCTCTCCGTGTGCCCCTCTCTGTCCTGGCGAACTTACCTTTAAGACTTCGCCCCAAGTTCGCCTCACTTTGCGCCGCGTTGCGCCACTCACCCGACCTCCGCGCGGCCCTCGCTGCCGGTTTGGTTGCGCTTGCCGCATGCAGGCGCATGCTGGTGGGAACGGCCCTGTACAGGGGATCACCCGACCTCCGCGCGGCCCCCGCTTCTAGTTTGATCGCGCTCATCGCATGGAGTCGGATGCTGGTAGGACACGCCCTTGAGAGGCTTTTAGACACATAATGGATATGCAGGGAATGGTGGAATATGGATCGCGTGCAGGCTGAGGAGATTAGATTAACGGCTTCATGTTCAGCATAGACATTGTGGGCCGAAGGGCCTGTTGCCATGCCTGTTAGCACTCTATGACATCTTCCCTGCTGTGAAGGATTGAGTTTTGGAGGTACGATGTGATCTTGAAACCTCGATCCTGAGTTATAATGTCTGGTTTTAAAATAACAGCGACACAGCCAGACTGTCTCTCCCTTTCCCACGGTTTAAAATAAAATGAATTGACTATTAACTTTATCCTTGCCCAGAAGTGCCCAAAAGCACTTAAAAGGGGAAAGGGACAAATGGGAAGCAGCGGAGGCCATTCAGAGTTCTCTTCTGTTCTGTACAATCATGGTTGGTCCACCATTTCCTCCACTACCTCCCCACCTCTCTCACAGAGTCACTAGCATGGGCATTGTGGGCCGAAGGGCCTGCTCCCCCTGCCCGTACTGTTCTATGTGTAGAAAGGAACTATGGCTGCTGGTATAGAAACATAGAAAATAGGCGCAGGAGTAGGCCTTTCGGCCCTTCGAGCCTGCACCGCCATTCAATATGATCATGGCTGATCATCCAACTCAGTATCCTGTACCTGCCTTCTCTCCATACCCCCTGATCCCTTTAGCCACAAGGGCCACATCTAACTCCCTCTTAAATATAGCCAATGAACTGGCCTCAACTACCCTCTGTGGCAGGGAATTCCAGAGACCCACCACTCTCTGTGTGAAAAATGATCTTCTCATCTCGGTCCTAAAAGACTTCCCCCTTATCCTTAAACTGTGACCCCTTGTTCTGGACTTCGCCAACATCGGGAACAATCTTCCAGCATCTAGCCTGTCCAACCCCTTAAGAATTTTGTAAGTTTCTATAAGATCCCCTCCTCAATCTTCTAAATACCGGAGATAGACACAAAGTACTGGTGTAACTCAGCAGGTCAGGCAGGATGTTAAAGAAGGAACTGCAGATGCTGGAGAATCGAGGGGTACACAAAAGGCTGGAGAAACTCAGCGGGTGCAGCAGCATCTAAGGAGCGAAGGGGATAGGCGACGTTTCGGGTCGAGACCCTTCTTCAGACAGGCAGGATATCTGGAGAAAAGTGGTGGGTGATATTTCGGGTCGAGACCCTTTTAGTTTAGTTTAGTTTAGTTCAGAGTTACCACCAAGTCCGCGCTGACCAGCGATCCCTGCACATTAACACTACCGAACACGCACTGGAGACAGTTTTACATTGATACCAAGCCAATTAACCTTCCACTCTGTACGTCTGTGGAGTGTGGATCTTGGAGCAAACCCAAGTGGTCACGGGGAGAACGTACAAACTCCACACAGAAAAGCAACTGCAGTCAGGACCCAACCCGGGTCTCTGGCGCTGGAAGGCAGTAGCTCTACCGCTACGCCATCATGCCGCCATATTCAGCCCCGACCCAAAACGTCATCTATCCATGTTCTCCACAGATGCTGCCTGACCCGCTGAGTTACTCCAGCACTCTGTGAAACGTCACCTATCCATGTTCTCCACAGATGCTGCCTGACCCACTGAGTTACTCCAGCACTCTGTGAAACGTCACCTATCCATGTTCCCCACAGATGCTGCCTGACCCGCTGAGTTACTCCAGCACTCTGTGAAACGTCACCTATCCATGTTCCCCACAGATGCTGCCTGACCCGCTGAGTTACTCCAGCACTCTGTGAAACGTCACCTATCCATGTTCTCCACAGATGCTGCCTGACCCGCTGAGTTACTCCAGCACTCTGTGAAACGTCACCTATCCATGTTCTCCACAGATGCTGCCTGACCCGCTGAGTTACTCCAGCACTCTGTGAAACGTCACCTATCCATGTTCCCCACAGATGCTGCCTGACCCGCTGAGTTACTCCAGCACTCTGTGAAACGTCACCTATCCATGTTCTCCACAGATGCTGCCTGACCCGCTGAGTTACTCCAGCACTCTGTGAAACGTCACCTATCCATGTTCTCCACAGATGCTGCCTGACCCACTGAGTTACTCCAGCACTCTGTGAAACGTCACCTATCCATGTTCCCCACAGATGCTGCCTGACCCGCTGAGTTACTCCAGCACTCTGTGAAACGTCCCCTATCCATGTTGTCCACAGATGCTGCCTGACCCGCTGAGTTACTCCAGCACTCTGTGAAACGTCACCTATCCATGTTCTCCACAGATGCTGCCTGACCCGCTGAGTTACTCCAGCACTCTGTGAAACGTCACCTATGCATGTTCTCCACAGATGCTGCCTGACCCGCTGAGTTACTCCAGCACTCTGTGATACGTCACCTATCCATGTTCTCCACAGATGCTGCCTGACCCGCTGAGTTACTCCAGCACTCTGTGAAACGTCCCCTATCCATGTTGTCCACAGATGCTGCCTGACCCGCTGAGTTACTCCAGCACTTTGTGTCTATCTTCGGTATAAACCAGCATCTGCAGTTCCTTCCTACACATAATTCCTTCATGGTTGTTTGTCAGGCTGAAGATACACTGTGTAGCAAAGGAATGTACGAACCTCGAATGATAAAAGATGTATTTACATGCAAAGGAACATTGTTTTAACTGGGAAAATTAAACGGAACCGGCAAATCCTAGAGAGTTTAGACTGGGATCTAAATACAGAAAAACAATATGGTAACGGTTCAGTAGCCACGGATTAGGCAAGACATTCCTGGGATTTAAATCCAATCAAACAAGGATGTGCTTTCAGCTTGGGGCTTGTGAAAGACTGGGCAATGTTTTGTACAACTGGAATGCATTAAAGGCCCGCTATTCTCAGGGAGGTCACGGTGGCGCAGCGGTAGAGCTGCTGCCTCACAGTGCTTGCAGCGCCAGAGACCCGGGATCGATCCCGACTACGGGTGCTTGTCTGTACGGAGTTTGCACGCTCTCCCCGTGACCTGCGTGGATTTTCTCCGAGATCTTCGGTTTCCTCCCACACTCCAAAGACGTGCAGGTTTGTAGGTTAATTGGCTCAGTATGAATGTAAAAACTGTCCCTAGTGGGTGGAGGGTTGTGTTAATGTGCGGGGATCGCTGGTCGACACGGACTCGATGGGCCGAAGGGCCTGTTTCCACTCTGTATCTCTAAACTAAACTAAAGGTACAGAAGGTTAGTTCTGAGATACAGCAGTCTTTGGTCCGCACCACTCATTGATCACCCGTTCACTCAATTGTAATTCCAATCTGTCAACCACAGACAGTGAGGTCTCCCCCTTCAAATCACTGGTTTTCCAAATTGTGCGTGAATGGGCTTCAATTAATTCAATTCACCAAACCATGTCTTGAACCATAGAGTCATAGAGTGATACAGTGTGGAAACAGGCCCTTCAGCCCAACTTGCCCACACCGGCCAACAATGTCCCAGTTACACTAGTCCCACCTCATAGTCATAGAGTGATACAGTGTGGAAACAGGCCCTTCAGCCCAACTTGCCCACAACGGCCAACATTCCCCAGCTACACTAGTCCCCACCTGCCTGTGTTTGGTCCATATCCCTCTAAACTTGTCCTAGCCATGTATCTGTCTAAATGTTTCTTAACCATTGGGATAGTCCCAGCCTCAACTACCTCCTCCTGCAGCTCGTTCCATACACCCACCACCCTTTGTGTATAAATGTTACCCCTCAGGTTCCTATTAAATCTTTTGCCCTTCACCTTGAACCTATGTCCTCTGGTCCTTGATTCCCCTACATGGGCAAGAGACTACCCGATCTATTCCTCTCATGATTTTGTGCTCCTCTATAAGATCACCCCTCATCCTCCTGCGCTCCAAGGAATAACCTGCTCAACTTCTCCCAACAGCTCAGGCCCCTCGAGTCCTGATTCAGTTGAGTTTATTTTTATACACACCGGGTGCAATGAAATTCCTGTTTGCCTGAAGCTCGCAGAGAAGATAATGTATAGTTGACGTTTTGGGTCGAGAGATTTCTTCAGACTGAAGAAGGGTTCCGACCTGAAATGTCACCCATCCATGTTCTCCACAGATGCTGCCTGACCCGCTGAGTTACTCCAGCACTCTGTGAAACGTCACCTATCCATGTTCTCCACAGATGCTGCCTGACCCGCTGAGTTACTCCAGCACTCTGTGAAACGTCACCCATCCATGTTCTCCACAGGTGCTGCCTGACCCACTGAGTTACTCCAGCACTCTGTGAAACGTCACCTATCCACGTTCTCCACAGATGCTGCCTGACCCGCTGAGTTACTCCAGCACTCTGTGAAACGTCACCTATCCATGTTCTCCACAGATGCTGCCTGTGTCCCCGGTGTTGGGGGAGTCCAGAACCAGGGGCCACAGTTTAAGAATAAGGGGTAAGCCATTTAGAACGGAGACGAGGAAACACTTTGTCTCACAAAGAGTGGCGAGTCTGTGGAATTCTCTGCCTCAGACGGCGGTGGAGGCCGGTTCTCTGGATACTTTCAAGAGAGAACAAGAGAGAGCTCTTAAAGATAGCGGAGTCAGGGGATATGGGGAGAAGTCAGCAACGGGGTACTGATTGGGGATGATCAGCCATGATCATATTGAATGACGGCGCTGGCTCGAAGGGCCGAATGGCCTACTCCTGCACCTATTGTCTATTGGCCCACTGAGTTACTCCAGCACTGTGTGAAACGTCACCTATCCATGTTCTCCACAGGTGCTGCCTGACCCGCTGAGTTACTCCAGCACTGTGTGAAACGTCACCTATCCATGTTCTCCACAGATGCTGCCTGACCCGCTGAGTTACTCCAGCACTCTGTGAAACGTCACCCATCCATGTTCTCCACGGACGCTGCCTGACCCGCTGAGTTACTCCAGCACTTTTGTCCTTTTTTTTGTAAATGATCATCTGCAGTTCCCGGTATGTCCAATGAAATTCTTACTCATTGCAGATTTAGAGGCCCATCCATGTTGCAATGCAGCAAACAAAATCACATTGTTAGTGATACTTGGTATCACATTGTTAGTGATACAGAGCATAATAGCATAAACAGGGAAACCTAAACAGTGTATTGTATGTCATGGACCATAGCTAAGGGAGACACAAGGAACTGCTGATGCTGGGTTACGGAAAAAGAAACAAATCCTATACAGAACGATGTTTAAGAAGGAACTGCAGATGCTGGAAAATCGAAGGTGGACAAAAATGCTGGAGAAACTCAGTGGGCGAGGCAACATCTATGGAGCGAAGGAAATAGGCAACGTTTCGGGACGAAACGTTGCCTATTTCCTTCGCTCCATAGATGCTGCCTCGCCCGCTGAGTTTCTCCAGCATTTTTGTCTACCTATACAGAACGATGCCTGGATTAGGAGGTATTAGGCACAAGTGGAGGTTGGGCAAATTTGGATGGTTTTCTCCGGAATGCTGGTGTTTGTTGGGAGACCTTCTAGAAGTGCATAATACTATGAGAGGCATAGATGGGGTAGACAGTCAGAACCTTTTCCCCATGGTACGAATATAAAATACTGAAGGGCATAGTGTAATGTGAGAGGGGGAAAAGTGTAAAGGAGATGTGCGGGGCAAGAGGGTGGTGGTGGATGCAGCTACGATAGTGGTGTTTAAGAGGCTTTTAGACAGACACATGGATATGCAGGGAATAGAGGGATAGGGATCACGTCAGGGGTCAGTGGAAATTGGCCCCATGGTTTGCTCAGCCTGCAACATGTGGGAGATCAGGGATATTGGCGGTGTCCCTGGTGACTACATTTGCAGGAAGTGTGTCCAGCTGCAACTCCTGGCAGACCGCATTGAACGATTGGAGCTGCAGCTGGATTCATACTGGAGCACCCACGATGCAGAGAAAGTCGTGGATAGCACGTACAGTGAGTTGGTCACGCCACTGGTAAAAGGTAAGAGGACAGAAAGGGAGCGGGTGCCCAATAGCCAGCAAAGCAGTAGGCAGATAGTGCAGGAGTCCCCTGCGGTCATCTCCCTACTCAACAGGTTTACCATTTTGGATACTGTTGAGGGAGATGGCTCATCAGGGGAATGCAGCAGCAGCCAAGTTCATGGCACCATGGGTGGCTCTGCAGCACATGATGGGGGAAAAAAGAGGGGAAGGGAAATAGTAATAGGGGATTCAATTGTCAGGGGAATAGATAGGCGTTTCTGCGGCCGCAAACGAGACTCCAGGATGGTATGTTGCCTCCCGGGTGCAAAGGTCAGGGATGTCACTGAACGGCTGCAGAACATTCTGGAGGGGGAGGGTGAACAGCCAGTTGTTGTGGTGCACATTGGCACCAACGATATAGGTAAAAAAAGGGATGAGGTCCTACAAGGTGAATTTAGGGAGCTAGGAGATAAACTTAAAAGTAGGACCTCAAAGGTAATAATCTCTGGATTATTACCAGTACCATGGGCCAGTCAGAGTAGAAATAGGAGGATATTGCAGATGAATACGTGGCTTGAAAAATGGTGCAAGGGGGAGGGATTCAAATTTTTAGGGCACTGGAACCATTTCTGGGGGAGGTGGGACCAGTACAAACAGGACGGTCTGCACCTGGGCTGGAATGGAACCAATGTCCTTGGGGGAGTGTTTGCTAGTGCTTTCGGGGAGGATTTAAACTAATGTGGCAGGGGGATGGGTACAAGAGCAGAGAGGCAGGTGGGTGTAAAACGAGGGTGGAAGCAATAGGGAGCAAGGTGAAAAGTAAAAGTGGCAGGCAGACAAAACCAGGGCAAAAATCAAAAAGGGCCACTTTTCAACATAATTGTATAAGGGGTAAGAGTGTTGTAAAAACAAGCCTGAAGGCTTTGTGTCTCAATGCAAGGAGTATTCGTAATAAGGTGGATGAGTTGAACGTGCAGATAGCTGTTAATGATTATGATATAGTTGGGATCACGGAGACTTGGCTCCAGGGTGACCAAGGCTGGGAGCTGGACATCCAGGGATATTCAATATTCAGGAGGGATAGAGAGAAAGGAAAAGGAGGTGGGGTAGCGTTGCTGGTTAGAGAGGAGATTAACGCAATGGAAAGGAAGGACATTGGCTTGGAGCATGTGGAATTGGTATGGGTAGAGCTGCGAAACACTAAGGGGCAGAAAACGCTAGTGGGAGTTGTGTACAGGCCACCTAACAGTAGTAGTGAAGTTGGGGATGGTATCAACAGGAAATTAGAAATGCGTGCGACAAAGGCAAAACAGTTATAATGGGTGACTTCAATCTACATATAGATTGGGTGAATCAAATTGGCAGGGGCGCTGAGGAAGAGGATTTTTTGGAAAGTATGCGGGATAGTTATCTAAATCAACATGTAGAGGAACCAACGAGAGAGCAGGCTATTTTAGACTGGGTATTGAATAATGAGGAAGGGTTAGTTAGCAGTCTTATTGTGCGTGCCCCCTTGGGCAAGAGTGACCATAATATGGTTGAGTTCTTCATTAGGATGGAGAGTGACATTGTTAATTCAGAAACAATGGTTCTGAATTTAAGGAAAGGTAACTTTGAGGGTATGAGACGTGAATTGGCCAAGATTGACTGGCAATCAATTCTAAAAGGGTTGACGGTGGATGCGCAATGGAAGACATGCATGGATGAACTACAAAAATTGTTCATCCCAGTTTGGCAAAAGAATAGATCTGGGAAGGTAGTGCATCTGTGGATAACAAGGGAAATCAGGGATAGTATCAAAGCAAAGGATGATGCGTACAAAGTAGCCAGAAAAAGCAGCATACCAGAGGACTGGGAGAAATTCAGAGACCAGCAGAGGAGGACAAAGGGCTTGATTAGGAAAGGAAAAATAGATTATGAAAGAAAACTGGCAGGGAACATAAAAACTGACTGCAAAAGTTTTTATAGATATGTGAAGTCAAAGAGATTAGTTAAAACAAATGTAGGTCCCTTGCAGTCAGAAACAGGTGAGTTGATCATGGGGAACAAGGACATGGCGGACCAATTGAATAACTACTTTGGTTCCTTCTTCACTAAGGAAGACATAAATAATCTGCCGGAAATAGCAGGGGACCGCAGGTCAAAGGAGGACTTGAGTGAAATCCAGGTTAGTCAGGAAGTGGTGTTGGGTAAATTGAATGGATTAAAGGCTGATAAATCCCCAGGGCCAGATAGGCTGCATCCCAGAGTACTTAAGGAAGTAGCTCCGGAAATAGTGGATGCATTAGTGATAATCTTTCAAAACTCTTTAGATTCTGGAGTGGTTCCTGAGGATTGGCGGGTAGCAAACGTAACCCCTCTTTTTAAGAAGGGGGGGAGAGAGAAAACGGGGAATTACAGACCAGTTAGTCTAACATCGGTAGTGGGGAAACTGCTAGAGTCAGTTATTAAAGATGGGATAGCAACACATTTGGAAAGTGGTGAAATCATTGGACAAAGTCAGCATGGATTTACGAAAGGTAAATCATGTCTGACGAATCTTGTGGAATTTTTCGAGGATGTAACTAGTAGCGTGGATAGGGGAGAACCAGTGGATGTGGTGTATCTGGACTTCCAGAAGGCTTTCGACAAGGTCCCACATAAGAGATTAGTATATAAACTTAAAGCACACGGCATTGGGGGTTCAGTACTGATGTGGATAGAGAACTGGCTGGCAAACAGGAAGCAAAGAGTAGGAGTAAACGGGTCGTTTTCACAATGGCAGGCAGTGACTAGTGGGGTACCGCAAGGCTCAGTGCTGGGACCCCAGCTATTTACAATATACATAAATGATCTGGATGAGGGAATTGAAGGCAATATCTCCAAGTTTGCGGATGACACTAAGCTGGGGGGCAGTGTTAGCTGTGAGGAGGATGCTAGGAGACTGCAAGGTGACTTGGATAGGCTGGGTGAGTGGGCAAATGTTTGGCAGATGCAGTATAATGTGGATAAATGTGAAGTTCTCCACTTTGGTGGCAAAAACAGGAAAGCAGACTATTATCTAAATGGTGGCCGATTAGGAAAAGGGGAGATGCAGCGAGACCTGGGTGTCATGGTACACCAGTCATTGAAAGTAGGCATGCAGGTGCAGCAGGCAGTGAAGAAAGCGAATGGTATGTTAGCTTTCATAGCAAAAGGATTTGAGTATAGAAGCAGGGAGGTTCTACTTCAGTTGTACAGGGCTTTGGTGAGACCACACCTGGAGTATTGTGTACAGTTCTGGTCTCCAAATCTGAGGAAGGACATTATTGCCATAGAGGGAGTGCAGAGAAGGTTCACCAGACTGATTCCTGGGATGTCAGGACTGTCTTATGAACAAAGACTGCATAGACTCGGTTTATACTCTCTAGAATTCAGGAGATTGAGAGGGGATCTTATAGAAACTTACAAAATTCTTAAGGGGTTGGACAGGCTAGATGCAGGAAGATTGTTCCCGATGTTGGGGAGGTCCAGGACAAGGGGACACAGCTTAAGGATAAGGGGGAAATCCTTTAGGACCGAGATGAGAAGGACTTTTTTCACACAGAGAATGGTGGGTCTCTGGAACTCTCTGTCGCAGAGGGTAGTTGAGGCCAGTTCACTGGCTATATTTAAGAGGGAGTTAGATGTGGCACTTGTCGCTAAAGGGATCAGAGGGTATGGAGAGAAGGTAGGTACGGGATACTGAGTTGGATGATCAGCCATGATCACATTGAATGGCGGTGCAGGCTCGAAGGGCCTAATGGCCTACTCCTGCACCTAATTTCTATGTTTCTATGTTTCTATGTTACGTGCAGGCAGAAGACAATAGACAATAGACAATAGGTGCAGGAGTAGGCCATTCGGCCCTTCGAGCTAGCACCGCCATTCAATGTGATCATGGCTGATCATCCACAATCAGTACCCTGTTCCTGCCTTCTCCCCATATCCCCTGACTCCGCTATTTATAAGAGCCCTATCTAACTCTCTCTTGAAAGCATCCAGAGAACCGGCCTCCACCGCCCTCTGAGGCAGAGAATTCCACAGACTCACCACTCTCTGTGAGAAAAAATGTTTCCTCGTCTCCGTTCTAAATGGCTTACTCCTTATTCTTAAACTGTGGGCTTTTAGCGGTTCTAGATCACAGCTTTTGAGTTAAGTCAATGGAAAGGCAATGGGGAACAAGATGCTAATTTCTGAGTATGAAAATGGTCATAACTTTCTTAATACTGAAGATATGAAAGTGAATTAGGTGTCAAATTAAACTTCTTGTTATGCTTTATCTGATGGGATAAATTGCAGACTTGATTTTTAAAATCCCAAAATGTTGTAACATTGCTACATATAGACCTCGCTCAGACGACGTCAAGAAAGGCTTGGGAGTAGAGATGAGTTTTAAGTCTCGACTTAAAGGAGTTGATGGAGGGGGGCAGTTCTGATGGGAAGAGGGACGCTGTTTCACAGTCTAGGAGCTGCAACCGCAAAGGCGCAGTCGGTCGGTCACCCCTGAGCTTATGCCTAGACCGCAGGATGTTCAGTAACCCCAAGTCGGCCGATCTGAGGGACCTGGAGGTGGTGTGGTGGGTGAGCAGACTTTTAATGTAGGTGGGGGCAAGCCCGTTGAGAAGGAGCCGGCTGCTGGCTGTCCAGTTCCCAAAACTTCTGTGTCCAGCTGCACGGCTTAAACATCCCCTCCCCACCCCCGGACTATGGTTTCTCCCCCCACCCTCACCCTCCCCCCCACCCTCCCCCCGCATCCACCACAAAACCCAGTGACAGAGAGGGAGAGAGAGAGAGGTAAGGGCGAGCGACCTATGGGACAGTACAGCACAGGAACAGGCCCTTCGGCCCACAGTGTCCATGCTGAACATGATGCCAGGATAAACGTATCACTGCTGGCAAATTCATTTCACTGCACCTTCGGGCGCATGTGACTCTGAATTTGACTGCACGTGATCCAAATTCCTCTGTTCTGTTCAGTTTACATTTAGTTTAGAGATACAGCGCGGAAACAGGCCCTTGGGCCCACCAGCTCCGCGCCGACAAGCGATCCCCGCACACTAACGCTATCCCTACGCACACTAGGGACAATTTTTTCATGCTAGCCTTTATAAATCAGAGCATTGAGTATAGAAGCTGGGATGTAATGTTAAAATTGTACAAGACGTTGGTGAGACCAAATCTGGAGTATGGTGTACAATTTTGGTCGCCCAATTATAGGAAGGATGTCAACAAAATAGAGAGGGTACAGAGGAGATTTACTAGAATGTTGCCTGGGTTTCAACAGCTAAGTTACAGAGATAGGTTGAATAAGTTAGGTCTTTATTCTCTGGAGCGCAGAAGGTTAAGGGGGGACTTGATAGAGGTCTTTAAAATGATGAGAGGGATAGACAGAGTTGATGTGGACAAGCTTTTCCCTTTGAGAATAGGGAAGATTCAAACAAGAGGACATGACTTTAGAATTAAGGGACAGAGGTTTAGGGGTAACATGAGGGGGAACTTCTTTACTCAGAGAGTGGTAGCGGTGTGGAATGAGCTTCCAGTGGAAGTGGTGGCGGCAGGTTCGTTGGTATCATTTAAAAATAAATTGGATAGGCATATGGATGAGAAGGGTATGGAGGGTTATGGTATGAGTGCAGGCAGGTGGGACTAAGGGAAAAAAGTTGTTCGGCACGGACTTGAAGGGCCGAGATGGCCTGTTTCCGTGCTGTAATTGTTATATGTTATATGTTATTTATACCAAGCCAATTAACCTACAAACCTGCACGTCTTTGGAGTGTGGGAAGAAACCGAAGATTTCGGAGGAAACCCACGCAGGAAACTAAACATAATCATAAGCTGTCCATAGTGCACAGACGAACGGTACAACATCTGTTTGAGTACCTTGTTGTGTTCAAACATATAACATTATAAAAGGGCTGGACAAGCTAGATGCAGGAAAATGTTCCCAATGAAAGATTGAAAAGACTAGGCTTGTATTCACTGGGGTTTAGAAGGATGAGGGGGGATCTTATGGAAACATATACAATTATAAAAGGACTGGACAAGCTAGATGCAGGAAAAATGTTCCCAATTAAAGATTGAAAAGACTAGGCTTGTATTCACTGGAGTTTAGAAGGATGAGGGGGTTATCTTATAGAAACATATAAAATTATAAAAGGGCTGGACAAGCTTGATGCAGGAAAAATGTTCCTAATTAAAGATTGAAAAGACTAGGCTTGTATTCACTGGAGTTTAGAAGGATGACGGGGTTATCTTATAGAAACATATAAAATTATAAAAGGGCTGGCCAAGCTAGATGCAGGAAAAATGTTCCCAATGAAAGGTTGAAAAGACTAGGCTTGTATTCACTGGGGTTTAGAAGGATGAGGGGGTTATCTTATAGAAACATATAAAATTATAAAAGGACTGGACAAGCTAGATGCAGGAAAAATGTTCCCAATGTTGGGGCGAGTCCAGAACCAGGGGCCGCAGTCTTAGAATAAAGGGGAGGCCATTTAAGACTGAGGTGAGAAAAAACTTTTCCCACCCAGAGAGTTGTGAATTTGTGGAATTCCCTGCCACAGAGGGCAGTGGAGGCCAAGTCACTGGATGGATTTAAGAGAGAGTTAGATAGAGCTCTAGGGGCTGGTGGAGTCAAGGGATACGGGGAGAAGGCAGGCACGGGTTATTGATTGGGGACGATCAGCCGTGATCACAATGAATGGCGGTGCTGGCGCGAAGGGCCGAATGGCCTCCTCCTGCACCTATTTTCTATGTTTCTATCTTTCTATAACATTTAATTAGTAGTTTTTTATTGGAGGGAAAAGAAAAAAAAATTCACAGTACATCTGATGTATGGCATTACATTTTAATAATAATATAAACAAAATAACCCTAACCCACCCTCCCTAAACATCCCCTTGGCAGCTTATCTTTTCACAATCCAAATATATCACAAAATCAAATGCACTTTTTAACTTTAATAAAGTAACAAAACAGAATAGGTTTAGGTCTTTAAAATGATGAGAGGGATAGACAGAGTTGATGTGGACAAGCTTTTCCCTTTGAGAATAGGGAAGATCCAAACAAGAGGACATGACTTTAGAATTAAGGGACAGAAGTTTAGGGGTAACATGAGGGGGAACTTCTTTACTCAGAGAGTGGTAGCGGTGTGGAATGAGCTTCCAGTGGAAGTGGTGGAGGCAGGTTCGTTGGTATCATTTAAAAATAAATTGGATAGGCATATGGATGAGAAGGGTATGGAGGGTTATGGTATGAGTGCAGGCAGGTGGGACTAAGGGAAAAAAGGTGTTCGGAACGGAGTTGAAGGGCCGAGATGGCCTGTTTCCGTGCTGTAATTGCTATATGGTTATACGGTTAGAATAAATGAATTAAATCAGAATTAAATAAACATCATTCAAAGGTCTCCAATGACGGAGATGGGAGTTCTTGATTCCCCTTCTCTGGGTAAAAGAATGTGCATTCGCCCGACCTATTCCACTCATGATGTCATACACCTCCATAAGATCACCCCTCATCCTCCTGAGTGGATGCATGGAACGAGCTGCCAGAGGAGGTTATTGAGGCAGGTACTATCACAACATTCAAAACGTTATGTTTCCACAGGTACATGGATAGGAGAGGTTTGGAGGGATACGGGCCAAACGCGGGCAGGTGGGACATGTGGGTCAGCATGGACGAGTTGGACCGAAGGGCCTGTTTCCACGCCGTGTAATGTGACCCAGACTCCCAGCAGCCCCGCTACCAGATGTTACTGCAGGATGAGTGTGGAGCCATAAGTCACTGCCTCAACCTCCCACTAATATTAGTTTAAGGATTAAGTTTGATGAGTCATAGCGAATCTTGGAGTGACACGATACGGTAGGATCAAACTTTATTCATCCCCGGAGGGAATTTGGTCAGCCGACAGTCACAACACACAAGGTACGCATAGAAAGCGAATGGCATGTTAGCACTCATAGCAAAAGGATTTGAGTATAGGAGCAGGGAGGTTCTACTGCAGTTGTACAGGGCCTTGGTGAGACCACACCTGGAGTATTGCGTACAGTCTTGGTCTCCTAATCTGAGGAAAGACATTCTTGCCATAGAGGGAGTACAGAGAAGATTCACCAGACTGATTCCTGGGATGGCAGGACTTCCATATGACGAAAGGCTGGATAGACTCGGCAGGTACTCGCTAGAATTTAGGAGATTGAGAGGGGATCTTATAGAAACTTACAAAATCCTTAAGGGGTTGAACAGGCTAGATGCAGGAAGATTGTTCCCGATGTTGGGGAGGTCCAGGACAAGGGGTCACAGTTTAAGGATAAGGGGGAAGTCTTTTAGGATCGAGATGAGAAAAACATTTTTCACACAGAGTGGTGAATCTGTGGAATTTCATTTCGGAGTCACGTGAGTGACTTCATGAAGAGCCCGCCGGCGCGCATGCTCGACATATCGTCGTAACGCGTTGCTGCGACGGCTGGCGGTGGAGCGCGCTCCTCGCCAGCCCTTCATAAGGGGCCACGGAGGTGAGTATTCCACCTTTAGTTGGTGGTCCTTGTTGTTCGTTATGTCTTGCAGCAAGGACATGGATGGGAGTTCGAAGGGCCGGAGGACGTCAGGACGAGTTCTCCGGTCAACAGTTCCGGGGCCTTTACCATCGGCAGTACCTGCAGTGCAGGCCGGGACTCAGGCGGAGATGTGGGTAAGCCCTGTGATTACAGGTCCAGGTCCGCCAGCACACCACAGCTCGGAGGAGTTCGACGAGGAGGAGTGTGGTGTGCCGCCAGAGCAGGGGGACCCTGCCATGGCAGTCAGGTCGTCAGCGGGCTCGCTGGCGACCTCGAGCAGGGGGCGTGCGGCTGCACGGCCCGTTCCACTCAGCCCCCCGAGAAGGGGCAGGGCAGGAGCCCAGAAGCCTAACCCTGCCAGGACTAAGGCATTGCCTGACACGGAGGAGCGGTCAGGTTCCAGGGCGAGACCCGGGGCGGCTGTGAGGTCCAGCCGGCACACCCCGACTCTCAACGCCGGGACGGGTCGGTTGAGTCGGGTCTCGTCACGGTCGCCGAGCCCCCCATGGATGGGTGGGCGAGACCATGCGTCGGCAAGGTCCACGGTGGGCAGCCGGCAAGCCTGCGCGGGCTTCAGGTAGCCATGCTTCGGCTGGTGCCGACACCACGCTGCAAGTGCCCTTAGTGGCAGCGGCGTCAGCTCCCGCTAAACGGAGGCGGTTGAACACGCCCGCGCGGGAATCGCGCAGTTTCGCCTCGGCGGCTGTTAGCGACAACTACCGGCACCGGCAGGGCCTCGATGAGGTGCGGGCCGATGATAGGAGCCCGGTTTTCTTTTCAGAGCCGGAGGACTCCGACCACCTGAGTGTTCAGGGTGAAGGGCGTATTGACGTATGGAGCGGCTGCTGGAGCTCCTGCTTCAAAGCCAACAACAGCAGGGCAGCCACAGGCACAGGGCGTCGTCACCAGCCTCTACCATCAGCCTGGAGCAGCAGGAGGAGGAGGTTTTGGTGCATTCCATACCACCTCCGGTGGAGGTACCAGCGGAGGATCTTCTGGATGTGGCGACCAAATTTGCGGCCCCACATTCATCTGGACTTCCTTTAAACACGAAGCTGGCAGCCACTGTGGCATCCAAAGTTTGCAGGATTGTGCAAACCACCACCGCCGCCCCCGCCCCGTCAGCTCTTTGGGGAGGACCTCTCGAAGAGAGTCAAAGAGCTTGACGAGCAAGCCAAAACGGTGGGGATCATGCGCCCTCAGAGTGCCCCCACACCGTCAGGCTCAAAGTCTCCATACATTCGATCACGAGGGTCTGCTAGTACCTCGACGAGGACCCACCCTCAAGCTCCACAATGACAGCAACATCAGACCCAGCACCAGGGGTCTTTTTTAGGACAGGGTCGGCAGAGACCCTGGTGAAAACGAAGACGCCGCGCCCTCAAGCCAACCCAGCACCTCCACGTCCGCACACGCGTGTCAAGGACCGCCGGTAACCACGGAGGTGAGGGGGTCAGGTTCTCTCTTTTCTCTCTGTTTAACTTCACATGTTGGTGGTCGCCTTCGGTGGTTTTTGGGTGCATGGGGTAATTTTACTGGTGACGAGTATGTGTTGCAGAATATTCAGGGGCATAAAATTGAGTTTATAAATGGCGACATTCCTCCATCCCAGCACATGCCCGCTCGAACGTTTAAATTATCTGCTGCAGAACAGGCAGCCGGCTATAAGGAACTGTTAAGTCTTGAGCACAAAGGAGTGATTGAGAGAGTGGTGCATGAGCCAGTTGAATTTGTTTCGAACATATTCACCAGACCTAAGAAGGTCTGGTGGATATGGCTTTGCCTAATTCACCTAATTCACCAGTACAAGGCTTTGCCTAATGGGCTCACCACAGCCCCTAGATTGTTCACTAAATTAGTGAAGCCAATTATGGCTTATTTGAGACAACGACACCATATAGTTATGGCCTATTTAGATGATATCTTAATTGTGGGCCACACCCTGGAATTGGCTGAACAGGGTGTTGCAGCTGCTGTCAATATATTTCAACAATTGGGGTTTATTGTCCATCCAGAGAAATCAAAGTTCTACCCTGCCCAGGTGATTAATTACCTAGGGTTCACGGTGAACTCTATAAGCATGAGGGTTACCATTCCAATTAACAAGATTGAGGAGGTTACCCAGGTGTGTCTAGATTTAATCCGCACCAATATACCATCGATTCGGCATTCAGCTACAATAATTGGGAAGCTGGTAGCTTTGTTTCCGGCAGCGCGATATGGACCTTTGCATTATCAGAATTTGCAAAGAGCTAAAATTGCTGCGTTAAAACAGAACGCTGGTCATTATGATCGGTCCATGCAGCTGCCGCCCGAAGCGATAAATGAGTTGCAATGGTGGGTGTGTCACATTAGCAGCTCATTCAAGCCTATTAGGGAGGCTAATCCGGTGGTATATTTGCAAACTGATGCAAGCTCCAATGGTTGGGGAGCCACGAATAATTGCTCTAGTTGTGGTGGCAGATGGGACACCCTTGAATCAACGATGTTGTTAACTCAAGGGATTAACTATTTGGAGTTGCTGGCAGCATTCCACGGACTTCGTGCGTATTGTTCCAAGCTTGTTGGAGCACATGTCCATCTCCAAATAGACAACGCCACAGCAGTAGCATACTTAAACCATATGGGTGGTACCAGGTCAGTTTCGTGTGACAAATTGGCTAACTCAATTTGGCTCTGGTGTGTTCAAAGAGACATTTGGATTTCAGCTACCTATTTGCCAGGTGAGCTTAATACTGTGGCGGACACCAGGTCAAGCAAATTTAATGACAATATTGAATGGATGTTGCATCCTGAGATCTTTTCTAAAGTCACAGCCAAATTTGGTAAACCGGACATTGACCTTTTTGCGTCACGGTTGAACCATCAGGTACCAGCCTACGTTTCATGGGAACCAGATCCTGGGGCAATAGCGCTAGATGCATTCTCGCTGGACTGGGGGAAGTGGTTTTTCTATGCCTTCCCCCCCGTTTTGCCTCATCAGTCGGGTATTGCAAAAGATTCAGGCGGATGCTGCCAAGGGCATCCTTATTATACCCGACTGGCCCACACAGCCTTGGTATCCGGTGGTCTTTGACATGCTCAACGAACCTTGGGTCCTTTTGAAGGGTTGCCCACAATTGGTTACTCACCCTGTCTCAGGGGAGCCACATCCCTGCCATGGCTATTTAAATTTGTTGGCTTGCAGGTTCTGAACAGGCCGTTAGTCCAATACGGCCTCTCGGCTCGGACCATGGATACCATCGGGGCTTCGTGTCGAGAGTCTACAAGGCGAAGATACCGCTCGCATATTAAGAAGTGGGAAGCCTACTGCAGCCGCTCTCGCATCACGTACGATGACGTGACAATAACCGACGTCCTGGAATTCCTCGCGGGGTTGCACCATGATGAACACTTAAGTTACAGTGCCATCAACAGCGCCAGAAGTGCGCTATCATTCTACCTCAGTTTGGAGGTAGGATCCAACAGGCTAGTGTCCAGACTCATGCGGGGTATATTCAATATGAATCCGCCTACACCACGCTATAATATCACCTGGGATGTCAGGGACGTATTAACCCTGCTCAGGACGTGGTCACCCATGGAAGGGCTCCAACTGGACCAACTCACCATGAAGCTGGTGATGTTACTAGCGCTGACTTCAGCTCAGAGGGTACAGACACTACACAAACTGCGTGTCGACAGAATGACATCTACCCCTACAGAAGTAGTCTT
The DNA here is from genome assembly GCA_963514005.1 of Raja brachyura. Next base: position 131,597,999 of record OY740783.1, read on the forward strand.
TTTCGTTGACGAGCTACTAAAGCAGCATAGACCTGGGTGCACAGGGCTGCAGCTGAAGTTCCCGGCATACCCCGCAGATGCTAGGCTATGTTTAGCCTCACATATCCGCCACTATGTCAAGGTGACCGCACGCATCAGAGGAATGGAGAGATACCTGCTTGTCACTCATAAGAGACCTCATCATCGAGTGACAGTCCAGACGATATCCAGGTGGCTTCGAGTCGTCTTGGGTAAGTCAGGTATCGACACTAATGTGTTCAAGTCTCATTCCACCAGGGCTGCATCGACGTCAGCGGCGAGGGTCATGGAGGTGCCCATGGACCAAATTCTCGCCACCGCAGGATGGGCTAATGAAGCTGTGTTCCAGCGTTTTTATAACAAGCCTGTTGCTGCTCCTCTACAGTTCGCAGAAGCCGTGCTGAATGCAGGTCACGAACGTGGAGATGTCCCCGCATGAGGGGTTTTGATTTGTTATTAATAAATATGCTCTTGTTTTGCAGTATGAGCTATTGAGCCAGTTTGTTCCTCCCATCCATCCCTGGTAGTGGTGTGTCAGCATGGACGTGGTCCAGGGCGTGTAATCACAGAAGCTTTGAAGTCTTCACGAAGTCACTCACGTGACTCCGAAATGAAATAGTAAGATTGAACGAGAACTTACCAGTTCGAAGGTTGATCTTTATTTTATGAGGAGTCGAAGTGAGGGATTTCGTGCCCTCCTCGCCCAACCCTCAATCACCTTCATCTGGTAATCTTAGTCACTTCAATCATACTATGCGAAGTCATTTCTATTGTTGGTTCTGTGATTCCACGCCGCTACTTTGAAGTATGTCGAGCATGCGCGCCGGCGGGCTCTTCACGAAATCCCTCACTTCGACTCCTCATAAAATAAAGATCAACCTTCGAACTGGTAAGTTCTCGTTCAATCTTACTATTCTCTGCCACAGAGGGTAGTTGAGGCCAGTTCATTGGTTATATTTAAGAGGGAGTTAGATGTGGCCCTTGTGGCTAAAGGGATCATGAGGTATGGAGACAAGGCAGGTACAGGATACTGAGTTGGATGATCAGCCATGATCATATTGAATGGCGGTGGAGGCTCGAAGGGCCGAATGGCCTACTCCTGCAACTATTTTCTATGTTTCTATGTTTCTACAACATTTAATGCAAGATAGTCTGATAAAATCTGATAAACATCATTCAAAGGTCTCCAAAGACGGAGATGGGAGTTCTTAGAATGTTTCTATGTACACAATAACTTGAAATTAGATGTGTAAACAAAAACAAAAAGACAAGCGAGTGTTGTCTGGCTGCCGAGTTCTCAGCGCCTTCACCGGAACGAATGAACAAACAAACAAACACAGGCTCATCCTCTGGGCAGAGGATTCTAAACTAGAGTGCCCCCCCCCCTCCCCCACACCGGAAACCCCTTTGTTCTCCCACCGTCTCTCGCAGCGGTCCCCCCATGCCAGGGCCCTATGTCTTCCCCTCCCCCCCCCCCCTCACGCTCATCGACCACTGATCACAAGGCCCCACAACCGCCGAGGCTCCTGTTGCTGCCGAGGCTCCCATTGCTGCTGAGGCTCCCATTGCTGCCGAGGCTCCTGTTGCTGTCGAGGCTCCCATTGCTGCCGAGGCCCCCACTGCTGCCGATGCCCCTGTTGCTGTCGAGGCTCCTGTTGCTGTCGAGGCTCCTGTTGCTGTCGAGGCTCCTGTTGCTGTCGAGGCTCCTGTTGCTGTCGAGGCTCCTGTTGCTGCCGAGGCTCCTGTTGCTGCCGAGGCTCCCATTGCTGCCGAGGCTCTCATTGCTGCCGAGGCTCCTGTTGCTGTCGGGGCTCCTGTTGCTGCCGAGGCTCCTGTTGCTGCCGAGGCTCCCGTTGCTGCCGAGGCTCCCGTTGCTGCCGAGGCTCCCGTTGCTGTCGAGGCTCCCGTTGCTGCCGAGACTCCCGTTGCTGCCGAGACTCCCGTTGCTGCCGAGACTCCCATTGCTGCCGAGGCTCCCATTGCTGCCGAGGCTCCCGTTGCTGTTGAGGCTCCCATTGCTGCCGAGGCCTCCACTGCTGCCGAGGCTCTCATTGCTGCTGAGGCCCCCACTGCTGCCGAGGCTCTCATTGCTGCCGAAGCTCTCATTGCTGCCGAGGCTCCTGTTGCTGCCGAGGCTCCTGTTGCTGCCGAGGCTCCTGTTGCTGCCGAGGCTCCTGTTGCTGCCGAGGCTCCCCTTGCTGCCGAGGCTCCCATCGTCCTCCTGCGCTCCAAGGAATAGAGTCCCAGCCTGCTCAACCTCCCCCTGTCGCTCACGCCCTCAGGTCCTGGCAGCAACCTCGTAAATCTTCTCTGAACCCTTTCCAGCTTGACAACGTCTTTCCTATAACATGGTGCCCAGAACTGTACACAATACTCTAAGTGGGGCCTCACCAACGCCTTATGCAACTGCAACGTGGCCTCCCAGCTTCTACGCTCTGGTGTGGATAGAGGTGCTTACCACATTGCTGTTCTCCTTTACCCACTTATGCCCTGTGTGCAGGTGTGTGGGATGTTGCTGTCGCGATGCTGCTCCATCAAGGCCCGGTGGACGGAAGGGCGAGGGAGTGGGGAGGCACTGCAAACACTTGCTCTCCTCCCTGCCGTGGTTTGTGGGGCAGGCAATGTGCAGTCGGGCCCACCGCAGGCTGCAAGGCTCATGGACAAGCGCCTCTGTTGCCACGTGTACAGAAATACATCAAGCCATCCCATGCAGAACCAGAAAGCTCACAGTGGTCCACACAAAACCATCAGGAAGAGGCGGTAAAAAAAGCTTTTCACTGTACTTCACCAGGCCTGACAATAAACCAAGCTAAACCAAGCTAAACTAAACTAAAGAAACAAAAACGTTAAATTAAACTTTACTAAACTAAACTAAATATAGACACAAAAAGCTGGAAAAAACGATACTAAACTAAACCAAGCAAGCAGGCAAGATCATCTCTGACCCCTCTCACCCTGGCCACAAACTCGTTGAATCACTTCCCTCTGGAAGGCGACTCCGGACTGTCAAAGCTGCCACAGCCAGACATAAAAACAGTTTTATCCACGAGTAGTTGCTCTACTCAACAGCCAAAAATCTGTAGCCTCCCTTTGATCTGGTATTTTGTTGGTTCACATGCTTGTTTTATTGGTGTTTTATCATTAATGTTTTATAATTATTAATGTTTAGTGTTTTCTGAGTCATTCGTAACTGTCACTGTATGTCATGTTGTTACTTGTGGGCGGAGCACCAAGGCAAATACCTTGTATGTGAATGGCATGTTAGCATTCATAGCAAAAGGATTTGAGTATAGGAGCAGGGAGGTTCTACTGCAGTTGTACAGGGTCTTGGTGAGACCACACCTGGAGTATTGCGTACAGTTCTGGTCTCCTAATCTGAGGAAAGACATTCTTGCCATTGAGGGGGTACAGAGAAGATTCACCAGACTGATTCTTGGGATGTCAGGACTGTCTTATGAACAAAGACTGCATAGGCTCGGTTTATACTCTCTAGAATTTAGGAGACTGAGAGGGGATCTTATAGATACTTACAAAATACTTAAGGGGTTGGACAGGCTAGATGCAGGAAGATTGCTCCCGATGTTGGGGAAGTCCAGAACAAGGGGCCACAGTTTAAGGATAAGGGGGAAATCCTTTAGGACCGAGATGAGAAGGACTTTTTTCACACAGAGAGTGGTGGGTCTCTGGAACTCTCTGCCACAGAGGGTAGTTGAGGCCAGTTCATTGGTTATATTTAAGAGGGAGTTAGATGTGGCCCTTGTGGCTAAGGGGATCAGAGGGTATGGAGAGAAGGCAGGTACGGGATACTGAGTTGGATGATCAGCCATGATCATATTGAATGGCGGTGCAGGCTCGAAGGGCCGAATGGCCTACTCCTGCACCTAATTTCTATGTTTTTATGTTTCTATTAAACTAAATTAAATTAAGCTAAATTATTGAATTAATTAAATTCAACTTATCAAACTAAAGTAAACTAAATATTAGGTATGTTACAAAACTTACCTTTAGCGGTGCTGCAGTTCTGCCGCTGGCTGTGTGCGTGACTTTGGCGCCTTTAAGGGGGGGGGCGGGGTTGAAATGCAGCTTTCCCCTTGCAATCCGGAGCTTTATTTTCCCAGAGTGCGATCTATTTTTGGAGATTCGTTCCGACTGCCGGTAAGTCAGTTTTTTAAAATAAATCGTCCGACTATTTAATTGCTGCAGTAAAATAAAAATGAGCTCCTAATGCCGTGAACGCCGACAACAGGACGGATTTTACGTAGGGGACAGGTAAGTGACAGCTGTTTATTTTTACATATAAACTTGCTTTTTTAGGGGACTTTAATCAATATTTCATGTTGCGAAACGGTGATTTAGCACCCATATGAACTTTCAGAAATTTTCGTGCTGATATGGGGTTTAAATTCACCGCAACCGCAACGTTCCAATACATCGCGTTCCAGAAAATCCCACTCGCAAGCTGTATAAAATGCCCATTAATTTACAGGCATTAAACACTGAATTCCTTCAATTTGGCCTATAAATTAATGACAATTAGATTTAAAAATCATGTTATATTGTGAATTATTGTGTGACTGTTAATTGGACACTTAGGCTTTAATTTTTTTTTTTAATTTTTGCTCAAGAAATGGATAAATGTTTAGATCTAGTAATTGAATTTTGTAATTAGCTACAATTAGGTAACTAACTAATTATACAGTTACACATTGGGCCTCGGCACCCCCATGTGTAACTGGCTACTGGACTTCCTCACTGACAGACCTCAGTCAGTGCGGGTTGGAAATAACACCTCCAATACCATCTCTCTGAGCACCGGCTCCCCTCAGGGCCGTGTCCTGAGTCCACTGCTGTTCACCCTGATGACTCACGACTGTTGTGCCAGGTTTAGTACAAGCCACATCATGAAGTACGCAGATGACACAACAGTGGTGGGCCTCATCAGGGACGACAATGAGCTGGCTTACAGGGAGGAGGTGAAACAACTGGTGGACTGGTGCAATACGAAGAACCTGATCCTGAATGTCGAGAAAACAAAGGAGATTATCGTCGACTTCAGGAAAACCCGGCACAGTCCCACACCACTTCACATCAACGACAGCGATGTGGAGGTGGTCAGTAGCACAAAGTTCCTGGGGGTGCAGATCACTAACAGTCTGACCTGGTCGACTAACATCTCATCAACTGTTAAGAGAGCGCAGCAGCGGTTGCACTTTCTGCGCCGGATGAGAAGAGCTCATCTCCCCCATCCCATCCTCACTACTTTCTACAGGGGCACCATAGAGAGTATTCTGACCAGCTGTATCTCTGTCTGGTTTGGGGACTGTAAAGCCTCCGACTGGAAGTCCGTGCAGAGAGTGGGGAGGACAGCGGAAAAAATCATCGGGACCTCTCTCCCCTCAATCGGGGATATTGCGACCAAACGCTGTGTGTCTAAGGCCAGCAGTATCATAAAGGACCCCACACATCTCCATCACGGACTGTTCACTCTGCTGCCCTCGGGAAAAAGATATCGCAGCATAAGGAGCAGAACATCAAGGTTCCGCAACAGCTTCTTCCCACGAGCCATCAGACTCCAGAATGCCATGTAAATGGGCTGCCACTATTGTCTATTTATCCTTTTCATACATACCTATCCTTCAGTTAATTTATTGTGTTGCACAGGGAGCCAAACGCAACGTAATTTCGTTTGGAACTGCATATATCAATGTATTTCTAAATGACAATAAAGTTTGTTTGACTTGACTTTGACGATATGCTTTAATTTCAGGTCATCCAAGTAAGATTGTTTCATATTTGTTTCAGAATACTTCAATCTATAATAACTGAAAATTTCTTTCAGTTTTCTTAAATTTTAAGGAAGTTATGGGCTTTTGACTGTTCTAGATCACAGCTTTTGTGACAAGTCAATAGAAAAGCAATAGGAAGCAAGTTGCTAATTTCCGAGTATGAAAATGGCCCTAACTTTTTTAATACTGAAGATATGAAAGTGAATTAGGTGTCAAATTAAACTTCTTGTTATGCTTTATCTGATGGGATAAATTGCAGACTTGATTTTTTAAATCTCAAAATTTTGTGAGATTGCTATAAATATCGACACAAAAAGCTGGAATAAACTGTACTAAACTTAACTAGGCATTGTTTCGACATGGTGGAGTGGAGGACGGGTGCCATTGAGAGGGCTGGGGTTCACCTCCCGCACCTCCCCATGGAGATGCTCTGGGGGTTCTGCGGTCAGCTGTGAGCGGTGCCCTGAGTCACAGATGCTGAGCGGTGGCCACGGGAGGCGAGGGGATGCGCATTCGCGGGTCCACCCGTCTGGGTCGCGGAGTTGGCGGAGTAGGCCGCTGGAGGCCCTGCTGCAGCCTGGGCCTCAGTTAGGTCAGGCACCCGCTCCAAGATGCCGTGCATGCGGATGGAGCGGCAGTGGAGGACATCGACCACATCGCCTGACCAGGACCACCCCTGACCCAGTGCCGTTGCCAGGACAACGGGCCTGTATGGCCAAGTTAAAACTCTGCATTTTTAACAAGTTTGAAGTTTGAAGAGTATAGGATGTCATCAGAAACATGGTGACTCTTGTGTACTGCTTCACTGTGATCTGGCACCTTAAGTATGATCGTGTCTATGTATAAGAAGTTTTTATTGAACTGTATGCAAGAAAACAATGTCAGTAGAGTCATAGAGTGATACAGTGTGGAAACAGGCCCTTCAACCCACCTTGCCCATGCCGGCCAACATGTCCCAGCTACGCTAGCCCCACCTGCCAGCATTCGGTCCATATCCCTCCAAACCTATCCTATCCATGTACCTGTCCAACTGTTTCTTGAATGTTGGGATAGTCCCAGCCTCAACTACCTCCTCTGGCAGCTCATTCCATACACCCACCACCCTTTGTGTGAAAATGTTACCGCTCGGATTTCTATAAAATCTAGTGAAGGGGCAAGTCAAGATTCACGAGTGTTCTATTGTCATGTGGCCCAGATAGAAATTCTTGCTTGCTGCAGCACAACACAATCTGTAAACATAGTACACTGTAAACAATATGATCAACGAGAGAGAGAAAAAAAAGGTTATGCGTGTGTATATATACACACACTCACACTCTCACACACCCCACACACATGCACACCCCACACACACACACACACACACCCCTCACACACACCCCTCACACACACGCACCACACACACAGACATACACACAAACACGCAGACACACATACACACGCATACACACACATACACAAACACACACACACAGACACACACACACACGCACACACACACACACACACACACGCACACACACCCTCACACACACCCCTCACACACACACCACACACACAGACATACACACACACAAACACACACACATACACATGCATACACACACACACACACACTCACACACTTACACACACACACCACACACACTCACACACACACCCCTCACACACACACACACACACATACACACGCACACACACACGTACACACGCACACACACACACATACCGCACACACACACGCACACACACACACGCACACACGCACACACACACACGCACACACCTACACACACACACGCACACACACACACACACGCACATACACATACACACACACACACACACACATACACACACACACATACACACACACACGCACACACACACACACACACATACACACACACACACGCACACACACACACACGCACACACACACACACGCATACACACACACACACGCACACACACACACACACACACGCGCGCACACACGCACACACACACACACACACACACACACACACACATACACACACACGCACACACACACACACACACACACACACACACACACACACATATATATATATATACTAGACCAAGTGGGACCCATTGGGTCTCGCCCCCAACGCAAGGGTGGGGGGAGGCAACGTCCCAAGGAAGGACTGGTTGCCAAACGCAATATTCCACCACTCACCCATAGGTCCCCAATACTCAGAGAGGTAGAGAGGGAGGGGGTTAGAGAGGGAGAGGGGTGGAGAGAAAGGGGAGGGGGTGGAGAGGGAGCGGGGTAGAGAGGGAGGTGGAGGACAACTTGTTCTATTTGATCTTACCTGAGTGTACACGCCAAGTTGATTGCATTGGTGGAAACACGTGGAAGCACGTGTCTGCGCGCAGTCATGTGCAGAGAATCTCCCACCCCTGTCCCATTGTGATGTCATATGTAAATGAGATCCATTGAGATTGGACGTCTGTGAGATGCACTGTGACGTCATCAATGGAAAGTGCTGCACATCTCCCACTGAAAAGCAGTTCATTTTTAAAAATAAACTATTAAAACTTACGAAACTTTGGAAATACAGGTCGGAATGCGATGGGAAGACATTTACCCCGCCGAGGGGAAAAATGTGAGTAGAATGCGTGAAAATAGGAAGGCTGTGGCCTAGTGTTCAGATGAAGATAAGAATTAACCAGAGTGTGGCCAGATGACACACACACATACACATACACATGTAATATAGATATCCAGACAGATAGATGACAGAGATACACACACAAACATACACATAATAAACTAACAATAATAGTGCAATAATAACATTAATAGTCTATGTAGTCCAGAGCTTATTGGAGGTTGTGGTGTTTAAAGACTGATGCCATGCATTGTCACGAGTGCAATATACTCTGCGTGAGTGCAATAGATGGGCTTCTGGAACAGCAGGCAGAGAGTTGCAGCCGGTGACAGCGTTGGCGATAATCTTATCACCAATCAGTCATTGAAGCGACAGCCAAGAAGCCGCACCAGCGCCTCTACTTCCTGAGGGGACTGAGGAAATTCCCCGTGTCTCGAGTGCCTCTTACAAACTTCTACAGCTGCCCCATAGAGAGCACACTGCAGGGTTGCATCACCGCCTGGGTTTGGGAGCAGCTCGGCCCGAGACCGCAAGAAATCGCAGGGAGTTGTGGATGTAGCCCAGTCCGTCACACAGACCACACTCCCCCACCATCGACTCCATCTACACTTCACGCTGCCTCGGGGAAAGCAGCCGACACCATCAAAGACTTGTTCCCTGCCCCACCGCGGTCATTCCCTCTTCTCCCCGCTCCCGTCCGGCAGAAGGTGCAGAAGCCTGAAACGTACTTGCAGCAACATAACAGGCCTGCAAACGCAAGACCCACACACAGACAATATATAACAAACACAAATACTCAATAAATTAATAACCCTAATACTATAGCTGGACATCCATAGTCCACAGTGCAGCCAAAGGCAGTCTTTGGTTCGTAGTTGCTGGGGTTGGTGCCCATATCCCGATAAACCTGTCCCACCCATGCAGCTGTCCAAGTGCCCTCCGCGTGTTGTTGCCTCGGCCTCTCTGGCACACGTGTTGCCGTGGTTTCCGCAGAGCGCAGGGACCAGTGGCCGGAGGGGCCGCACGGAGGAAGAAGCTACCGCAGTCACGTCACCAAAACCCACACGTCGGTTTGTACGTGGGAGGCCGTGTCTCGCAAACTGGATTGCCTTTTTCAAAAGGAGTGACCCAAAAGTGCACAGCACGATCCACAGGTCCAAGGGAAGGCTCTGAAACGCAACCCTGTTTCAGGGAATGATCCCGGAGATGAGTGGGTTAGCATACGATGTGCGTTTGACGGCACTGGGCGTGTACTCGCTGGAGTTTAGAAGGATGAGGGATAGGCTTGCCAACTTTCCCGCTCCCAAATAAGGGACATAAGGTCAAAATATGGGATAAATTCCCGAGGGCATTTCGTTGACCGACTTGGCCGTGGCTGGGTGAATGATGAATTGGCCCGGGTGCTGGGCTGCACACAAAGCCCAGCCGGCGGGCCAGCTGAGGAGTTGAGCCGTGGCACCCCATCCAACTCATGAACCGATGATCAGCCGTGAGAAGGAGGGGTGGTGGTGGTGTCGACGGTAAGCGAAGGTCCGAAGGTCGGACAGCTGGCCGGGCTGCCGACCGACCGACCGACGGGGCCACGGGCGAGGCGCTGCTGCTGCTGCTGCTGCTGCACTCCATGGGCTGCACTACGTCAGGACGGGTGAGGCGCGGCCGGACGACCCGACAGTCCCCTCGACCCGAGTAGTAGCGGTCAAATACAGGACAAGGGCAGTCCCGTACGGGACAAACCAAGTTAGCCCAAAATACGGGATGTCCCGGCTAATACGGGACAGTTGGCAACCCTATTGAGGGGGAACCTCATTAAACCTTACCGAATAGTGAAAGCCCTGGATAGAGTGGATGTGGAGAGGATGTTTCCACTAGTGGGAGAGTCTAGGACCAGAGGGCACAGCCTCAGAATTAAAGAATGTTCTTTTAGGAAGGAGATGAGGAGGAATTTATTTGACTAAATCTGTGGAATTCATTGCCACAGAGGGCTGTGGATGCCCTCAATTGAATCTTTAAAGCAGAGATAGATCGTTTCTTGATTAGAACGGGTGTCAGGGGTTATGGGGAGAAGATAGGCAAGAGAATGGGGTTGAGGGGGTGAGATAGATCAGCCATGATCGAATGGCGGAGTAGACTTGATGGGCCGAATGGCCTAATTCTGCTCCCCTGTCACTTATGAACATGAAAAGCGGCGATGCTTGCTTTTGTAAGTCGGGGGCACCGAGTATAAGAATCAGGAAGTCATGTTGCAAGGCTATAGGTCACGGGGTTGGGCCGCATGTGGAGTTTCTGACTGCCCCATTCAGGGAAGGGGCGTGGAGTCTTTGGAGAGAATGCAGAGGAAGTTCACCAGAATCATGACTGGATTCGAGAGCATTGGGGAGAAGTTGGCCAGGCTTGGATTGTTTACCCTGGCACACCAGACATTGCAAGAGAGATGGATGTAAAATGCAAGCATCCATCAGAGGAGGAGGCAGTCACAACCCTTTTTCCCAGGTGGAAATGTCAAAGACGAGAGGGCACAGCTGTAAGGTGAGAGGGGCAGAGTTATTTTTACACAGAGGGGGGTGGGTGCCTGGAACGCGCTGCCAGGGGTGGGGGTGGAGGCAGATACCATAGTGGTGTTTGGATATGCAGGGAATGGAGGGATATGGATCACATGCTGGCGGAGGAGATTAACTTGGCATCACGTTCAGCAGGGGAATTGTGGGCCGAAGGGCCACTTCTTATGCTGTGCCGATGTTCTATGCTACCAAGTAAAAGTACTTTGTAACTCTTCAATCTCAGAGCTTGCTGTCTTGTCAGTCTCCTCTTCAGTGCATCGAACCCACTTTCAGTATGAGTGCTTGTGAGACAGAGTGTGTGTCTGTTTATGACTATAGGCATTGCTGCAGGCGTCAATTCTGCTTTCATGTTTGCATCGCTCGCACGCTAACAGCTTGCCCAATCTGCCATACTGGTCTAGTCCCATTTGGCCCATATCCTCTAAACACTTCCTTTCCCTATATCTGTCCAAATGTATTTTTAACGATTCAATTGTGTCCGCTTCGACAGCTTCCTCTGGCATCTTGTTCCAGATACGGACTACCCTCTGTTTGGAAAAAGTTGCCCCTGACCTCCCTCTTAAATCTCCCCCCTTCTCACCTTAAGCCTGTGCCCTCTAGTTTTAGAATCCTCTACCCGAGGGATAAAACCGTGGCTGCTTTTTTCCCGCGAGCAGTATCTCTGCTCAATAACCAAACGTCTGTAGCTTCCTGGGTACACAGAAGGCTGGAGAAACTCAGCGGGTGCAGCAGCATCTAAGGAGCGAAGGAGATAGGCGACGTTTCGGGCCGAAAGCCTTCTTCAGATGAAGGGTTTCGGCCCAAAACGGAGCCTGAAGAAGGGTCTCGGCCCAAAACGTCGCCTATCTCCTTCGCTCCTTAGATGCTGCTGCACCCGCTGAGTTTCTCCAGCCTTTTGTGTGCCCTTGATTCTCCAGCATCTGCAGTCTGTAGCCTCCTTTTGCTCTGGTATTTTATATCATTCTTCACATGTTTCAACTGTAAATGTTTTATTCTTAATGCTTTATTCTGAATTGTTCACTGTGCGTCGTGTTGTTAATTGCGAGCCGAGCACCAAGGCAAATTCCTTGTATGTGTACATCCTTGGCCAATATGCTTATTCATTCATTCATTCAAACTGCGGGCCTTCACTTCAGCCAAGACAGGCCTCAAACCTGTCGGTTTGCTCCTGGGCCTGGCCAAGATGGCCATTCGCGGGCGCGGACAGCGGGCAGTCCAGAATTCTGCCCGAGTCGACTGCCTGCCCCTCATCCGGGCCTACGTCCGTGCCTGTGTGACCCTGGAGAGGAACCTCTGTAGGCCTTCCGTCAACGCTGGTCGCCGAAGGGGGATCGAGTGTGTTGTTGATAAAGTTGACAACATTTTAATCTGGTAACTGATTGATTGTAAACTGCCAATGGCAGTCTTGATTCTGTTATTACTCTGAATAAGTCAAGTCAAGTCACTTTTATTTCTATATTCTATAGCACATTTAAAAAACAACTCTCTTTGGCCAAAGTGCTTTACATTGGTATAAGAATACTATAACAAGCAACAGTGGTTCATAGATTAAATACAAACATCACTACATACATATAGCCCTCCCTCAGAGGACGTCAAGAAAGGCTTGAGAGTAAACCATATAACCATATAACCATATAACAATTACAGCACGGAAACAGGCCATCTCGGCCCTTCCAGTCCGTGCCGAACAACTTTTTTCCCTTAGTCCCACCTGTCTGCACTCATACCATAACCCTCCATACCCTTCTCATCCATATGCCTATCCAATTTATTTTTAAATGATACAAACGAACCTGCCGCCACCACTTCCACTGGGAGCTCATTCCACACCGCTACCACTCTCTGAGTAAAGAAGTTCCCCCTCATGTTACCCCTAAACTTCTGTCCCTTAATTCTAAAGTCATGTCCTCTTGTTTGAATCTTCCCTATTCTCAAAGGGAAAAGCTTGTCCACATCAACTCTGTCTATCCCTCTCATCATTTTAAAGACCTCTATCAAGTCCCCCCTTAACCTTCTGCGCTCCAGAGAATAAAGACCCAACTTGTTCAACCTTTCTCTGTAACTTAGCTGTTGAAACCCAGGCAACATTCTAGTAAATCTCCTCTGTACCCTCTCTATTTTGTTGACATACTTCCTATAATTGGGCGACCAAAATTGTACACCACATTCCAGATTTGGTCTCACCAATGCCTTGTACAATTTTAACATTACATCCCAGCTTCTATACTCAATGCTCTGATTTATAAAGGCTAGCATACCATAGAAACATAGAAACATAGAAATTAGGTGCAGGAATAGGCCATTCGGCCCTTCGAGCCTGCACCGCCATTCAATATGATCATGGCTGATCATCCAACTCAGTATCCCGTACCTGCCTTCTCTCCATACCCTCTAATCCCCTTAGCCACAAGGGCCACATCTAACTCCCTCTTAAATATATCCAATGATCTGGCCTCAACTACCCTCTGTGGCAGAGAGTTCCAGAGACCCACCACTCTCTGTGTGAAAAAATTCCTTCTCATCTCGGTCCTAAAGGATTTTCCCCTTATCCTTAAGCTGTGACCCCTTGTCCTGGACCTCCCCAACATCGGGAACAATCTTCCTGCATCTAGCCTGACCAACCCCTTAAGAATCTTGTAAGTTTCTATAAGATCCCCTCTCAATCTCCTAAATTCTAGAGAGTATAAACCGAGTCTATGCAGTCTTTGTTCATAAGACAGTCCTGACATCCCAGGAATCAGTCTGGTGAACCTTTGCTGCACTCCCTCTATGGCAATAATGTCCTTCCAAAGCTACCAAAAGCTTTCTTTACCACCCTATCTATATGAGATTCCACCTTCAAGGAACTATGCACGGTTATTCCCAGATCCCTCTGTTCAACTGTATTCTTCAATTCCCTACCATTTACCATGTAAAGATGAGTTCTATGTCTCGACTTAAAGGAGTCGATGGAGGGGGCAGTTCTGATGGGAAGAGGGGCGCTGTTCCACAGTCTAGGAGCTGCAACCTCAAAGGCGCGGTCGGTCGCCCCTGAGCTGATGCCTAGACCACGGGACGTTCAGCAACCCCAAGTCGGCCGAACTGAGCGACCTGGAGGTGGTGCGGTGGGTGAGAAGACTTTTGATGTAGGTGGGGGCAAGCCCATTGAGGGCCTTGTAGACATAAAGGAGGATCTTGAAATTTATTCGGAACCGCACAGGGAGCCAGTGGGGAGAGGCCAGGATGGGGTCCCTTTTTCGGGTGCCCGTCAGGAGTCTCGCTGCGTGCGGCGATTTGAACCACTTGCAGGCGGGACAGGGAAGATTGGCTGGTGCCAGTGTAGAGGGAGTTGCAGTAATCTAGGCGGGAGGAGATAAATCTGTGGATGATCTCTTCAAGGTCGTCAAACTGGAGGAATGGTTTTATTTTAGAAGAGTCGACTGCTTGTCCCTGTTCTGGGCCTATGCCCGTGCCCGCGTGTCCCTGGATAGGGAGCACACGCAGTGTCCACAGGGCCTTCCGTCAACGCTGGTCGCCGCGGGGCATCGAGTGTGTTGTTGATAAAGTTGGCAACATTTTAATCTGGTAACTGTTTGTAAATTGCCAATGGCAGTCTTGATTCAGTTACTACTCTGAATAAAAGCTCTTTGTATTAAAAATGAAAGGTGAACTGAGGGCCTGGACATTCCTAGTGAACTGAGGGCCCGGACACTCCTGGTGAACAGGGGCCTGGACACTCCTGGTGAACTGAGGGCCTGGACACTCCTAGTGAACAGGGGGCTGGGACACTCCTGGTGAACTGAGGGCCTGGACACTCCTGGTGAGCTGAGGGCCCGGGACACTCCTGGTGAACTGAGGGCCCGGACACTCCTGGTGAACAGGGGCCTGGACACTCCTGGTGAACTGAGGGCCCGGACACTCCTGGTGAACAGGGGCCTGGACACTCCTGGTGAACTGAGGGCCTGGACACTCCTAGTGAACAGGGGGCTGGGACACTCCTGGTGAACTGAGGGCCTGGACACTCGTGGTGAACTGAGGGTCCGGACACTCCTGGTGAGCTGAGGGCCCGGGACACTCCTGGTGAACTGAGGGCCCGGACACTCCTGGTGAACAGGGGCCTGGACACTCCTGGTGAACTGAGGGCCTGGACACTCCTGGTGAACTGAGGGTCCGGACACTCCTGGTGAACTGAGGGCCTGGACACTCCTGGTGAACTGAGGGTCCGGACACTCCTGGTGAGCTGAGGGCCCGGGACACTCCTGGTGAACTGAGGGCCCGGACACTCCTGGTGAGCTGAGGGCCTGGACACTCCTGGTGAACTGAGGGCCCGGACACTCCTAGTGAACAGGGGCCTGGACACTCCTGGTGAACTGAGGGCCTGGACACTCCTGGTGAACTGAGGGCCCGGACACTCCTGGTGAACAGGGGCCTGGACACTCCTGGTGAACTGAGGGCCTGGACACTCCTTGTGAACTGAGGGCCTGGACACTCCTGGTGAACAGGGGGCCTGGACACTCCTGGTGAGCTGAGGGCCCGGACACTGCTGGTGAACTGAGGGCCTGGACACTCCTGGTGAACTGAGGGCCCGGACACTCCTGGTGAACAGGGGCCTGGACACTCCTGGTGAACTGAGGGCCTGGACACTCCTGGTGAACTGAGGGCCTGGACACTCCTGGTGAACAGGGGGCCTGGACACTCCTGGTGAACTGAGGGCCCGGACACTCCTGGTGAACTGAGGGCCTGGACACTCCTGGTGAACTGAGGGCCCGGACACTCCTGGTGAACAGGGGCCTGGACACTCCTGGTGAACTGAGGGCCTGGACACTCCTGGTGAACTGAGGGCCTGGACACTCCTGGTGAACAGGGGGCCTGGACACTCCTGGTGAGCTGAGGGCCTGGACACTGCTGGTGAACTGAGGGCCTGGACACTCCTGGTGAACTGAGGGCCCGGACACTCCTGGTGAACAGGGGCCTGGACACTCCTGGTGAACTGAGGGCCTGGACACTCCTGGTGAACTGAGGGCCTGGACACTCCTGGTGAACAGGGGGCCTGGACACTCCTGGTGAACTGAGGGCCCGGACACTCCTGGTGAACAGGGGGCTGGGACACTCCTGGTGAGCTGAGGGCCTGGACACTCCTGGTGAACTGAGGGCCCAGGACACTCCTGGTGAGCTGAGGGCCCAGGACACTCCTGGTGAACTGAGGGGGCCCGGACACTCCTGGTGAACAGGGGCCCAGGACACTCCTGGTGAACTGAGGGCCCAGGACACTCCTGGTGAACAGGGGCCCAGGACACTCCTGGTGAACAGGGGCCTGGACACTCCTGGTGAACAGGGGGCTGGGACACTCCTGGTGAGCTGAGGCCCTGGACACTCCTGGTGAACAGGGGCCCAGGACACTCCTGGTGAGCTGAGGCCCTGGACACTCCTGGTGAACAGGGGCCCAGGACACTCCTGGTGAACTGAGGGCCTGGACACTCCTGGTGAACTGAGGGCCCGGACACTCCTGGTGAACTGAGGGCCCGGACACTCCTGGTGAACTGAGGGCCCGGACACTCCTGGTGAACTGAGGGCCGGGACACTCCTGGTGAACTGAGGGCCCGGACACTCCTGGTGAGCTGAGGGGGCCCGACTCGCCCGCTGGGACCTGACGACGGAGGACCTGCTCGGTGGGCCCCCGGCTCGCCCACCGTAGACTCCGAATCGGCCCCGAGCCACCGGTGAGAACGGGAACCTTGCCGGTGAGAGTGAGGAGGGACCGATAGCGGGAGCAATGGGCAGACCCTCCATGGGGGGGGGCCACTAAGAACAAGGGGGGGGGGCCCAGCGAGAGGGGGGGGGGGGGTTGGAGAGGCCTACTGCCACGTGCAGCGGCAGGCCGTAGATAGGACTGTTTGTTACGTTTGTAACGTTTGTCGATGCCAACACATGCCAACTCTTGTGTACTGCCTTGGTTGAAAGCAAAACACAGCTCTTCGATGTACCTGCTGTGCGTGCCCTGAGCACGCATGATTAGGACAGGCCTCACCTCGACCGCTGAAAACCAACACAGAATTACTCCCTGACCCTGGAGCTGGAGTAACTCCCTGGGGTAACTCTTGCTTCTGATTTTCTGGTCCTCCATAAATATTCCAAATGGAATTTAAACTGGAGGTGGTGGAGGACTGAACAATGTTTATTTATTGGGGTCTATGATACATGGCCTATGGTATATAGACACACTGAACGTTTATCTCCTGTTCTGTATTATGTTTACATATTCTGTTGAGCTGCAGCAAGCAAGAATGTCATTGTCCTATCTGGGACACATGACAATGAAACTCTCTTGACTCTTGGCTTGGACTCAAGCAAAAATGGGTTCTTGGGGAAAAAAAAGCTACCTTAAATTTAGTTGCGTCTGGTTGGGTAACTATGGCAGGGTGAAGACTATTCCATGCTTTAGTTGTGCGGGGGAACTCCATGGAGCAGCCAGCAACTCTAATTCGTACAGGTGTCGGGGGTTATGGGGAGAAGGCAGGAGAATGGGGTTAGGAGGGAGAGTTGGATCAGCCATGAATGACTTGATGGGCCGAATGGCCTAATTCTGCTCCTATCAATTATGACCTTATGCCAGTAAGGTATGAAGACAGAGACAAAATGCTGGAGTAACTCAGCGGGACGGGCAGCATCTCTGGAGAGAAGGAATGGGTGACGTTTCGGTTCGAGACCCTTCTTCAGATCCTTCTCTCCAGAGATGCTGCCCGTCCTGCTGGCTGAGTTACTCCAGCTTTTTGTGTCTATCTTCGGTTTACACCAGGGTCTGCAGTCCCTTCCTACACATTGAAGTGTACGTAATTGGTTGATTCATTCATATAGGGTCACACAAAGGACAGGGTCCCACTCAGGCGAGAGTCCCAGCGAGGAGAGAAGGACAAGAGACTGACGAAGGGCAAGACAAAATGTGTAGGAAGGAACTGCAGAAGGGTCTCGACCCGAAACGTCGCCCATTTCCTTCTCTCCAGAGACGCTGCCTGTCCCGCTGAGTTACTCCAGCATTTTGTGTGTGTCTTCGAGGAAGAGCAAGAGGCCAGGACTTGGGAGGCCAGGAAGCCCAAGCTTTGCGCAAGGTCCAAGCCCTGCCTTTGTTCTGTCTCCAGCGCCAGCATCTCCCGACCGGGCGAGTGGCTTCCCGTTCATCTGCTTCAATTTCCATCTGGCTCCTGGAGTCGGTGGAGGAGATTTACGAGTCAAAGACTTGGGAGCAGATTCGCACTGTGGCTGTGGACAGTTTCATATCAACACCTCCTTTAACACTGTGGGCTGGAGCTCCCTCAGTAGCTAGGGTCCAGGTTCCTCGGGCTCTAGGACGTGTGAGGGGACAATAGGTGCAGGAGTAGGCCATTCGGCCCTTCGAGCCAGCACCGCCATTCAATGTGATCATGGCTGATCATCCACAATCAGTACCCCGTTCCTGCCTTCTCCCCATATCCCCTGACTCCGCTATCTTTAAGAGCCCTATCTAGCTCTCTCTTGAAAGCATCCAGAGAACCGGCCTCCACCGCCCTCCGAGGCAGAGAATTCCACAGACTCACCACTCTCTGTGAGAAAAAGCTTTTCCTCGTCTCCGTTCTAAATGGATCACTCCTTATTCTTAAACTGTGGCCCCTGGTTCTGGACTCCCCCAATATCGGGAACATGTTTCCTGCCTCTAGCGTGTCCAAGCCCTTAACAATCTTATATGTTTCAATGAGATCCCCTCTCATCCTTCTAAACTCCAGAGTGTACAAGCCCAGCTGCTCCATTCTCTCAGCATATGACAGTCCCGCCATCCCGGGAATTAACCTTGTAAACCTACGCTGCACTCCCTCAATAGCAGCGGGTGGGGATAGTAAGTGATGGGGGAAGAGTGTGGGCGGCACGGTGGTGCAGCGGTAGAGTTGCTGCCTCACAACTCCAGAGACTCCTGACTATGGGTGCTGTCTGTACGGAGTTTGCACGTTCTCCCCGTGACCTGCGTGGGTTTTCTCCGGGGTCTCTGGTTTCCATAATAATTCTATAATTAGTTAGTTATCTAATTGCAGCTAATTACAAAATTCAATGAGTAGTTCTAAACATCTATCCATTTCTTAAGAAAAGATAAACTTTTTTTAAATTGCCTAAGTGTCCAAATAACATTCACACAATAATCCACAATATAACATAATTTTTAAATCTCATTTTCATGAATTTCTGGGCCAAATGGAAGGAATTTAGTGTTTAATGCCTGTAAATGAATGGCCATTTAAATCAACTAGTGAGTGGGTTTTAGTGGAATGCGGTGGATTGGAACGTTGCGGTTTGCGGTGAAGTCGGTATGAAAAACACAGCCGGTTCATACATTTTTTTTGTCCCCTTTTCGCTACATGAAAATGTGATTAAATGCTTCCTAAAAACCAAGTTTTTATGTAAAAATAAACTGTGTAGCTTCTTTTATCGTCTACGTTAGGTCCGTTCCGCTGTCACCGTTCAGAGCTTTAGAAGATGATTTTTAAACTAGTCTAGTTAATAAATAATCTAGCGTAGTTTAAAAATAGCTTCATGAATGAAATGTCGGAGCGATTTCTCTTTAGCGACGAAATCGCCCGACATGGATTGATTTGGACTGTCTAGGGAAAAACGACATTTTAAACCCGCCCCCCTCTGAAAGGCGCCAAAGTCACGCGCACGGGGAGCGGCAGAACTGCAGCGCTGCTCAAGGTAGGTATTGTAACATACCTACGCTAAATTTTAAAGAAGCCAATATCATTGCAAGAATAATGCGAGAATTGCAAGAATATTATTGCAAGAAGCCAGGTCCCTCGAGCAGGAAAGACAGTGTGTACATTGTTGTTTTAGTTAGTGTTGTGCAGCGTTCAACAGCCCTATGGTGGTTGGGAAGAAGGTGTTCCTGAACCAGGTGTGCTCCGCCACCCACCCACCCCTCCCCGCATCCTCTCCACAGCCGTCACATTCACCCCGTGGCTGGAATGTGCCAGACGTTGACGGAGATGTGTTCCCATGGGAGTGGGAGTGGGAGTGGGAGGACCTGTACAAACCTGCCTCACCCGCCCAACACTGCTGCAGCTGAGGCTGAGTCCACCTTCCCATCCGCCGCGCATCCGCAGCTGCAGCCTGCAACCTTCACCGGTGCATGCACGCATCGCACCACCAGTCACCATTCTCTCCCCGCTCCCCCCCTCCCTCTCGCCCCCTCACGCTCTCTCCTTCTCCCTCTTTTTCTCACTTTTGCCCTTCCACTCTCTTTCTCTTTTTCCATCTCTCTCTCTCTCTCGCTCTCCCTAGCCAACAATGATCGATTCTACTTTTTCCTTGAACTTCGCCCCCTTTGATCTGTCGTTTTCACACCTTACCCTTCCTTGTCTCCCTCTCCCCTGACTCTCAGTCTGAAGAAGGGTCTCGACCCGAAACACTACCCATTCCTTCTGTCCAGAGACGCTGCCTGTCCCGCTGAGTTACCCCAGCATTTTGTGTCTATCTCTCTCTCCCCTCTCCCCCTTGCTCCCCACCCCCCTCTCTCTCTCTTTTTTTTTTTTTTTTTTTTTTTCATTTCAAAAACTTTATTCAACACAAATCATAAAATACAACACATCAAAACACAATCAAAAATCACACTATAATGAACAGATCATTGTAGTACAGCAGTACATTCATTTATAATCGCCTCAACCCCACGCGGCGACCAGCGCTGACGGAAGGCCTCCAAAGTCCCCGTGAACACCGCGTGCTCCCTCTCCAGGGACACACGTGCACGGACGTAGGCCCGAAAGAGGGGCAGGCAGCCGACTCTCGCCAGACCGTCGACCGCCCGCTGCCTGGACCCACGAATGGCCATCTTGGCCAGGCCAAGGAGCAAACCGACAGGTAAGTCCCCCCCCCACACTCGGCTCTCCCCACTCCCCGCCTTGTGTCCAAACACCAGGATTGTGGGGCTAAAATGCAGCCAGAACTTGAGGAACAGCCCCTTCAGATATTGGTACAGGGGCAGTAACCTCACACACTCCATATACACATGGAATACGGTCTCCTCCTCTCCGCAGAAAGTACATGCGGCAGACGAGCCCGTGAACCGACTCAAAAGTTTATTACAAACCACCGCTCCATGCAGCACTCTCCACCCCAGGTCCCCAATATAAAGGGGTACAACTCCCTTATAGAAGGACCCCCACTGGGGCCCCCCGCCGCCTTCGGATGGTAACACCGTCCTCCATGGTGAGTCAGGACGGGAGACGAAGGCACGGTGGTTCAGAATGTGCAGGAGCATCCTGTACAGTGCGCGTCTCCTTGCATCACAAAATGGCATGCTGGTCATCTCAGAAAGGCAGCTCAGATTATGCGGAGCCGGAGGCCGAGAAATATCCCGAAGCCTAGGCCCGATGAGCAGATCTGACGGAGCAGGGGTAAGCTCTATCTGAACCACTCTAGGCTCGCGCCTCTCCACGACAACCACCATGACAGGATGAGGACCAGCCACACCCGCAGCCACAACATCCCCCTCTCCTCGTGGAACAACACTCTGGCTGAACACCACCAAATTCCTCACTCTTAACATATCCCTATAGAAACCAGGCAAGCCCCTTAGAGCGGGTCGACTGACACCCGCCACCGGGAGCCGCGAGACCCCCCTTAGGCAACGACCCTGACGAAAAAAATACGTGGCCAGAGCGTGCCATCTGGGAGGGTTCTCTACATACATGTATCTCCGCAGAGTCCTGAGACGGAGAGCCGCCACCTGGGTGCGCACGCACACCAAGGACTGGCCGCCCTCCTCTAACGGAAGACTCAGGACCGCCGCGGAAATCCAATGCTTCCTATTTCCCCAAAAGAAATCCACCAGCTTCTTCTGTATAGCAGTTACAAATATAGAGGGCGGGACAAGAGTAGCCAGCCGGTACCATAACATAGAGGCCACCAGCTGGTTTATGACCAGCACCCTCCCCCGAAAGGAGAGAACTCCAAGCAGGCCTGACCAGCGCCCCAGCCGAGCAACCACCTTCGTCTCCAACTCTTGCCAGTTTGCCGGCCAAACATCCTCAGTGGGACTCAGGTACACCCCCAGATAGAGGAGGTGCGTGGTACTCCACGCATACAATGCCATCTCCTCCGGCAGGGAGTCTACCCGCCACTGACCCACCAAAAGTCCAGAGCACTTACTCCAGTTAATCCTAGCAGAAGATGCAGCCGAGAATATCTCCTGGCAGTCACGCATCCTCCGCAGGTCACCAGGATCAGTGAACATAAGAAGTACGTCATCGGCATACGCCGATAGAATCACCTCAACCCGCGGGCCAGGTAGGGCCAGGCCTGTCAACCTCCTCCGAAGAAGACACAGGAACGGCTCCACACAGACCGAATACAACTGGCCCGACATAGGGCACCCCTGGCGGACCCCCCTCCCAAAATGAAAAGGAGATAGCACCGCGCCATTAACCTTTACAAGACACTCCGCCGCAGCGTACAAAAGCCGGACCCGGGCCACGAAGTGTGGTCCAAACCCAAACGCTTGCAACGTCCCAAATAGGTATTCATGCTCTACCCTATCAAAAGCCTTCTCCTGATCAAGAGACAGAAAAGCAGCTGACTCACCAGTACCCTGGACTAAATGAATCAGGTCCCTAACCAGGTGGATGTTATCCTGGATGGACCGGCCAGGGACTGTATAAGATTGATCAGGATGAATCACTTGATGCAGCACGGAGCCCAGGCGATTTGCCATTGCCCGTGCAAAAATTTTATATTCTGTGCAAAGGAGAGAGACTGGACGCCAGTTCTTCAACAAACGGAGTTCGCCCTTCTTAGGCAGCAAGACAACAACCGTCCTACGCCACGAGAGAGGCATCACTCCAGTCGCCAGGCTCTCCCCCAAAACCAACATATAGTCACCCCCTAGGACGTCCCAGAATGCTCTAACAAACTCCACCGTCAACCCATCCAGCCCGGGGGACTTACCCCTCCTGAGCTGATGCAAGGCGCAAGTCAACTCCTCCAAAGATAAGGGGCCATCAAGAAGATCAGCCTCCCCCCTATCTACGGCCGGTAGACCCTCCCACAGATCTTGCTGAGCCTCCACACTGAATCCTTCCGCAGAGAACAGGGTCCCATAAAAGGACCTAACCAAGGCATTAATCCTCTCTGGATCAGTGACAGAGGAGCCGTCATCTGCAAGCAACTCCACGAGCTGTTTTCGAGCTCCCCGCCCCTTCTCCAAAGAGAAAAAGAAAGGCGACGCTCGGTCCAGCTCGTGCAGCATCTGGACCCGAGACCTCACATAAGCGCCTCGAGATCGCTCAAGCAGCAGACTCCTCAAAACCTCCTTCTTCCTCTGAAACTCTCCCCATTCGCTGGAGTCTTCACCAAACTGACCCAGGCGAGACTCAGCGTCCTGTATCTCCCTCTCCAGCTTCGCGACCGCTGAGTCCCGCCTCCCAGTCGACCCCCATGTATATTCCTTACAAAAGAGACGGATGTGAGCTTTACCCACATCCCACCACTGCCTAAGGGAAGAGAAGCACCTCTGCCTCTCTCTCCACTTCACCCAAAACCGAGTGAATGACTCCCGGAAACACCGATCCTCCAGCAGCCTGTTGTTAAAGTGCCAGTACGCGGACCCAGCCCGAGCGCACGCTGGATTGAAATCCACACGCACCAGACAATGGTCCGAGCACGGCACCAGCCGCATTGAGGCCGCTGAGACACGGGAAACAAACGCTCGGGAAATATAAAACCGATCAATGCGGGAACCACCGCCCTCAGACCTCCGCGAAAAAGCAGTGGAATCAGGGTGAAGGTCCCTCCAAACATCAACCAACTCAAAGGAGTCAATCAAGCCTCTCAGCTTCTTCGCTACAGCAGGCGCACACTGAGTACCAGAACGGTCCCGCACCTCAAGTGTGCAATTAAAGTCCCCACCAAGGAAGACACACTCTCCCCTATCAATAGTGCCCAACAGAGCATTCACCTCCCGAAGCAGGCCGGCCTGCATCGTGCCGGAGCTAGGGGCATACACGTTAATGAAATGCAACGGCATGCCATCCAGGCTCACGGCCAGATGGAGCAAACGTCCTGGCACCACTTCCTGCACTTTTAAAATGCTTGGCAGAAAATTTGGGGCCAACAAAAAAGCCACCCCACTCGAATTTGAGCTGAGATGGCTCATATAAACCCTCCCTTCCCACTCCAGTTGCCAGGTAGGTTCATCACTAGCAACGGTATGTGTCTCTTGCAGATAACAAACTGCAAATCTCCCCTCCCTTAGGGCTGATAAGAGCTGAAATCTTCGAAAACTCGCTCTACTCCCATTTAAATTTAATGTAGCTACTGTGAATGTGTAGACACATTAGATTGTGACCCTCACACTCCCTGTAGTCACAGGAGGTCCTTTTCTGAGGACCTTCAACAAACCCCAAAACTGCCCCAAATCCGAGTCAGAAAGACCACTATCCTTGTTACTAAGGATAGCCTCGAGACTCTCCCGCACATCTGGCCAATCCTCCCATCTCCTTGTAATGGCCCACCATAATGTTTTGGGAGCACGACTTATTTTTAAGAACTCTCGCACCTCAACAATAAGCTTCGCCTCAGACACGGCCTTGGAGTCTGGGCTCTCAGCCAACCCGCTCGCACCTGAATCAACAACCTCAGAAAGACCAGAACTGTCTGACACATCACACTCTGAGCCCCCCCCACTGGCCGCATCGCTATCCTCCTCCACAGCCATGACACGACCACCCGGATCAATGCTGGGGGTGGGTCCCAGCACCCCTACCTGAGACTCGCAGCCCTCTGAATGGCTGGGCTCCTGCCCGCTACCATCACCCTCCTCCTCTGGGCCTGGGGAAGCAACAACAAGAGGCATCCCCTGGGCCTGTGGAACACTGGCACCCTCGGAGTCTGAAAGAGGATCACGTCCCATAACAGCCCTGACCTCCACATCATCCAGAGTGCCCTCTCCACAGGCATCACCCAGAGAATCACCACCTGCCATTAACCTCACCCCAGACAACTCATCCGGTGAGGCATCCCGCCCCCCAGCACCTCCACTGGCACTGATATGGAGCACAGACTTGAACGACAACACCCCCGAAACTCCCCCCTCAGCCTGACTCTGCACATCCCCCGTCACAGAGGGCACACTACCAGAGGAGCCAACCACGTCATCTACCGTGCTAGCACCCTCAGTAGGCCTCTGAAACGAGGGGACCTCATCCGACCCAGAGGGTACACACCCAAGGGAGCTAACCACAGCATCCGCCGAGATAACTCCCTCAGAGGGCCCCTGAGATGAAGGGACAGACTCCCGCCCAGTGGACACAACTCCACCGGAATCAACTTCAGCACCCAGTCCGGTGACACCCGCTGTAGATCCATGAAGAGAAGGCCCAACCACCGACCCAGAAGACACCGGGTCAAGACCACTTTCAGCCACCTCAGTGGTGGAAAGCTCGGAGAAAGACATCCCCTTCGCTCTGGACCCACGCCCTTCCTCCTCTTCACCAGGCAAATGCCTCCTTTTAGTCCCACTCGCATGCGGAGGTGCGGTAACCTCCATAAGGGAAGGGTCATCCGCCTCCACATTACCCCCAACCACTTTGCCACCCACACGTTTAGACTTCTTTCCCCCCTTCCGAGCCACCACAACTCCCCCCTGGGCCCCAGCAGGTGCAGTCTGCACCACACTGGAGCCAAACTCACCCGATTGCACTTTCTTCGCTTGGGCAGCCCTATCCCTCTCCTTCTTCTTATTATGCTTCCCCTGCTTCTCCCAAAACCCCCCCTCAACACTCCCCTCCTCCTGCGCCCCACCTCCATCCACCGCCACAGGCGCAAGACGTAGGGGACGTGGGGGGCTTGGGCTCTCACTGCCCAGGGTCCCCAAAGCAGAACCTCTGGACCCAGAAGGCTTAGCACTGCCGCCCCGGGTCACCAAGGCAGAACTGGCAACCTCAGCCGGGTCAGCAGTACCACCCCGCGCCGCTGAGGTTTGACCAGCCACCCCAGATGGGCCAGCAGCGCTTTCCTGGGCCACTGCACTAGAACCTCTAGCAGTGCCCCCGCGAAAAAGACACTCCCTACGGAGATGTCCAAATTCGCCGCACGCATGACACCGTGCCTTTCCCCAACTCCAACGCACGGTTCTGGGTACCCCCTTATGCACCACCTCAAAACTCCCCTCGGCACCATCCCCCTCACCCACCTTCATGAACACCCTCCTCTTGAAACTGAAGACCCCTTTTTCCTCCGGGTCCCCCCCAGGATGCAAGAGCCTAAAGCATTTAGACCGCACCTCCCCGAACTTGGACAGGTGTGGAATAAGCACTGCATCCGAAAAATAAGTGGGGCAGCTCCGCAGGAGAACCGGTCTCACCCTGGATACCCACGGATCCACCTGTACGTGGACCCCCCCCACTGAGATCCCCTCCTCCAACGCTCGGGCCACACACTCCCGGGTCTTAAGTATCATCTCCACCTTTCCCCTTTCGAGCTCAGAAGAGACAATAGCCCCCCTCCCAAGAAGTTCATTCATGGCCTTCGTAATTACCCCCCTAGACATCATAGGCCCAGTTTGAACAGAAATACCAAAACTGTCCCCATCCAAGTCAACATGAGGCTCAAGCTCAGATGGCCTCGCACCCGCCACTGATGCCGTCGCTGCGTAGGTCCGGACCTTCGGCCGCGCCCCTTCCATCGCCATCCTCACAGAGGCACAAACCAGCTCCAAGCCCCTCAGCAGCACAGCTCCAAGTTAAGTCCCAGAGACAGTCACAGTCAAAGACAGGCAGCAGAAAACAGAAACCTCCAGCTGAAGCAGGAAAGTCCCCAGGTTCGTCCACAGCCAAGAGCAGCTTACGGGAAACTCGATCCCAGTCGCGCTGGACGCAAAAGTACCTTCTTCACATTAAGCCAGGCAGCCGCACTGACAAAATGACTTTAGGGCAGAGAAGCGGAGCCAAAAACGACAAAGACACCACACAACTTCAGCCCACTGAGATCACAGGCACTCTTGGCAATCCGCCAACGCCAACCGCACCCTCGACAATGTGGAGAAACTCAGGAATCTTCACACAGATGGAGGCTCCCCAGACCAGAGAAAAGCTTCAACAGCCCAACAATAAGTTGAACTATGAAGCCCCCCTGGGTCTGTGCCCTCTCCAACGGCAAAATCCTGGAAAGGCTGCTCCAATCCTTCTCAACTGCAGAGCTGAGAAGAAAACACGACCTCTCTCTCTCTCTCTCTCTCTCTCTCTCTCTCTCTCTCTCTTGCTTTTTATCTCTTTGTCTTTGTCCCTCTCTATTTCCACCCTTATTTCCTCCCCCTCTCTTTCCCTCTTCCTGTGAGTGTGTGTGTGTGTGTGTGTGTGTGTGTGTGTGTGTGTGGTTGTGTGTGTGTGTGTGTGTGTGTGTGTGTGTGTGTGTGTGTCTGTGTGTCTGTGCTAGTCTGTGCTAGTCTGTGCTAGTCTGTGTGTGTGTGTGTATGCGTGGATGCATGTGTGGGTGCATGTGTGTGTCTGTGTGTGTGTGTATGGGTGCGTGTGTGTGTCTGTGTGTGTGTGTGTGCGTGTGCGTGTGCGTGTGTGTGCGTGTGTGTGTGGTGTGTGCGCGTGTGTGTGTGTGTGTGTGTGAGTGTGTGAGAGTGAGTGTGTGTGAGAGTGAGTGTGTGTGAGAGTGTGTGTGTGTGTGTGTGGGTGTGTGTGTGCATGTGTGCGTGACTCCCTCTCTCTTTATCCGTTCTCTCACCGCTAACTTTCTCTCTCTCTCTCTCTCTCTGTCCCCACATGTTCACCCTCTCTCTTCCTCTTTCTCTTCCCCTCCCCTCTTTTTTTTTTTTCCATTTCAAAAACTTTATTCAACACAATCATAAAATACAACACATCAAAACATAATCAAAAAATCACACTATAATGAACAGATCATTGTAGTACAGCAGTACATTCATTGTTTACAATAGTCTCAACCCCACGCGGTGACCAGCATTGACGGAAGGCCTCCAGAGTCCCCGTGGACACCGCGTGTTCCCTCTCCAGGGACACACGTGCATGGACGTAGGCCCGAAAGAGGGGCAGGCAGCCTACTCTCGCCTGACCGTTGACCGCCCGCTGCCTGGACCCGCGAATGGCCATCTTAGCCAGGCCGAGGAGCAAACTGACAGGTAAGTCCCCCCCTCCACACTTGGCTCTCCCCACTCCCTGCCTTGTGTCCGAACACCAGGATTGTGGGGCTAAAATGCAGCCAAAACTTGAGGAACAGCCCCTTCAGATATTGGTACAGGGGCAGTAACCTCTCACACTCCATATACACATGGAACACGGTCTCCTCCTCTCCGCAGAAAATGCATGCGGCGGACGAGCCCGTGAACCGGCTCAAAAGTTTATTACAGACCACCGCTCCATACAACACTCTCCACCCCAGGTCTCCAATATAAAGGGGTACAACTCCCTTATAGAAGGACCCCCACTGGGGACCCCAGCCCTCGGCTCTTAACACCGTCCTCCATGGTGAGTCAGGACGGGAGACGAAGGCACGGTGGTTCAGAATGTGCAGGAGCATCCTATACAGTGCGCGTCTCTTCACCTCAAGAAATGGCATACTGGTCATCTCAGAAAGGCAGCTCAGATTATGTGGAGCTGGAGGCCGAGAAATATCCCGGAGCCTAGGCCCGATGAGCAGATCAGACGGAGCGGGGGTAAGCTCTATCTGAACCACTCTAGGCTCGCGCCTCTCCTCGACAACCACCATGACAGGATGAGGACCAGCCACCCCCGCAGCCACAACATCCCCCTCTCCTCGTGGAGCAACACTCTGGCTGAACACCACCAAATTCCTCACTCTTAACACATCCCTATAGAAAACAGGCAAGCCCCTTAGAGCGGGTCGACACCCGCCACCGGGAGCCGCGAGACCCCCCTTAGGCAACGACCCTGACGGAAAAAATACGTGGCCAGAGCGTGCCATCTGGGAGGGTTCTCTACATACATGTATCTCCGCAGAGTCCTAAGACGGAGAGCCGCCACCTGGGTACGCACGCATACCAAGGACTGGCCGCCCTCCTCTAACGGGAGACTCAGGACCGCAGCGGAAATCCAATGCTTCCTATTTCCCCAAAAGAAATCTACCAGCTTCTTCTGTAAAGCAGTTACAAATATAGAGGGTGGGACAAGAGTAGCCAGCCGGTACCATAACATGGAGGCCACCAGCTGGTTTATAACCAGCACCCTCCCCCGAAAGGAGAGAACACCAAGCAGGCCTGACCAGCGCCCCAGCCGGGCAACCACTTTTGTCTCCAACTCCTGCCAGTTTGCCGGCTAAGCATCCTCAGTGGGGCTCAGGTACACCCCCAGATAGAGGAGGTGCGTGGTACTCCACGCATACAATGCCATCTCCTCCGGCAGGGAGTCTACCTGCCACTGACCCACTAAAAGTCCAGAGCACTTACTCCAGTTAATCCTAGCAGAAGATGCAGCCGAGAAAATCTCCTGGCAGTCACGCATCCTCCGCAGGTCACCAGGATCAGTGAACATAAGAAGTACGTCATCGGCATACGCCGATAGAATCACCTCAACCCGCGGGCCAGGTAGGGCCAGGCCTGTCAACCTCCTCCGAAGAAGACACAGGAACGGCTCCACACAGACCGAGTACAACTGGCCCGACATAGGGCACCCCTGACGGACCCCCCTCCCAAAATGAAAAGGAGATAGCACCGCGCCATTAACCTTCACAAGGCACTCCGCAGCAGCGTACAAAAGCCGGACCCGGGCCACGAAGTGTGGTCCAAACCCAAACGCTTGCAACGTCCCAAATAGGTATTCATGCTCCACCCTATCAAAAGCCTTCTCCTGATCAAGAGACAGAAAAGCAGCTGACTCACCAGTACCCTGGACTAAATGAATCAGGTCCCTAACCAGGTGGATGTTATCCTGGATGGACCGGCCAGGGACTGTATAAGATTGATCAGGATGAATCAATTGATGCAGCACGGAGCCCAGGCGATTTGCCATTGCCCGCGCAAAAATTTTATACTCTGTGCATAGGAGAGAGACTGGACGCCAGTTCTTCAACAAACGGAGTTCGCCCTTCTTAGGCAGCAAGACAACAACCGTCCTACGCCACGAGAGAGGCATCACTCCAGTCGCCAGGCTCTCCCCCAGAACCAACATATAGTCACCCCCTAGGATATCCCAGAAAGCTCTAACAAACTCCACCGTCAACCCATCCAGCCCGGGGGACTTACCCCTCCTGAGCTGATGCAAGGCGCGAGTCAACTCCTCCAAAGATAAGGGGCCATCAAGAAGATCAGCCTCCTCCCTATCTACAGTCGGTAGACCCTCCCACAAAACTTGCTGAGCCTCCGCAGAGAACAGAGACCCATAAAAGGACCTAACCAAGGCATTGATCCTCTCTGGATCAGTGACAGAGGAGCCGTCATCTGCAAGCAACTCCACGAGCTGTTTTCGAGCTCCCCGCCCCTTCTCCAGAGAGAAAAAGAAAGGCGACGCTCGGTCCAGATCGTGCAGCATCTGGACCCGAGACCTCACGTATGCGCCTCGGGACCGCTCAAGCAGCAGGCTCCTCAAAGCCTCCTTCTTCCTCTGAAACCCTCCCCATTCACTGGAGTCTTCACCAAACTGACCCAGGCGAGACTCAGCGTCCTGTATCTCCCTCTCCAGCTTCTCGACCGCTGAATCCCGCCTTCCGGTCGACCCCCATGTATACTCCTTACAAAAGAGACGGATGTGAGCTTTACCCACATCCCACCACTGCCTAAGGGAAGAGAAGCACCTCTGCCTCTCTCTCCACTTCACCCAAAACCGAGTGAATGACTCCCGGAAACACCGATCCTCCAGCAGCCTGTTGTTGAAGTGCCAGTACGCGGACCCAGCCCGAGCGCACGCTGGATTAAAATCCACACGCACCAGACAGTGGTCCGAGCACGGCACCAGCCGCATTGAGGCCGCTGAGACACGGGAAACAAACGCTCGGGAAATATAAAACCGATCAATGCGGGAACCACCACCCTCAGACCTCCGCGAAAAAGCAGTGGAATCCGGGTGAAGGTCCCTCCAAGCATCAACCAACTCAAAGGAGTCAATCAAGCCTCTCAGCTTCTTTGCTACAGCAGGCGCACACTGAGTACCAGAACGATCCCGCACCTCAAGTGTGCAATTAAAGTCCCCACCAAGGAAGACACACTCTCCCCTATCAATAGTGCCCAACAGAGCATTCACCTCCCGAAGTAGGCCGGCCTGCATCGTGCCGGAGCTAGGGGCATACACGTTAATGAAATGCAACGGCATGCCATCCAGGCTCACGGCCAGATGGAGCAAACGGCCTGGCACCACTTCCTCCACTTTTAAAACGCTTGGCAGAAAATTTGGGGCCAACAGAAAAGCCACCCCACTCGAAGTCGAGCTGAGATGGCTCATATAGACCCTCCCTACCCACTCCAGTCGCCAGGTAGGTTCGTCACTAGCAACGGTATGTGTCTCTTGCAGATAACAAACTGCAAATCTCCCCTCCCTTAGGGCTGATAAGAGCTGAAATCTACGAAAACTCGCCCTACTCCCATTTAAATTTAATGTAGCTACTGTGAATGTGAAGGCACACTAGATTGAGAACCTCACACTCCCCGTAGACTCAAAAACTTCTTTTCTGAGGGCCTTCAAAAAACCCCGAAACTGCCCCAAATCCGAGTCAGGAAGACCACTATCCTTGTTGCCAAGGATAGCCTCGAGACTCGCAATCAAATCTAGACAATCCTCCCACCGCCTTGTAGCAGCAACCCAAAGTGTTTTGGAGGCGCGGCTTGTTTTTAGAAACTCTCGCACCTCAACAATAAGATTTGCCTCAGACACGGCCTTGGAGTCTGGGCTCGCAGCCAACCCGCTCTCACCTGAATCAACAAGCTCAGAAAGACCAGAACTCTCTGACAAATCACTCTCTGTGCTACACCCACTGGCCGCATCGCTTTCCCCCTCCTCAGCCATAACACCACCCTCAGGATCAATGCTGGGGGTGGGTCCCGACACCCCTGCCTGACACTCACAGCCCACTGTAAGGCTGGGCTCCTGCACACTACCATCACCCTCCACGTCTGAGCCTGGGGAAGCAACAACAAGAGGCATCCCCAGGGCCTGTGGAGCACTGGCACCCTCGGAGTCTGAAAGAGGATCACGACCCAAAACAGCCCTGACCTCCACATCATCCAGAGTGCCCTCTCCACAGGCATCACCCAGAGAATCACCACCTGCTATTAAACTCACCCCAGACAACTCATCCGGTGAGGCATCCCGCCCCCCAGCACCTCCACTGGCACTGATATGGAGCACAGACTTGAACGACAACACCCCCGAAACTCCCCCCTCGGCCTGACTCTGCACATCCCCCGTCACAGAGGGCACACTACCAGGGGAGCCAACCACGTCACCTAACGTGCTAGCACGCTCAGTAGGCCTCTGAAACGAGGGGACCTCGTCCGACCCAGAGGGTACGCACCCAAGGGAGCTGGAGCTTCCAAGCGCCCCTCGGGTGGTCACAGAACTCGGCAGGTGCACACCGGATTGCACTTTCTTCGCTCGGGTGGCCTTTTGCCTCTCCCTCTTCCTGATGTGCTTCCCCTGCTTCTCCCAAATCCCCCCCTCTTCACTTCCCTCCTCCTGAGCCCCACCCTCATCCGCCGCCACAGGCGCAGGACGCGGGGGGCGTGGGCTTTCGCTGCCCAGGGTCCCCAAAGTGGACACCGCGGACCCAGATGGATTATCACTGCCGCCCCGGATCCCCAAGGCAGAGGTGGCAGCCCTAGCCGGGTCAGCAGTACCACCCCGCGCCGCTGAGGTTTGACAAGCCACCCCAGATGGGCCAGCAGTGCTTTCCTGGGCCACTGCGCTAGAACTTCTAGCAGTGACCCCGCGAATAAGACACTCCCTACGGAGATGTCCAAATTCACCGCACGCATGACACCGTGCCTTTCCCCAACTCCAATGCACGGTTCTGGGGATACCCTTATACACCACCTCAAAACTCCCCTCAGCACCATCCCCCTCACCCACCTTCATGAACACCCTCCTCTTGAAACTGAAAACCCCTTTCTCCTCCAGGTCCCCCCCGGGATGCAAGAGCCTAAAGCATTTAGACCGCACCTCCCCAAACTTGGACAGATGCGGAATGAGTAATGCATCCGAAATATATGTTGGGCAGCTCCGCAGGAGAACCGGTCTCACCCTAGATACCCACGGATCCACCTGCATGTGGACCCCCCCCACTGAGATCCCCCTCTCCAACGCTTGGGCCACACACTCCCGGGTCTTAAGTATCATCTCCACCTTTCCTCTTTCGAGCTCAGAAGAGACAATAGCCCCCCTCCCAAGAAGTTCATTCATGGCCTTAGTAATTGCCCCCCTAGACATCATAGGCCCAGTTTGAACAGAGATACCAAAACTGTCCCCATCCAAGTCAACATGAGGCTCACGCTCAAATGGCCTCGTACCCACCACTGATGCCATCGCTGCGTAGGTCCGGACCTTCGGCCGCGCCCCCTCCATCGCCATCCTAGCAGAGGCACAGCCCAGCTCCAGACACCCCAGCAGCACAGCTCCAAGTTAAGTCCCAGAGACAGTCACAGTCAAAGACAGGCAAGCAGCAGAAAACAGAAACCTCCAGCTGAAGCAGGAAAGTCCCCAGGTTCGTCCACAGCCAAGAGCAGCTTTTGGGAAGCTCTATCCCAGTCTCGCCGGAAGCAAAAGTACCTTCTTCACATTAAGCCAGGCAGCCGCACTGAGCAAAATGACTTTAGGGCAGAGAAACGGCGCTAAAACAACAAAGACACCGCTAATACTCCATACCCACGATCACAGGCACTCTTGGCAATCCGCCAACGACAACCGCACCCTCGACAATGTGGAGAAACTCAGGAATTCTCACACTGTTGGAGGCTTCCCAGACCAGAGGAAAGCTTCAACAGCCCAACGATAAGTTAAACTATGAAGCCCCCCCTGTGTCTGTGGCCTCTGCAACGACAAAACCCTTGAAAGGCTGCTTCAATCCTTCTCTTTGCGGAGCTGAGAAGAACACACGACCTCTCTCTCTCTCTCTCTCTCTCTCTCTGTCTCTCTGTCCCCACACTCTCTCTCTCTCTGTAGCTCCACACCTATCTCGAGCGCTCATTTCCTGGTCCGTGTAGATAATCACCCCTCAGGCATTTCCAGTGCGGGGAAACCGATCGTTCTCTCAGCTTAGAGGTGTGGGCTATAATTATCTGCTTCAGAACAATGCTGCTCCCAGCTACAGGTTGGAATAGATATAGGTTTATTATTGTAGGTTGTTCAGCTATGGAATGCTTCTCAGGGCAGGTTGGGGGGGGAGTTCCCTCCGCCACGGGTTCCATGCCATCCCGTGCTACCCGCTTCGTGGTCGGATAGTCGGCGACTAAACCGGTTTGCCAGGTGAGGAGGGGGCTGTGGACCCCCAGCAGGACCACAAACAAGACCTGTCAAAGGGCGGATGAGCCCCTAACGAGCCAACGGCCATCCACACTTCGGTAGAAGTTGCAATCACTGTGGTACACGGCATTGTAAGGAATGATGATAAAGCGCACACACACACACACACACACACACACACACACACACACACACACACACACACACACACACACACACACACACACACACACACACACACACACACACACACACACCAAAATCCGATGCTTCCAGCGGCGGAAGTCCGCAGGAACTGGAGGACAGAGACGTGTGGTGCGTCCGTCACCGTTCCCACAGCGCCGCTAATGTTCTCGACGGTGATGAATGAATGAATGAATGAATGAAGGTCGTTCAGCGACACAGAGAAAAGCTTGGTTTAGTTTAGTTTAGCTAGCAGATACAGCATGGAAACAGGCCCTCCGGCCCACCGGGTCCGCGCCGACCAGCGATCCGCGCACATCATCACCATCGGCAGTCACTGGAAACGAGTGTGACTGTCCTCTCCTCTCCATAGGGTCGTCTACTTGTGGGTCTGCAGACGTCTGTAGAGCCCGATCCGCGATCCGCGATCCACACACACCTTGGTGCCACGTGGGCAGTGGAGACTGGCGGTGGTCGGTGGTCGTCGAGCCCCCTTCTCTCTCCGTACGGTGCTGTCACTTTGTCTCTGCGACTCGGCATAGTTCCGTTTCGTGACGTGCGGCTCCTTCCTCCAGGACCGCCTGTCCTGTGCAACGTGCTCCCACTTGCTGGATGTGATGTGGAATTTCTTCAGACTATTCTTGATGTTGTCCTTGAAGTAGGTATGTTACAAAACTTACCTTGAGCAGCGCTGCAGTTCTGCCACTCCCCGTGTGCGTGACTTTGGCGCCTTTCAGAGGGGGGAGGGCTTAAAGTGCCGTTTTTCCACAGGCAGGGAAAATCGATCCATGTCGGGCGATTTCGTTGCGGAAGAAAAATCGCTCCGCCATTTCATTCATGAAGGTATTTTTAAATTACGCTAGATTATTTATTAACTAGAGTAATTTAAAAATCACCTTCAAAAGCCGTGAGCGCCGACAACCGGAAGGATTTTGCGTAGGGGAGAAAAAAAGGTAAATAGTTTATTTTTATATTAAAAGTTGGTTTTTATGGAGGCTTTAATCATATTTTCATGTTGCGAAATGGGGTCCAAAAAAATGTATGAACCAACAGTATTTTTCCTCCCGACTTCACCGCAAACCGCAACGTTCCAATCCACCGCATTCCACTAAAACCCACTCGCTAGTTGATTTAAATGGCCATTAATTTACAGGAATCAAACACTAAATTCCTTCCATTTGGCCCAGAAACTCATGAAAATGAGATTTAAAAATTATGTTATATTGTGGATTATTGTGTGAATGTTATTTGGACACTTAGGCAATTTAAAAAAAGTTTATCTTTTCTAAAGAAATGGATAGATGTTTAGATCTACTCATTGAATTTTGTAATTAGCTACAATTAGATAACTAACTAATTATATGCTTTAATTACAGGTCATCCAAGTAAGATTGTTTCATATTTGTTTCAGAATGCTTCAATCTATAATAACTGAAAATTTCATTCAGTTCTCTTAATTTTTAAGAAAGTTATGGGCTTTTAACTGTTCTAGATCACAGCTTTTGAGTTAAGTCGATTGAAAGGCAATGGGGAACAAGATGCTAATTTCCGAGTATGAAAATGGCCATAACTTTCTTAATACTGAAGATATGAAAGTGAATTAGGTGTCAAATTAAACTTCTTTTTATGCTTTATCTGATGGGATAAATTGCAGACTTGATTTTTAAAATCTCAAAATTTTGTAACATTGCTACTTGAAGTGTTTCTTTGCCCCTCTGGGGGCTCGCGGACCTTCCTTCAGTTGAGAGTACAGGATTTGTTTAGGGGGACGTGGGTTGGGCATGCGGATGACACGGCCAGGCCATCGAAGTTGGTGCTGCATTATTGTGGTGGTGATTGAATCTGGTCATGTTGGCTTCCTCCAAAACGCTGATGTTGGTGCGTTTGTCCTCTCAGCTGATCCTCAGAATCTTCCGTAAGGATCTTTGATGGGATTGTTCCAGGGCTCTCAGGTGCCTGATGTACATGGTCCATGACTCGGCTCCATACAACAGGGTGGAGAGGACAACGGCTCGGTAGACCAGCAGTCTTGTTTGGGCCTTTAGGTCTCGGTCTTCAAAGCCTCTTTTCCTGAGTCTGGCGTAGCCTCCGCTGGGTAGATGGATGGTTGGGTGGAGGTTGGAGATGTAACGAGGAAAATGGACAAGGGAGAGCCAGTGGATGTAGTGTACCTGGACTTTCAGCAAGCATTTGATAAGGTCCCACATGGGAGATTAGTGGGCAAAATTAGAGCACATGGTATTGGGGGTAGAGTGCTGACATGGATAGAGAAGTGGTTGGCAGACAGGAAACAAAGAGTCGGGATTAACGGGTCCCTTTCAGAATGGCAGGCAGTGACTGGTGGGGTACCGCAAGGCTCGGTGCTGGGACCGCAGCTATTTACAATATACATCAATGATTCGGATGAAGGGATTCAAAGTAACATTAGCAAATTTGCAGATGACACAAAGCTGGGTGGCAGTGTGAACTGTGAGGAGGATGCTATGAGAATGCAGGGTGACTTGGACAGGTTGGGGGAGTGGGCAGATGCATGGCAGATGCAGTTTAATGTGGATAAATGTGAGGTTATCCACTTTGGTAGCAAATACAGGAAGGCAGATTACTATCTAAATGGCGTCAAGTTGGGAAATGGGGAAGTACAACGGGAGGTAGACAAAAACGCTGGAAAAACTCAGCGGGTGCAGCAGCATCTATGGAGCGAAGGAAATAGGCGACGTTTCGGGCCGAAACCCTTCTTCAGAAGTACAAAGGGATCTGGGGGTCCTTGTACATCAGTCTATGAAAGTAAGCATGCAGGTTCATCAGGCAATGAAGAAAGCGAATGGCATGTTGGCCTTTATAACAAGAGGAATAAGCCATCTATTATAGGTAAAACGTTTAATTACTGGGAAAGACTAGGAATTTAAAACTTGGAGATCTCTACGAGATGGGAAGTCTTCTCTCATTTCAGGAATTACAGCCGAAATGTCACCTGATAGGTAATCACTGGACCCCGACACGGAACTGATTATTCTAGGAACGTCAGAAGCCTGCTCTGAGCTGTCAATATTTCAAAGGCGTTTCCTCAATTATGGTCTGATAACGGCGGACAAAATAACAAGAGGAATGGAATATAGGAGCAAAGAGGTCCTTCTGCAGTTGTACAGAGCCCCAGTGAGACCACACCTGGAGTATTGTGTGCAGTTTTGGTCCCCTAATTTGAGGAAGGACATTTCTGCTATTGAGGGAGTGCAGCGTAGGTTTACAAGGTTAATTCCCGGGATGGCGGGACTGTCATATGCTGAGAGAATGGAGTGGCTGGGCTTGTGCACTCTGGAGTTTAGAAGGATGAGAGGGGATCTCATTGAAACATATAAGATTGTTAAGGGTTTGGACACGCTAGAGGCAGGAAACACGTTCCCGATGTTGGGGGAGTCCAGAACCAGGGGCCACACGCAGTTTAAGAATAAGGGGTGAGCCATTTAGAACGGAGATGAGGAAACACTTTTTCTCACAGAGAGTGGTGAGTCTGTGGAATTCTCTGCCTCAGAGGGCGGTGGAGGCCGGTTCTCTGGATGCTTTCAAGAGAGAGCTGGATAGGGCTCTTAAAGATAGCGGAGTCAGGGGATATGGGGAGAAGGCAGGAACGTGGTACTGATTGGAGGCAGGTTTGTCGAGGCAGACTAAAGGAAGTGGTTTGCTCGCAATGCTAAAGATAGACGGCGGATTGCATGCGGTTTAAATCTCTTAAGTGACAGAAGTTAAATCAGGCCATTGAATACAGAGAGAAAAGATTTATGTGATATCTAAATGACGGCTCCATTTAGTTTAGTTTAGTGATAGTTTGGGGGGGGGCTGCAGCCCCTCCATCTTTTTGGCGAAACGTGCATCTTGACCCGAAATTATCCGGCCCGCAGGTGTATTTTTATCGTCTTCTGAGGACCTCCGACGGAAACCGACTGCCCCCCACCACCCCCCCCCCCCCCCCCCCCAAAACCCTCCCTCCCCTCCGCTCAATGGCCCATTCACAGTCGAGATATGGGGCAGTGAACAAAGTGCTGAGATTAGCCGCCGAGGGACTCTATCAGTCTGAAGAAGGGACCTGACCCAAAAGGTCACCCATCCATGTTCTCCACAGATGCTGCCTGACCCGCTGAGTTACTCCAGCACTCTGTGAAACGTCACCTATCCATGTTCTCCACAGATGCTGCCTGACCCGCTGAGTTACTCCAGCACTCTGTGAAACGTCACCCATCCACGTTCTCCACAGATGCTGCCTGACCCGCTGAGTTGCTCCAGCACTCTGTGAAACGTCACCTATCCATGTTCTCCACAGATGCTGCCTGACCCGCTGAGTTACTCCAGCACTCTGTGAAACGTCACCTATCCGTGTTCTCCACAGATGCTGCCTGGCCCGCTGAGTTACTCCAGCACTCTGTGAAACGTCACCTATCCATGTTCTCCACAGATGCTGCCTGACCCGCTGAGTTACTCCAGCACTCTGTGAAACGTCACCTATCCATGTTCTCCACAGATGCAGCCTGACCCACTGAGTTACTCCAGCACTCTGTGAAACGTCACCTATCCATGTTCTCCACAGATGCTGCCTGACCCGCTGGGTTACTCCAGCACTCTGTGTGCAGTTTCGGTCTCCTAGTTTGAGGAAGGACATTCTTCCTATTGAGGGAGTGCAGCGTAGGTTCACCGGGTTAATTTCCGGGATGGCGGGACTGTCATATAATGAAAGAATGGATCGACTGGGCTTAGATTCACTGGAATTTAGAAGGACGAGAGGGGATCTTATAGAAACATATAAAATTCTCAAGGGATTGGACAGACTGGATGCAGGAAAAATGTTCCCATGTTGGGGGAGTCCAGAACCAGGGGTCACAGTTTTGGAATAAGGGGTAGGCCCTTCAGGACTGAGATGAGAAAAAACGTTTTCACCCAGAGAGTTGTGAATCTGCGGAATTCTCTGCCACAGAAGGCAGTGGAGGCCAATTCACTGGATGTTTTCAAGAGAGAGTTAGATTTAGCTCTTGGAGCTAACGGAATCAATGGATATGGGGAGAAAGCAGGAACGGGGTACTGATTCTGGATGATCAGCCATGATAACATTGAATGGCGATGCTGGCCCGAATGGCCGAATGGCCTACTCCTGCACCTATTGTCTATGTGTCGATTTCCTAGTCATAGACCTAATCCTGACCGGAAACGTCACCCATTCCTTCTCTCCAGAGATGCTGCCTGTCCCGCTGAGTTGCTCCAGCGTTTTGTGTGTGTCTTCGAGGAAGAGCAAGACTCCAGGGGCCTGGGTTCCATCCTGACTACGGGTGCTGTCTGTACGGAGTTTGCACGTTCTCCCTGTGACCTGCGTGCGTTTTCTCCAGGTTCAGGAGCAGCTTCTGCCCAACATCAGGATGAGGGGTGATCATATAGAGGTGTATAAAACCATGAGAGGAATAGATCGGGTAGACGCACAGAGTCTCTTGCCCAGAGCAGGGGAATCGAGGACCAGAGGATTTTGGTTTAAGGGGAAGGGAGGAAAGATTTAATGGGAATCTGAGGGGCAACATTTTCACACAAAGGGTGGTGGGTGTATGGAACAAGCTGCCGGAGGAGGTGGTTGAGGCTGGGACTATCGCAACGTTTCAGAAAAGGTTAGGCAGGTACATGGATAGGACAGGTTTGGAGGGATATGGGCCAAACGCAGGCAGGTGAGACAAGTGTAGATGGGGCATGTTGGCCGGTGTGGGAACATTGAGCCGAAGGGCCTGTTTCAATGTGTTATCAATATATCTCTATCACCATGTGGAAGTTTAGAAGGATGAGGGGACTCCTCATTGAAACGTACAGAATAGTGAAAGGCTTGGATAGAGTGGATGTGGAGAGGATGTTTCCACTAGTGGGAGAGTCTAGGACCAGAGGGCACAGCCTCAGAACTACAGGACGTTCCTCCAGTAAGGAGATGAGGAGGAATTTCTTTAGTCAGAGGGTGGTGAATCTGTGGAATTGTATGCCGCAGACGGCTGTGGAGGCCACGTCAGTGGATATATTTAAGGCAGAGGCAGATAGATTCTTGATTAGTGCGGGTGTCAGGGGTTATGGGGAGCAGGCAGGAGAATGGGGTTAGGAGGGAGAGATGGATCAGCCATGATTGGGGAGAAGGCAGGAACGGGGTACTGACTGGGGATGATCAGCCATGATCACATTGAATGGTGGTGCTGGCTCGAAGGGCCGAATGGCCTCCTCCTGCACCTACTGTCTATTGCCTATTGATTGAATGGCGGCGTAGACTTGATGGGCCGAATGGCCTAATTCTACATGACCTTTTGAACTCTTGAACGCTGCATAGACCAGCTGAACCGAACTACATGTGGCTTGGTTGCAACTAGCGACTTGGGGCTGTGGCTGATAGACCGGCACTACTGGTTCTTCCACGAGCCACCGGGGAGTGTCGGGACAAGCTAAAACTCATCCAAAGAATTAATCACGTCGGCAGTTAAAGAAACCCAAAGAGCAGGCTGGTGTTCAGGGTGGGGAGCGATGCAGTGTAGCCGGCCTGGGAGCCGCACACACCGGAAAGGAGAGGGGAGGTCACATTCCATCCAGAGGTGGGGAGGAAGGAGGGAGTGCGTGCTGGAGCTGGTCAACGCTGCAGGAAGATCAGAAATAACGGGCGGTCCTTTAGCTCTGGGCCTGCACTCGCTGGAGTTTAGAAGGATGAGGGGGGATCTCATTGAAACTTACCGAATAGTGAAAGACCTGGATAGAGTGGATGTGGGGAGGATGTTTCCACTAGTGTAGCAATGTTACAAAATTTTGAGATTTAAAAAATCAAGTCTGCAATTTATCCCATCAGATAAAGCATAAAAAGAAGTTTAATTTGACACCTAATTCACTTTCATATCTTCAGTATTAAAAAAGTTATGGCCATTTTCATACTCGGAAATTAGCATC
The DNA here is from genome assembly GCA_963514005.1 of Raja brachyura. The sequence goes on from OY740783.1 coordinate 131,639,548, forward strand.
TTGTTCCCCATTGCCTTTCCATTGACTTAACACAAAAGTTGTGATCGAGGACAGTCAAAAGCCCATAACTTTCTTAAACATTATGAGAACTGAATGAAATTTTCAGTTGTTATAGATTGAAGCATTCTGAAACAAATATGAAACAATCTTACTTGGATGACCTGAAATTAAAGCATATAATTAGTTAGTTACCCAATTGTAGCCAATTACAAAATTCAATTACTAGATCTAAACATCTATCCATTTCGTAAGAAAAAATTAAAAAAAAAATTAAAACCTAATTAACAGTCACACAATAATTCACAATATAACATGATTTTTAAATCTAATTGTCATTAGTTTATAGGCCAAATTGAAGGAATTCAGTGTTTAATGCCTGTAGATTAATGGGCATTTTAAACAGCTTGCGAGTGGGATTTTCTGGAACGCGATGTATTGGAACGTTGCGGTTGTGGTGAATTTAAACCCAATATCGGCAGGAAATTTTCTGCCGGTTCGTATGGGGGCTAAATCACTGTTTCGCAACATGAAATATTGATTAAAGTCCTCTAAAAAAGCAAGTTTATATGTAAAAATAAACAGCTTTCACTTACCTGTCCCCTACGTAAAACCGGTCCCCATTGTCGGCGTTCACGGCATTGGGAGCTAATTTTTATTTTACTGCAGTGATGAAGTAGTCGGGCTATTTATAAAAAAAAACGGACTTACTGGCAGTCGGAACGCATCTCCAAAAATAGATCGCACTCTGACAACAGAAAACTCCGGATTGCAAGGGGAAAACCGCATTAACCCTGCCCCCCCCCTTAAAGGCGCCAAAGTCACGCACACGGCCAGCGGCAGAACTGCAGCACCGCTAAACGTAAGTTTTGTAACATATCTAACTAGTGGGAGAGTCTAGGACCAGAGGGCACAGCCTCAGAATTAAAGGACGTTCCTTTAGGAAGAAGATGAGGATGAATTTCTTCAGTCAGAGGGTGGTGAATCTGTGGAATTCTTTGCCACAGACGGCTGTGGAGGCCAAGTCAGTGGATATTTTTAAGGCAGAGATAGATAGATTCTTGATTAGGGCAGGCGTCAGGGGTTATGGGGAGAAGGCAGGAGAATGGGGTTAGGAGGGAGAGATAGATCAGCCACGATTGAATGGCGGAGTAGACTTGATGGGCCGAATGGCCTAATTCTGCTCCTATCACTAATGAACACTGTATCATCACTCCTCTTGATTAGGGGTTATGGGGAGAAGGCAGGAGAATAGGGTTGAGAGGGAGAGATAGATCAGCCGTGAATGAATTGCAGAGTATTATCCGTATGGCTGTATCATGACCACACATCTCACTGTGTCAATTGCTACATGTGACAAATAAATGTATCTTGTATCTCGAGTAGACTTGGTGGGTCGAATGGCCTAATTCTGTTCCGAGAATTGCCAAAGTGACTTTTAAATGTCAATATAGTCCCAGCCTCAGCTACCTCCTCCACCGGCAGCTCGTTCCATACGCCCGCCACCCTCGGTGTGAAAAAAGCTGCCCCTCAGGTTCCTATTAAATCTTGCCCCTCTAACCTCAAAACAAGTCAAGAGTCAAGGGTGTTTTATTGTCATATGTCCCAGATAGGACAATGACATTCTTACTTGCTGCAGCACGACAGAATATAGTATATAACGGGAGAAGAAAAAAAAGTTCAGTGTGTGTATATATACACATTAAAACATACCCAATAAATCACAAATATAGTGCATAAATAACAATAGTCTGCAGCAGTTCAGAGCTTATTTGTTGTCCTGTTTAATACCCTGATGGCTGTGGGGAAGCAGCTATTCCTGAACCTGGATGTTCCAGATTTCAGGCTCCTGTACCTTCTACCCGATGGCAACAGAGAGATGAGTGTGCGGCCAGGATGGTGTGGGTGTTGATGATGCTGGCTGCCTTTTTGAGGCAGCGACTGCGATAGATCCCCTCGATGGTGGGGAGGTCAGAGCCGGTGATGGACTGGGCAGTGGTCACAACTTTCTGCATTCTTTTCCGCTCCTGGGAGCTCAAGTTGCCGAACCGAGCCACGATGCAACCGGTCAGCACGCTCTCGACCGTGCACCTGTAGAAGTTAGAGAGAATCCTCCTTGACAGACCGCCTCTCTGGTTCTTGATTCCCCGACCCCGAGTAAAGGACTACGCATTCACCGTATCGATTCCCTCTCACGATTTTGCACACCTCTATCCGATCACCTCCTGCTCTCTGTTGGATAGAGCCCTAGCCTGCCCCGAATTCTTCCCGGAACTCAGGCTCTCGACTCCTGGCAACATCCTCGCAAATCATCTCTGCGCACTTTCCAACTTCGTGGCATGGTTACAATAGCTGAGCGACCAAAATCCTCACCGGTGCGGCCTCCACAATGTCTTGGAGAACACCAGCAGAACCTCAAGGTGGTCTACGCAAAGACACCTCCACTGACCCACGCCAACGTCACTGCCAACGCCACCACGTCTCCCCAACGCGCCGTGCCCGCGTAATGCACGCCATGCCCGCGTAATGGACGCCATGCACACATTACGCGCACGTCGGGCGTTGTGACGCGTAAATGATGTCACGTAAATGACGCACAAATAACACCAATGTGGGACAGGCCCTTTATTGTCGAGTGTGCACCGCACCGTGGAATTATTTCTGCAACGCTCACACACGCACGAGTTGCCATATTTTCTCCAAAGTCAATAGACAACAGGTGCAGGAGGAGGCCATTCGGCCCTTCAAGCCAGCACCGCCATTCAATGTGATCACGGCTAATCATCCCCAATCATTATCCCGTTCCTGCCTTCTCCCCATATCCCCTGACTCCGCTATCTTTAAGAGCCCTATCTAGCTCTCTCTTGAAAGCATCCAGAGAACCGGCCTCCACTTGGAGGCAGAGAATTCTCTATGGAGGCAGAGAATTCCATAGACTCACCACTCTCTGTGAGAAAAAGTGTTTCCTCGTCTCTGTTCTAAATGGCTTACTCCTTATTCTTAAACTGGCGTTAAAGAAGGAACTGCAGATGCTGGAGAATCGAGGGTTACACAAAAAGCTGGAGAAACTCAGCGGGTGCAGCAGCATCTAAGGAGCGAAGGAGATAGGCGACGTTTCGGGTCGAGACCCCAACTGTGGCCCCTGGTTCTGGACTCCCCCAACATTGGGAACATGTTTCCTGCCTCTAGCGTGTCCAAGCCCTTAACAATCTTTCAATTTCAATGAGATTCCCTCTCATCCTTCTAAACTCCAGAGTGTACAAGCCCAGCCACTCCATTCTCCCAGCATATGACAGTCCCGCCAGATCAGGAATTAACCTGGTGAACCTACGCCGGTCCTTGTGCCCGATGTACTGGGGCTGCTCCTGATCCAGGTGAGCCCCAGGATGCTGCAGGACCTCCTCCGTCACCCTCGACCGGCTCAGCCCGTGAACCCACGTCTCTCTCCTCCCCTGCCTGCCCGCCCGCCCGCCCGCCCGCCTCTGTGTCCCGGTGCAGCCTCCTGCAGCCGACCTTGCAGGCGCTGAAGGCAATATCCCGGTCCCTATCCTGCCGGCCCACTCCTCGCTGGGGAAAAGACTGCGCGCCATCGCCTATCCCTGCCCCTCGTCATTCCGCACACTTCTACAAAGAGTTCCCCCCCACACTGGTCCTGGTCTCCAAATCTGAGGAAGGACATTATTGCCATAGAGGGAGTGCAGAGAAGGTTCACCAGACTGATTCCTGGGATGTCAGGACAGTCTTATGAACAAAGACTGCATAGACTCGGTTTATACTCTCTAGAATTTAGGAGATTGAGAGGGGATCTTATAGAAACTTACAAAATTCTTAAGGGGTTGGACAGGCTAGATGCAGGAAGATTGTTCCCGATGTTGGGGAGGTCCAGGACAAGGGGTCACAGCTTAAGGATAAGGGGGAAATCCTTTAGGACCGAGATGAGAAGGACTTTTTTCACACAGAGAGTGGAGGGTCTCTGGAACTCTCTGCCACAGAGGGTAGTTGAGGCCAGTTCATTGGCTATATTTAAGAGGGAGTTAGATGTGGCCCTTGTGGCTGAGGGGATCAGAGGGTATGGAGAGAAGGCAGGTACGGGATACTGAGTTGGATGATCAGCCATGATCATATTGAATGGCCGTGCAGGCTCGAAGGGCTGAATGGCCTCCTCCTGCACCTAATTTCTATGTTTCTACACCACGACGCTCCAAGGATAAAGAACACAGCCTATCGACTCTCTGTGCACCTCAAGCTCTGCAAACCCGGTAACATCCCCATATACGGGTGGCGCAGCGGTAGAGTTGCTGCCTCACAGCGCTGGAGTCCCGGGTTCCATCCTGACTACGGGTGCTGTCTGTACAGAGTTTGCACGTTCTCCCCGTGACCTGTGGTGGTTTGCTCCGGGTGCTCCGGTTTCATCCCACACTCCAAAGGCGTACAGGTTTGTAGGTTAATTGGCTTGGTGTAAATGTAAATTTTCCCTAGTGTGTGTAGGATAGTGTTAGTGTGTGGGGATCGCATGTAAGTGGGCCGAATGGCCTGTCTCCACGCTGTGTGACTCTGAAACGTCACCCATCCATGTTCCCCACAGATGCTGCCTGACCCACTGAGTTACTCCAGCACTCTGTGAAACGTCACCTATCCATGTTCTCCACAGATGCTGCCTGACCCGCTGAGTTACTCCAGCACTCTGTGAAACGTCACCTATCCATGTTCTCCACAGATGCTGCCTGACCCGCTGAGTTACTCCAGCACTCTGTGAAACGCCACCTATCCATGTTCTCCACAGATGCTGCCTGACCCGCTGAGTTACTCCAGCACTCTGTGAAACGTCACCTATCCATGTTCTCCACAGATGCTGCCTGACCCGCTGAGTTACTCCAGCACTCTGTGAAACGTCACCTATCCATGTTCTCCACAGATGCTGCCTGACCCGCTGAGTTACTCCAGCACTCTGTGAAACGTCACCTATCCATGTTCTCCACAGATGCTGCCTGACCCGCTGAGTTACTCCAGCACTCTGTGAAACGTCACCTATCCGTGTTCTCCACAGATGCTGCCTGACCCGCTGAGTTACTCCAGATCTTTCTGTCTGCAGTTCCTTATTTGTACAAAGAGTTTTCAGGAACTCAGCTGGTCTGGCAGCATCAAAGTCAAGTCCATGTTATTCGTCATCTATTCGAGGGAATGGAGAGAGGACATTTTATCTCGGCTTGTGGTCTGTCCATTCACTCTACAGATGCTGCCTGACCCACTGAGTTGCTCCAGCATTTTCGTTTTTGCTCAAAGTCCCACCACATTCCTTTGTGTCTATCTTCGGTGTCAACCAGCGTCTGCAGTTCCTTCCTGCACGCCTTGCCTGGCCCGCAGAGTTAAGGGTCTGTCCTACCAGCATCTGACTCCATGTGATGAGCGCGACCAAACCGGCAGCGAGGGCCGCGCGGAGGTCGGGTGAGTGGCGCAACGCGGCGCAAAGTGAGGCGAACTTGGAGCGAAGTCTTAAAGGTAAGTTCGCCAGGATAGAGAGGGACACACAGAGAGGGGCACAGAGGCACACACAGAGAGGGTCACGGAGCCACACACATAGAGGGTCACGGAGGCACCTACAGAGAGGGTCACGGAGGCACGACGTCGAGGCGGTGTGTAATGCATCGAGGCGACTGCGAGCCAACAAGCCGTTGCCGCGCGGAATTTTTGAACACGGTCAGTTTTTCGGAGCCCCGCGCGAGGTAGGGACGAACTCCGCACAATTCCGCACGGCTCCGGCGATCGAAGTGGGACCGGCCCCGCGACGCCGGATGGCTCAAGCGACCACGTTAGGTCGCGCTCATCGCATAGAGTTGCATGCTGGTGGGGCAGGCCCTTTACTCCAGCTCTCTGTGTCTACCTGACAGTGTTTCTGTTCCCTTGGTCGCTGTGTGTTGTGGTTTGGGCCACTAGCCCACAGCTGGGTTGACGTAGTGTGGCACCGACCCACCGACCCACCGACCCACCGACCCACCGACCGAGGGGGAAACTTTCCCCGGAAAGCCCCGCCACAGTGTGGGTGGCGGTAGAATCACTGCCGGAATAATGCAATGGTATGGAAAAATCTCCACCAAGCCACGGTTGCCCAGCCAGATGCAACTCTCTGGCTAAACCCCTCCCTTCACCACCTCCAGTTTAAATTCATAGCGCTTGGCATAGCATTTAAGGTCATAGTGCGAACTCCATCATCAAGTTCGCTGACGACACCACTGTTGTGGGACGTATCACTGATGGGGGTGAGTCAGAGTATAGAAGAGAGATCGAGCGACTGTCCATATGGTGCCAGCACAATAACCTGGCCCTCAACACCAGCTAAACCAAGGAACTGATTGGGGACTTTGGAAGGAGTAGGATGGGGACCCACAGTCCTGTTTATATCAACGGGTCGATGGTTGAAAGGGTCAAGAGCTTCAAATTCCTGGGCGTGCACATCTGTGAAGATCTTTCCTGGTCCGAGAACACAGATGCAATTATTAAGAAAGCTCATCAGCGCCTCTACTTCCTGAGAAGATTACGGAGAGTTGGTCTGTCAAGGAAGACTCTCTCTAACTTCTACAGGTGTACAGTAGAGAGCTTGCTGACCGGTTGCATCGTGGCTTGGTTCGGCAACTTGAGCGCCCTGGAGAGGAAAAGACTACAAAAAGTAGTAAACACTGCCCAGTCCATCATCGGCTCTGACCTCCCCACCATCGAGGGGATTTATCGCAGTCGCTGCCTCAAAAAGGCTGGCAGCATCATCAAGGACCCACACCATCCTGGCCACACACTCATCTCCCTGCTACCTTCAGGTAGAAGATACAGGAGCCTGAAGACTGCAATGTCCAGGTTCAGGAATAGCTACTTCCCCACAGCCATCAGGCTATTAAACCTGGCTCGGACAAAACTCTGAACATTAATATCCCTCCATCTGTTATTTGCACTTTATTAATTTATTAATTCATGGGTGTATTTATGTATAGAATTGCAGTCAATGCCTTCTATGTTCTGTTGTGCTATGCAAAGAACAATTTTCATTGTCCTGTCAGGGGCACATGACAATAAACTCTTTTGACTTTGACTTTTGACTTTTTGACTTTGACTTTGAATTCCACTTGGAATATTTTGGGGGACCAAGTAACCAAGAACTGCCCCGCAGCGCCGGCGACCCGGGTTCAATCCCGGCGACGGGTGCTGTCTGTGCGGAGTTTGCACGCTCTCCCCGTCACCTGCGTGGGTTTTCTCCGGGTGCTTCGGTTTCCCCCCACACTCCAAAGACGTGCAGGGTCCGCAGGATAATTGGCTTGGTGTCAAATGTAAAAACATGTCCCTAGTGTGTGTGGGATAGTGTTAGTGTGCGGGGATCGCTGGTCTGAAGCGCTTGGTCTGGTCTGTAGTCTATACCCTGCACTGTATCTCTAAATTCAACTCCATGGCCAGCACCTTATAGAGCAGCAACTCTAAATTACAGTGTACTCTCATCACTCTCCCCTCCCCCCCCCCCGGTGAAGAACCCCCCCCCCCCCCCCCCGCCCGAGTGGATAAACCAGACCGTTCCTTCCATCACATCTGCCCCTCCTCCCCGCTTAATAACACACTGGCACCCCCTGTCTGTAGGACCCCCTCCAAGAACATCCCTCCCCTCCCCATGTCAACCCACCAACACCCCCGCCCCTCCCCCCCCGCCACACAACACCCACAATATAGCACAGGAACCGGCCCTTCGGCCCACAGTGATGCCAAGACTCCAAGAGTGCTGGAGTAACTCAGCGGGTCAGGCAGCATCTGTGGAGAACAGCGGATAGGTGACGCTTTGTTGCAGTTGGTGGTGAGGGAGGAGGGTGTGGACGGGCACTAGGACCTGCTAGTGCGGCTGGGGCGGGCTCAGTCCGGGTTCAGACCCGGAGCTTGGCCAGAGGAGAGAGTTAGTGAGCGCAGCACCGGGAGAGACAGACCCAGCACCGGGAGAGACAGACCCAGCACCGGGAGAGAGACAGACCCAGCACCGGGAGAGACAGACCCAGCACCGGGAGAGACAGACCCAGCACCGGGAGAGAGACAGACCCAGCACCGGGAGAGACAGACCCAGCACCGGGAGAGACAGACCCAGCACCGGGAGAGACAGACCCAGCACCGGGAGAGACAGACCCAGCACCGGGAGAGACAGACCCAGCACCGGGAGAGACAGACCCAGCACCGGGAGAGACAGTCCCAGCACCGGGAGAGACAGACCCAGCACCGGGAGAGACAGACCCAGCACCGGGAGAGACAGACCCAGCACCGGGAGAGACAGACCCAGCACCGGGAGAGACAGACCCAGCACCGGGAGAGACAGACCCAGCACCGGGAGAGACAGACCCAGCACCGGGAGAGACAGACCCAGCACCGGGAGAGACAGACCCAGCACCGGGAGAGACAGACCCAGCACCGGGAGAGACAGACCCAGCACCGGGAGAGAGACAGACCCAGCACCGGGAGAGAGACAGTCCCAGCACCGGGAGAGAGACAGACCCAGCACCGGGAGAGAGAGACCCAGCACCGGGAGAGAGACAGACCCAGCACCGGGAGAGACTGATCTCAGGCAGACTCGGCACAGGACACGCGGATCCCAGGGTACGGGACACACCCGGCACGGCAACATCCCTGGGACGCCAGTCGAGGCTTCACTGTGGTAGCGGAGCCGGAGAGAAGGGGGCGACCCCTGCCCGTGCTACCCCCACACTCTAAATTAGCCTCCTATCCACCCCCACCCCTCTCCTCTCTCTGCAGCCTCCCCTCTCCCTTCCTGCCGGTCTCCCCCTTCCTCCCTCTCCCCCCACGCTCTTCATCCAATCCCCCCCCACCTCCACCTCTCCCTCTCTCCTCCCTCTCCATCCGACCTCTCCCTCTCCCCCTCTCCCTCCCCATACCACCTCCATCTCTCCCTTCTTCTCCTCTCCCCCTCCCCTCTCCCTCTCCCTCTCTCCTCTCCCCTACCCTCTCCCTGTCTCCCATCCCCCCTCTCTCCCTCCCCCCTCTCTCCCTCTCCCCTCCCCCTCCTCTCTCCCCCTCCTCTCTCCTCTCTCTCCCTCCCTCTCCCACTCTCTCCCCCCTCCGTCTGCACCCTCTCCTCCCCGTGTCCCTCCCTCTCTCCCTGCCTCCTCCTCCCTCTCTCCCCCTCCCTCCCTCTCCCACTCTCTCCCCCTCCCTGTGCACCCTCCCCACCCCGTGTCCCTCCCTCTCCCACCTCCCTCTCCCACTCTCTCCCCCTCCGTCTGCACCCTCCCCACCCCGTGTCCCTCCCTCTCCCACCTCCCTCTCCCACTCTCTCCCCGCTCCCTCTGCACCCTCCCCACCCCGTGTCCCTCCCTCTCCATGCCCTCCCCTGCCTCGCCCAGGCCGTGGCCATGAACGGCAGCGAGCCGGGTGGATCCGGCGGCGGTGCTGGACTCGGTGGTGGGGCCGGAGCCGGAGCCGGAGCCGGCGGCGGAGCTGGAGCTGGAGCTGGAGCTGGAGCTGGAGCTGGGGCCGGAGCCGGGGGCCGGGAAGTTCCCGGTGATCCCGGCACTGATGTTCGTGTGCGGGGTGGTGGGCAATGGGACTGCCCTGTGCGCCCTGTGGCGGGGCCGGAGAGAGGGGCCGGGAGCGCACCTTCTACACGCTGGTGTGCGGCCTGGCGCTGACCGACCTGCTGGGCACCTGCCTGGTCAGCCCGGTCACCATGGCCACATACGCCCGCGGTGGCTGGCCGCCGGGGGACGGGGCCCTGTGCCACTATGTGTGCTTCGCGCTGCTGTTCTTCGGCAGCGCCGGCCTGAGCATCATCTGTGCCATGTCCCTGGAGCGCTACCTGGCCATCAACCATGCCTACTTCTACAGCCAGCACATGGACCGGAGGGCCGGCGCCGCTGCCCTGCTGGCCATCTACGGGGCCAACACCCTGCTGTGCGCCCTGCCCTCCTGCGGCCTGGGCACGGCCGCCCTCCAGTACCCGGGCACCTGGTGCTTCATCGACTGGCGCTCCCGGGACCCCGCCCAGGCCGCCTTCTCCTACATGTACGCCGGCTTCAACACCTTCCTCGTCGCCCTCACCCTGGCCTGCAACGTGCTGGTGTGCGGCGCCCTGGTCCGCATGCACCGCCGCCTGCTCCGCCGGACGTCGCTGGGCAGCGGCCGCCGCGCCAGGCTTCGGACACCGGCAGCGGCAGCGGCAGGCTCCGGCAGCGGCAGCGGCAGCGGCGCAACGGCACGGCGACCCGCCGCTCTCCGCCCGCTGGCTGCCGCCGAGATACAGATGGTCATCCTGCTCATCGCCACCTCGGCCGTCGTCCTCGTCTGCTCCAGCCCGCTGGTGGTGAGTGTGGGGGTGGTTGGTGTCTCCGTCTATCTCCCCCTCTCCTCCACGCCCACCCCCCCCTCTCTCGTCTCCCCCCTTCTCTCGCCTCCCCCCCTCTCTCGTCTTCCCCTCTCTCATCTCCCCCCTCTCTCCTCTCATTCTACACCCCTCCCCAACTCTCCTCTCCCCCAACTCTCCTCTCCCCCCCTCTCTACTCTCCCCCTCTCTCCTCTCCCCCCTCTCTCCCCCCTCTCCTCCCCCCTCTCTCTCCCCCCCCCTCTCCTCTCCCCTCTCTTCTCTCCCCCCCTCTCTCCCCCTCTCATCCTACCCTCCTCTCTCTCCCTCCTCTCTCCTCTCCCCCCCTTTCCTCCCCCTTCACTCAACTTCTCCCTCCTCTTCCCTCCCGCCTCCTCTCTCCTCTCCCCTCCCACCAGCTCTTTCCTCACACCCCCTCTTTCCTCCCACCCCCTCTCCCCACTTCCCCTCTCTCCTCTCCCCTTCTCCCCTCCCACACCCCCGCTCTCCTATCTCCTCCCTCTCATCCTCCCCTCCTCTCTCCCCCTCTCTCCTCTCTCTCTCTCCTCCACCCTCTCACCCTCCCCTTCTCCCTCCCCGACCACCCCCCTCTCCCCTCTCATCCTCCCCTCCTCCCCCCCTCCTTTCCCCTCTAACCTCACCTCTCCCCCTCTCTCCTCACCCCCCCTCTCCTCTCCCCCCCCCCCGTCCTCTCCCCCCCTCTTTCCTCTCCCCCACTCTACTTCTCCCCTCTCCTCTCCCCTCCTCCTCTCTCCTCTCCCCCCCTCTCTCCTCCCACCCTCTCTCCTCCCACCCTCTCTCCTCCCACCCCCTCTTTCCTCCCACCCCCACTGCTCTCCCCCCACACCCCCACTCTCCTATCTCTCCCCCTCATCCTCCCCTCCTCTCTCCCCCACCTCCCCCCCATCTCCCCTCTCTCCCCCACTTCCACTCCCCCCTCTCTCCTCTCCCCCTCTCTCCTCCCCTTCTCCCTCCCCGACCACCGCCCTCACCCCTCTCGTCCTACACCCCTCCCCCCCATCTCCCCTCTCATCCTCCCCCCCTCCCTTCCTCCTTTCCCCTCTAACCTCACCTCTCCCCCTCTTCCACTCCCCCTTTCCTCCCCCAAACCCCCCGCTCTCCTCTCTCTTCCCTCTCATCCTCCCCTTCCTCTCTCCTCCCGTCTCCACTCTCCCCTCTCCTCTCTCCCACTCCCCTCTCATCCTCTCCCCTCCTCCCCACTCTCATCCCTCCCCTCCTCTCCCCCCTCTCCTCCCTCCTCTCCCCTCTCATACTCCCCTCCCCCCCTCCTCTCCCTTGGTTATACGGTCATACAACACGATAAGAGCCCTTCGGCCCATCCTGCCCCTGCTGACCAAGATATCCCTACTATGTCAGTCCAACCTGCCTACATTTGGCCCATGTACCTTCACACCTTTCCTATCCACGTGTACCTGTCCAAATGTTTGCCCACACTGGCCAAGCCGTCCCAGCTACACCTGCCTGCGTTTGGTCCATATCCCTCCAAACCTGTCCTATCCATGTACCTGCCTAAATGTTCCTTAAACGTTGGGATAGTCCCAGCCTCAACTCCCTCCTCCGGCAGCTCGTTCCATACACCCACCACCCTCTGTGTGAAAAAGTTACCCCTCAGATTCCTATTAAATCTTTTCCCCTTTCACCTTAAACCCATGTCCTCTGGTTCCTGATTCCCCTACTCCCCTACCCCTGCGAGCAAAAAGGCATGGGTGACGTTTCGGGTCAAGACCCTTCTTCGGACCAAGTGTCAGGGGAGGGGGGGACGCAGAGATAAGGAGGTGTACGAGATCAAAACAGATGAAGTTCAGGGCAAATGTAGAACAAACCATGGTTAGTTAGGAGAAGGTGACAACGAAACAAACTAAGGGAGGCATCATGTTGTTACAGAAGGAACTGCAGATGCTGGAGAATCGAGGGTTACACAAAAGGCTGGAGAAACTCAGCGGGTGCAGCAGCATCTAAGGAGCGAAGGAGATAGGCGACGTTTCGGGTCGAGACCCTTCCTCAGACCGGTCAGGGATCAGGGAAACGAGAGATATAGACGGTGATGTGGAGAGATAAAGAACAATGAATGAAAGATATGCAAAAAAGTATCGATGATAAAGGAAACAGGCCGTTGTAAGCTGTTTGTAGTGTGAAAATGAGAAGCTAGTGCGACTTGGGTGGTGGGAGAGATAGAGAGAGAAGGAATGCCAGGGCCCTAGGGCTGAGGGAGAGGTGGGGTGGGGGAGGAGGCAGTCTGGGTTAACAGAATTGAGAAAATTCAATGTTCAAGCCCAGAGGATGCAGACTCCCCAAGCGGAATATGAGGTGCTGTTCCTCCAACTTGCGGCGTTGCTCACTCTGGCCGTGGAGGAGGCCCAGGACCGAGAGGTCGGATACAGAATGGGAGGGGGAGCTACCGGGAGGTCGGGTTGGTTATTGCGGACCGAGCGGAGGTGTTCGGCGAAACGATCGCTTAAACATTGAATTTTCTCAATTCTCAATTCTGTTAACCCTTGCTGCCTCCTCCCCTTCCCACCTCTCCCTCAGCCCTCGGGCCCTGGCATTCCTTCGCTCTCTATCTCCTCCCCCACCCAAGTCGCACTAGCTTCTCATTTTCACACCACAAACAGCTTACAATGACCTGTTTCCTTTATCATCGATACTTTTTTGCATATCTTTCATTCATTGTTCTTTATCTCTCCACATCACCGTCTATATCTCTCGTTTCCCTGATCCCTGACCAGTCTGAAGAAGGGTCTCGACCCGAAACGTCGCCTATCTCCTTCGCTCCTTAGATGCTGCTGCACCCGCTGAGTTTCTCCAGCCTTGTGTGTAACCCTCGATTCTCCAGCATCTGCAGTTCCTTCTTTAACACAAGGTCTGTCGGGGTCCTTGGACAGAGTTGAAGGAGGAGGTATAGGGACAGGTGTTGCATCTCCTACGGTTGCATGGGGAAGGTCCTGGGGAAGAGTTGGTTTGGGTGGGAAGGGACGAGTTGACCCGGGAGTTGCGGAGGGAACGGTCTCTGGGGAAAGCAGGAAGGACCGGAGATGGGAAGATGTGGCTAGTGGTGGGATCCCGTTGGAAGTGGCGGAAATGCTGGAGGATTATGATGGGGTGGAAGGTGAGGACTAGGAGGGGGCTCTAGTCGGAGATGGTCCAAGTGAGTTTCAGTGCAGGATGGAAATTGGTGGTGAAGTTGATGAAGTCCATGAGTTCTGTATGGGGGCAGAAGGCAGCCGTGATTGTGTCGTCAATGTCGCGGAGGTAGAGTTTGGGGATAGGGCCAGTGTTCTCCTGGAACAGTGATTGTCCAGTGTAACCTACAAAGATATCGTAGATGTCAGTCGATAGTCTATCTCCTGTGATGGAGACGGTGAGATAACAAATGGCAGTTAGACAATAGACAACAGGTGCAGGAGGAGGCCATTCGGCCCTTCGAGCCAGCACCGCCATTCAATGTGATCATGGCTGATCATCCCCAATCAGTACCCCGTTCCTGCCTTCTCCCCATATCCCCTGACTCCACTATCTTTAAGAGCCCTATCTAGCTCTCTCTTGAAAACATCGAGAGAACTGGCCTCCACCGCCCTCTGAGGCAGAGAATTCCACAGACTCACCGCTCTCTGTGAGAAAAAGTGTTTCCTCGTCTCCGTTCTAAATGGCTTACCCCTTATTCTTAAACTGTGTGTGGCCCCTGGTTCTGGACTCCCCCCACATCGAGAACATATTTCCTGCCTCCAGCGGGTCCAAGCTCTTAACAATCTTATATGTTTCAATGAGATCCCCTCTCATCCTTCTAAACTCGAGAGTGTACAAACCCAGCCGCTCCATTCTCTCAGTATATGACAGTCCCGCCATCCCGGGAATTAACCTTGTAAACCTACGCTGCACTCCCTCAATAGCAAGACTGTCCTTCCTCAAATTAGGGGACCAAAACTGCACACAATACTCCAGGTGTGGTCTCACTAGGGATCTGTACAACTGTAGAAGGACCTCTTTGCTCCTATATTCGATTCCTCTTGTTATAAAGGCCAGTTGGTAATAGATTTCAGGCATGCCCCCCTCCGAACATGGTCGGGTGTCCGGTGAGCCAGGCTGTGTTGAGAAGGCCCCTCTGCCCATCTCTCCCATCCCAACACATCCCATCCCCTCCCCGACCGGAGTAGGGGCCAGAGACACATCCAGTGGGTGATGGTCACGGAGGGCTGGGGGGGGGGGGGTCCGGTGTGGGCACGTGAATAGTGGCCTCATTCAGTGCTCAGAGCAAAGAGCCCCCCCCTCGGAATATTCACCCCCTACCCACCTACTGTGGAGGCCACTCCACTAATACCCCTCCCACATCACCCCCTCCAGTAATGCCACAAGAATACCCACCCCCTGCACCAAATAAACCGCACCCACTTCCCTTGACAACCTCGCCAGTAATACCCCCCCCTCAATACCCCACCTGTTCCTGTTTCACCCGCCCCCCCCCCCCCCCCCCCAATCCTCCACACCCCTGTCATTGTATGTTTCGTGCCCCGCTCCGGCCTGTGCCCTCTGTTGACCCCTATGACCCCCACTGTGACCTGTGCCCTCTGTCCCCTGTGATTCCCTCCCCCCCCCACAACCACGCTCTGTCCTTTAACCTCTCTCCCGGTGACCCCCACCCTGAACTGTGCCCTCCCCACATGACCCTATCAGTGACCTGTTCCCCTGACACCCCCATAACCCTCACTCTGACCTGTGCCCCCTGTCCTGTGACCCCACTCTGACCTGTGCCCCCTGTCCTGTGACCCCACTCTGACCTGTGCCCACTGTCCTGTGACCCCACTCTGACCTGTGCCCCCTGTCCTGTGACCCCACTCTGACCTGTGCCCCCTGTCCTATTGTCCCGGCTCTGACCTAATGCCCTCTCCCGTTCCCCTAGTTCTGACCTGTGCCCCTGATGACCCTACCTCTGACCTGTGCTCCCTGTCCTGTGACCCCGATCTTTGACCTGTGCCCCCTGTCCTGTGACCCCGGCTCTGACCTATGCCCTCTCCCATACGCCCTGGTCTGACCTATGCCCTCCCCCGTTTCTCCTGGCTCTGACCTGTGCTCCCTGTCCTGTGACCCTGGCTGTGACCTGTGCTCCTGATGACCCTATCTCTGACCTGTGCCCCCTGTCCTGTGACCCTGGCTTTCTGTGCTCCTGATGACCCTATCTCTGACCTGTGCCCCCTGTCCCGTGACCTCTGGGTCTGACCTGTGCGCTCTCTGGTGCCCCTATCTCTGACCTGTGCCCTCTCTTGTGACCCCGATCTTTGACCTGTGCCCCCGTCCTGTGCCCCTATCTCTGACCTGTGCCCTCTCTGCTGCCCCTATCTCTGATCTGTGCCCCCTGGCCCATGACCCCTGGGTCTGACCTGTGCCCCCTCTGCTGCCCCTATGTGACCTTTTCCCCCCTGTCCTGTGCCCCTATCTGTGACCTTTGCCCCCTGTGCTGCCCCTATCTGTGACCTGTGCCCCCTGTGCTGCCCCTATCTGTGACCTATGCCCCCTGTCCTGCCCCTATCTGTGACCTGTGCCCCCTGTGCTACCCCTATCTGTGACCTTTGCCCCCTGTGCTGCCCCTATCTGTGACCTTTGCCCCCTGTGCTGCCCCGACCTCTGACCTGTGCCCCCTGTGCTTGCCCCAGGTGCGCGTGTTCATCAACCAGCTGTACCAGCCGCAGGAGGTGAAGGAACTCGACCGTAACCCGGACCTGTGGGCCATTCGCATCGCCGCCATCAACCCCATCCTGGACCCCTGGATCTACATCCTGCTGCGCAAGAGCCTGCTGCGGCGGATGCTGCGCCGGGCCCGCTGCCTGCTGCACTGCTCCCTGGCCCCCCCCGGGAACCCCCTCCGCCCCCCTCCGCCCCCTCTCCCCCTCCCCCTCGCCAACCTCTGCAAGGTCCCCCCCCTCTCCCCGCCCACCGCCCCCCCTCTCCCCCTCCGTGGGACGCTGCCCGGCCTGGGGTCCCACCCGGCGGCTGGGGGCAAAGAGGGCAGCCCCGACTGCCCGCTGAAGGTGCCCTTCACACAGGACTGCGGTGGGGTGGGCAAGAGGGGCATCTGAGGGGGGAGCTTGCCCACCCCCATCAACATCTCCCCTATCGAGGGGCACAGACTGAAGCCCCCCTGTGTGAAGGGGGGGGGTGGGGCATTATTTGACTCTCCATCTCACCGCACTGATGCCCACTACCCCTGGCGGAAGGTGGAAGGGGACCACCACCCTGCGTGGGACATAGACTGAAGACCCCCTCCTCTCTGTGTGTGGGGAGGGGCACCATTTGACTCTCCGCGTCTCGCTCGGCAGAGCAATGGACTGGTGCTCAGGTGCCCACCCCCTGAAGCGAGAGGGGTGGGGCGGCAAGATTGTAGGGGAGGGGTGGTAGGGGGGGGGGTGTGGAAGCCTGCCATGGAACCCCCACCCTGCGTGGGGACACTCTCTTTGGAGGAGGGAGAGGGGCATTATTTGAGACTGTTGCCCCCCCCAGCCCCTCCCCATCTCGCTCCGCAGAGCAGTGGACTGATGCCCCCACCCTTAGAGAGGTGATGGGGGGGGGGGTGGGGGGATAGATTTATTATTTGTCACCCCCGCCCTGGCCGAAGCCCCCCTGTGGGGGGAAGAGTACGGGCAGGGGGGAGGGGGGTATATGTGGGGGGGGGGGGGGAGGGGAGGGGGTGCGGGGTGACGAGGCGCGGGCGGGCGGTGGTCTTCTCTGTGAGAAGGTTATGGCGGGACGGAGTGGGGGATGGGGGGTCTCACCTGGAACCACATCACTAACCACAGCCTCAGAATTAAAGGACGTACCTTTGGAAAGGTGATGAGATGCGAGCCTTTATTTCAAGAGGACTAGAATACAAAAAAAACAGGGATGTGACACTGGGTCTCTTGGTCAGACAACAACAAGTGGGTTTCGTTTAGTTCAGATGAGAGATACAGCGCGGAAACAGGCCCTTCGGCCCACCAGGTCCGCACCGGCCAGCGATCCCCGCACACCAACACTATTCTACACCACCACCAGGGACAATTTTATACATTTATCAAGCCAATGCGCGCCTTTGAAGTGGGGGGGGGAACCGAAGATCTCGGAGTAAAGTCACGGGGGAGAACGTGCAAACTCCGCACAGACAGCACCCGTAGTCGGGATGGAACCCGGGTCTCCGGCGCTGCATTTGCTGTAAGGCGGCAACTCTACCGCTGCGCCACCGTGACCGCCCTTAACGTATGGTGAGCGTTTGTCGGCACTGGGCCTGTACTCGCTGGAGTTTAGAAGGATGAGGGGGTATCTCATTAAAACTTACCAACTAGTGAAAGGCCTGGATAGAGTGGATGTGGAGAGGATGTTTCCACTAGTGTTTCCACTAGTTCCATCTAATTTGAGGAAGGACATCCTTGCGATTGAGGCAGTGCAGCGTAGGTTCACCAGATTGATCCCTGGGATGGCGGGACTGTCATATGAGGAAAGATTGAAAAGACTAGGCTTGTATTCACTGGAGTTTAGAAGGATGAGGGGAGGATGAGGGGAGGGGACTGGACAAGCTCGATGCAGGAAAAATGTTCCCAATATTGGGTGAGTCCAGAACCAGGGGCCACAGTCTTAGAATAAAGGTGAAGTCAATTAAGACTGAGGTGAGAAAAAACTTTTTCACCCAGAGAGTTGTGAATTTGTGGAATTCCCTGCCACGGAGGGCAGTGGAGGCCAAGTCACTGGATGGATTTAAGAGAGAGTTAGATAGA
This sequence comes from Raja brachyura, assembly GCA_963514005.1. The sequence continues at coordinate 131,657,650 of OY740783.1, forward strand.
GCTCTAGGGACCAGTGGAATCAAGGGATATGGGGAGAAGGCAGGCACGGGTTATTGATTGGGGACGATCAGCCGTGATCTCAATGAATGGCGGTGCTGGCTCGAAGGGCTGAATGGCCTCCTCCTGCACCTATTTTCTATGTTCCTATGTTTCTATGGGAGAGTCTAGAACCAGAGGGCACAGCCTCAGAATAAAAGGACATACCCTTTAGGAAGGAGATGAGGAGGAATTTCTTTAGCCAGAGGGTGGTGAATCTGTGGAATTCTTTGCCACAGACGGCTGTGGAGGCCGAGTTAGTGGATATTTTTTAAGGCAAAGATGCCTGTAACCTCATGCATGCTGGTTAACAAAATAAATTATAGTGCTGCAGTAACGGTGGTGCGTGAGCGCGCTCAGCAGTGAGGAAAACTAGACTGCTATTGTTCGTGCAAGGGGAAATGGACAGACAAATAGAGGGATTATGCTGCAGATACCCAGAGCATTGGTGAGAGCAGGTCTCGACTTCTGTGTACACAACTGGTCTTTTGTAGAGACAGGCACCAAATGCTGGAATAACTCAGCGGGACAGGCAGCATCTAACCATATAACAATTACAGCACGGAAACAGGCCCTCTCGGCCCTTCCAGTCCGTGCCGAACACTTACTCTCACCTAGTCCCATCTACCTGCTCTCAGACCATACCCCTCCATTCCCTTCCCCTCCATATACCTATCCAATTTATTTTTAAATGATAAAATCGATCCTGCCTCCATCACTTCCACTGGAAGCTCATTCCACACAGCCACCACTCTCTGAGTAAAGAAGTTCCCCCCTCATGTTACCCCTCAACTTTTGTCCCTTAATTCTCATGTCATGCCCTCTTGTTTGAATCTTCCCTACTCTCAATGGGAAAAGCTTATCCACGTCAACTCTGTCTATCCCTTTCATCATTTTAAAGACTTCTATCAAGTCCCCCCTTAACCTTCTGCCCTCCAAAGAATAAAGACCTAACTTGTTCAACCTTTCTCTGTAACTTAGTTGCTGGAACCCAGGCAACATTCTAGTAAATCTCCTCTGTACTCTCTCTATTTTGTTGATATCTTTCCTATAATTTGGCGACCACAATTGTACACCATACTCCAGAATTGGTCTCACCAATGCCTTGTACAATTTTAACATTACTTCCCTACTCCTATATTCAATGCTCTGATTCATAAAGGCCAGCACACCAAAAGCTTTCTTTACCACCCTATCTACATGAGATTCCACCATAGTTATTCCTAGATCCCTCTGTTCAACTGCATTTCTCAATTCGCTACCATTTACCCTGTACGTCCTATTTTGATTTGTCCTGCCAAGATGTAGCACCTCACACTTATCAGCATTAAACTCCAAATAGAAGGAGCCCAGAATAGGGGAATCAAGGACCAGAAGACATGGGTTTAAGGTGAGGGGGGGAATGATTTAATAGGAACCCGGGGATTAACATTTTTCACACCGAGGGTGGCGTGTGTATGGAATAAGCCGCTGGGGGAGGTAGTTGAGGCGGGTACTATCATGACTTTTAAGAGACATTGGGACAGGTACACGGATATGAAAGATTTAGAGGGATATGGGCCAAACGCAGGCCAATGGGACTTGCGCAGATGAATAACATTGGACAGCATGGGCAGGTTGGGCAGAAGGGCCTGTTTCCGTGCTAGATCACTCTATGACTAGGACTTTATCAGATTTCCGCTGCTGCTATAAGGGTGGCACGGTGGCACAGCGGTAGAGCTACTGCCTCACAGCGCCAGAGACCCGGGTTCGATCCTGACTACGGGTGCTGTCTGTACGGAGTTTGTACGTGGGCAGGTGGGACTAGTGTAGATGGGGCATTGTTGGCCGGTGTGGGCTAGTTGGGCCAAAGGGCCTGTTTCCACACTGTATCACTCTATGAATCTCTGACTCTAAATGGATTGGGAAGTTTTAGAGGGATATGGGCCAAATGTGGGCAAATGAGGCGAGCTCAGATGGAGCATCTTGGCCGGCATGGATGAGTTGGGCCGAAGGGCCTGTTTCCGTGCTGGACGACTCCATGAGTCTAAGTGAGTGGGGGGGGAAGAGCAAGTAGGTTTTGATGATTACATGAGATAGGGGAGGGTGGGGGGAGGATAGAGGGAGCGGGGAGAGGGAGAGGGAGAGAGATGGGGATAGAGGAGTGGGGTGGAGGGGAGGTTGGAGGAAGCGATGGGGGGGGAGGAAGGAGAGAATGGGGAAGGAGGAGGGAGGTGGGGGGTGAATGAGGGTGAGATGGATGTGTAGGGAAAGACGAGCGTAGGGGGAGGAAGAGAGGTGGGGAGGGGGTATGAATGGAGGGGGGCGGGCGTGAAGGATAGGGGAGAATGAGAGTGAATGGGGTGGAGGGGTGTCGAAGAGGGAGGGGAGGGAGACATGATGGGTGGGACTGGATGAGGGCAGGGGTGTGGGGGATGGAGGGGGAGATGATGGGGGGGAGGCAAGGAAGAGGAGGGGAGGGAGGAACTGCAGATGCTGGTCTAAATCGAAGGTAGACACAGAGTGCTGGAGTAACTCAGCGGGTCAGGCAGCATCTGTGGAGAACATGGATAGGTGACGTTTCACAGAGTGCTGGAGTAACTCAGCGGGTCAGGCAGCATCTGTGGAGAACATGGATAGGTGACGTTTCACAGAGTGCTGGAGTAACTCAGCGGGTCAGGCAGTATCTGTGGAGAACATGGATAGGTGACGTTTCACAGAGTGCTGGAGTAACTCAGCGGGTCAGGCAGCATCTGTGGAGAACATGGATAGGTGACGTTTCACAGAGTGCTGGAGTAACTCAGCGGGTCAGGCAGCATCTGTGGGGAACATGGATAGGTGACGTTTCACAGAGTGCTGGAGTAACTCAGCGGGTCAGGCAGCATCTGTGGAGAACATGGATAGGTGACGTTTCACAGAGTGCTGGAGTAACTCAGCGGGTCAGGCAGCATCTGTGGAGAACATGGATAGGTGACGTTTCACAGAGTGCTGGAGTAACTCAGCGGGTCAGGCAGCATCTGTGGAACGAAGGAACGGGTGACGTTTCGGGTCAAGACCCTTCTTCAGACAATACATGATTACAATCGAGCCATTCACAGTGTACAGACACATGATAAGGGAATTAGTGCAAGGTAAAGCCAGCAAAGTCTGATCAAGGATAGTCCGAGGTAGACAAAAATGCTGGAGAAACTCAGCGGGTGAGGCAGCATCTATGGAGCGAAGGAATAGGTGGCGTTTCGGGTCGAAGGGTCTCAACCCGAAACGTCACCTATTCCTTCGCTCCATAGACGTTGCCTCACCCGCTGAGTTTCTCCAGCATTTTTGTCTACCTTCGATTTTTCCAGCATCTGCAGTTCCTTCTTCAACAATTCTGCAGACTCACTGTCAGGGGAGAGGGAGACACGGAGATATATGGAAGGGTATGGTGTGAAAACAAGAGATCAATAAGGACGAAGCTCAAGGAAAATGGTGTTAGCTGAGGGGAAGAAATTTTTGTAGGGAACAAGTTTGGAAGAGGTTTAATGGTTGACGGGACTAATAATGGGAATGAACAGATGAAGAAAGATATTGGTGTGTTATTGACACTTGTACAACGATACAGTGTAAAGGCTTAGTGTGCTATCTAGTCAAATCATACTATAGAGTAGCAATGTTACAAAATTTTGAGATTTTTTAAATCAAGTCTGCAATTTATCCCATCAGATAAAGCATAAAAAGAAGTTTAATTTGACACCTAATTCACTTTCATATCTTCAGTATTAAGAAAGTTATGGCCATTTTCATACTCGGAAATTAGCATCTTGTTCCCCATTGCCTTTCAATTGACTTAACTCAAAAGCTGTGATCTAGAACCGTTAAAAGCCCATAACTTTCTTAAAAATTAAGAGGACTCAATGAAAATTTCAGTTATTATAGATTGAAGCATTCTGAAACAAATATGAAACAATCTTACTTGGATGACCTGAAATTAAAGCATATAATTAGTTAGTTATCCAATTGTAGCTAATTACAAAATTCAATGAGTAGATCTAAACATCTATCCATTTCTTAAGAAAAGATAAACATTTTTTAAATTGCCTAAGTGTCCAAATAACATTCACACAATAATCCACAATATAACATAATTTTTAAATCTCATTTTCATGAATTTCTAGGCCAAATGGAAGGAATTTAGTGTTTAATGCCTGTAAATTAATGGCCATTTAAATCAACTAGCGAGTGGGTTTTAGTGGAATGCGGTGGATTGGAACGTTGCGGTTAGCGGTGAAGTCGGCAGGAAAAACACTGCCGGTTCATACATTTTTTTGGCCCCTTTTCGCAACATGAAAATGTGATTAAAGCCTTCCTAAAAACCAAGTTTTAATGTAAAAATAAACTGTGTAGCTTCTTTTATCGTCTACCTTAGGTCCGTTCCGCTGTCACCATTCAGAGCTTTAGAAGATGATTTTTTAATTACTCTAGTTAATAAATAATCTAGCGTAGTTTAAAAATACCTTTATGAATGAAATGTCGAAGCGATTTCTCTTTAGCGACGAAATCGCCCGACATGGATCAATTTGGACTGTCTAGAAAAAATCGGCATTTTAAACCCGCCCCCCTCTGAAAGGCGCCAAAGGCACGCACACGGGGAGCGGCAGAACTGCAGCGCTGCTAAAGGTAGGTAATGTAACATACCTATATAGAGTGTAGATGCAAGGAACTGCAGACGCTGGCTTACAAAAAAAGCTCACACCAAGTTGTACATGGTGTGCCACTCTGTACATTGTTCTTTGAAGGTGAACTCACGGGTAGATAGGGTGGTTGAAAAGGCTTTTGGCACTTTGGCCTTCATCAGCCAGAGTACAAGCGGAGGCTGGGCGATCGTTTCGCCGAACACCTCCGCTCGGTCCGCAATAACCAACCCGGCCTCCCGGTGGCTCAGCACTTCAACTCCCCCTCCCATTCCGTATCCGACCTCTCGGTCCTGAGCCTCCTCCATGGCCAGAGTGAGCAACACCGCAAGTTGGAGGAACAGCACCTCATATTCCGCTTGGGGAGTCTGCATCCTCTGGGCTTAAACATTGAATTTTCTCAATTCTGTTAACCCTGGCTGCCTCCTCCCCCTCCCCACCTCTCCCTCAGCCCTCGGGCCCTGGCATTCCTTCTCTTCCCACCCAAGTCGCACTAGCTTCTCATTTTCACACTACAAACAGCTTACAATGGCCTGTTTCCTTTATCATCGATACTTTTTTGCATATCTTTCATTCATTGTTCTTTATCTCTCCACATCACCGTCTATATCTCTCGTTTCCCTGATCCCTGACCAGTCTGAAGAAGGGTCTCGACCCGAAACGTCGCCTATCTCCTTCGCTCCTTAGATGCTGCTGCACCCGCTGAGTTTCTCCAGCTTTTTGTGTAATCCCCTATTGAGTATAGAAGTTGGGAGGTCATGTTGCAGTTGCATAAGACGTTGGTGAACCCGCATTTAGAATATTGTGTTCAGTTCTGGGCACCATGTTATAGGAAAGATGTTGTCAAGCTGGAAAGGGTACAGAGAAGATTTCCGAGGATGTTGCCAGGACCTGAGGGTGTGAGCTACAGAGGGAGAGGTTGAGCAGGCTGGGACTCTATTCCTTGGAGCGCAGGCGGATGAGGGGTGATCTTATAGAGGTGTACAAAATCATGGCAGGAATAGATCGGGTAGATGCACAGAGTCTCTTGCCCAGAGTAGGGGAATCGAGGACCAGAGGACATAGGTTTAAGGTGAAGGGTAAAAATTTAATAGGAACCCGAGAGGTAACATTTTCATGCAAATGGTGGTGGGTGTAAGGAATGAGCTGCCGCAGGAGGTAGTTAAGGCTGGGACTATCGCAACGTTTAAGAAACATTTAGATAGGTACATGGATAGGATAGGTTTGGAGGGATATGGACCATATGCTGGCAGGTGGGACTAGTGTAGCTGGCCTATGTTGGCCGGTGTGGGCAAGTTGGGCTGAAGGGCCTGTTTCCCACACTATAGCACTATGACCCACGTTGCCTCAGCAAGGCCGGCAGCATCATCAAGGACCAGTCTCACCCCCGGTCACTCCCTCTTCCCCCCTCTCCCATCGGGCAAGAGGTACAGAAGTGTGAAAACGAAGGCACACACCTCCAGATTCAGGGACAGTTTCTTCCCAGCTGTTATCAGGCAACTGAACCATCCTACCACCAACTAGAGAGCGGTCCTGACCTCCCATCTACCTCATTGGTGACCCTTGGACTAGGTTTAATCGGACTTTACAATAGACAACAGGTGCAGGAGTAGGTCATTCGGCCCTTCGAGCCAGCACCGCCATTCAATGTGATCATGGCTGATCATCCCCAATCAGTACCCCGTTCCTGCCTTCTCCCCATATCCCCCTGACTCCGCTATTTTTAAGAGCCCTATCTAGCTCTCTCTTGAAAGTATCTAGAGAACCTGCCTCCACCGCCCTCTCTCAGAGGCAGAGAATTCCACAGACTCACAAGTCTCTGTGAGAAAAAGTGTTTCCTCATCTCCGTTCTAAATGGCTTACTCATTATTCTTAAACTGTGTGGCCCCTGGTTCAGGACTCCCCCAACATTGGGAACATGTTTCCTGCCTCTAGCGTGTCCAAACTCTTAATAATCTTATATGCTTCAATGAGATCTCCTCTCATCCTTCTAAACTCCAGAGTGTACAAGCCCAGCCGCTCCATTCTCTCAGCATATGACAGTCCCGCCATCTCGGGAATTAACCTTCGCTGCACTCCCTCAATCATCTTGCGCTGAACGGTATTCCCTTTATCCTCTATCTGTACACTGTGGACGGCTTGATTGTAATCACGTCTAGTCTTCTCGCTGACTGGATAGCACGCAACTAAATCTTTTCACTGCACCTCGGTACACGTGACAATAAACTAAACGAGCTGATGGGAGGATGGAATCCATTTTAAGAGGGGGAAGGTGGTCAATGCTTTTAAGCTTCCAAGGGTAGATGATTGAGGATACATTGTATGGAGATGAGTGCTATCCCGGATGTGGGACTGATGATCTGGATGGGGGCCCATTGTATAAACTCACAGGGCCACCTAGTTAAACAAAAGTGCTGGAGAAACTCAGCGGGTGCGGCAGCATCTATGGAGCGAGGGAAATTTCCTTCGCTCCATAGACGCTGCCTCACCCGCTGAGGTTCTCCAGCATTTTTGTCTACCTTCGATTTTCCAGCATCTGCAGTTCCTTCTTGAACACCTAGAAACATAGAAATTAGGTGCAGGAGTAGGCCATTCGGCCCTTCGAGCCTGCACCGCCATTCAATATGATCATGGCTGATCATCCAACTCAGTATCCCGTACCTGCCTTCTCTCCATACCCTCTGATCCCCTTAGCCACAAGGGCCACATCTAACTCCCTCTTAAATATAGCCAATGAACTGGCCTCAACTACCCTCTGTGGCAGAGAGTTCCAGAGACCCACCACTCTCTGTGTGAAAAAAGTCCTTCTCATCTCGGTCCTAAAGGATTTCCCCCTTATCCTTAAGCTGTGACCCCTTGTCCTGGACCTCCCCAACATCGGGAACAATCTTCCTGCATCTAGCCTGCCCAACCCCTTAAGAATTTTGTACGTTTCTATAAGATCCCCTCTCAATCTCCTAAATTCTAGAGAGTATAAACCGAGTCTATGCAGTCTTTGTTCATTAGACAGTCCTGACATCCCAGGAATCAGTCTGGTGAACCTTCGCTGCACTCCCTCTATGGCAATAATGTCCTTCCTCAGATTTGGAGACCAGAACTGTACGCAATACTCCAGGTGTGGCCTCACCAAGACCCTATACAACTGAAGTAGAACCTCCCTGCTCCTATACTCAAATCCTTTTGCTATGAAAGCTAACAAACCATTGGCTTTCTTCACTGCCTGCTGCACCTGCATGCCTACTTTCAATGACTGGTGTACCATGACACCCAGGTCGCGCTGCATCTCCCCTTTTCCTAATCGGCCTCCATTTTCCAGCAACTGCACTTCCTTCTTGAACACCTAGTTATACATACAGGATAAACTTTGATTCTATAGATGGACGTGGACACCTGAATACTGTTTATTCGGCAAGCTTCACGCAAGTAAGGAACGTTAATGGACATTGGTGTAAGTGACAATAACGCAATCTTCAGAAGGCTTAAGCAAGGGCCAGCGGAGGTGACTGAGCACAGAATTCCCCCGCAGGGAACGGCATTCTAAAACGAGAGAGTGCGGGTTTAAGGGAGTCAGGGGCTATGGGGAGAAGGCAGGTGGATGGGGATGAGAGGGAGAGATAGATCAGCCATGGTTGAATGGCGGAGCACACTAGATGGGCCGAATGGCCCTAATGTTGCTGCTGTGACATGGTGTCAAGGCGAGAGGGGAGAGATTTACGAGGGAGCTCGGGGGCAACCTTTTCACCAGAGGAGGCTGCCAGAGGAGGCTGCCAGAGCAAGCTGTAGAAGTGGATGGGGTTGAAATGATGGCTTTTCGAAGGACATTTGGACAGATAATATGGAGAGCAGGGGTTTGGAGGGATGTGGCCCACATGCAGGCAGATGGGACTGGCCAACTTGAACAGACACAGAGTGTCGGAGTAACTCAGCTTGTCAGGCAGCGTCTGTGGAGGGAATAGGGCGAGCCAATTTGGTCGGCGTGGATAAGGTGGGCCAAAGGGCCTGTTTGCGTGCTGTACAGCTCTACTAAGCAAGCATGGTTATTTTAAAGGCGTAGTTAGTCATTTGCTCTGGGAGTAGCTGGGGATGTGGAATTGAGGTGATGATCAGATCAGCCATGGGCAGGAGTGAGATGACCCCCCTCGACTCCATTCAAGGACCCAAGCAGTCTTTCCAGGTGCGACAGAGTGATTATGCGCCACTTTGGCAATGAAGGCCAACATGCCATTGGCTTTCTTCACTGCCAGCTGTACCTGCACGCTTACTTTCAGTAACTGATGAACAAGGACATCCAGGTCTCATTGTACTTCCCCTTTTCCAAACCTGACACCATTCAGATAATAATCTACCATTCAAATAATGTGCTCTAATTTTGCCCACTAATCTCCTATGTGGGACCTTATCAAAGGCTTTCTGAAAGTCCATGTACACTACATCCACTGGCTCTCCCTGGTCCATTTTCCTAGTTACATCCTCAAAAAATTCCAGAAGATTTGTCACGCATGATTTCCCCTTCGTAAATCCATGCTGACTCGGACCGATCCTGTTACTGCTATCCAAATGTGCAGCTATTTCATCTTTTATAATTGACTCCAGCATCTTCCCCACCACCGATGTCAGGCTAACTGGTCTATAATTCCCTGCTTTCTCTCTCCCTCCTTTCTTGAAAAGTGGGATAACATTAGCTACCTTCCAATCCACAGGAACTGATCCTGAATCTATAGAACATTGGAAAATGATCACCCATGCATCCACGATTTCTAGAGCCACCTCCTTAAGTACCCTGGGATGCAGACCATCAGGCCCTGGGGATTTATCAGCCTTCAGTCCCATTAGTCTACCCAACACCATTTCCTGACTAATGTGAATTTCCTTCAGTTCTTCCATCACCCTAGGTCCTCTGTCCCCTAGTACATCAGGAAGATTGTTTGTGTCTTCCTTGGTGAAGGCAGATCCATAGTACCTGTTCAACTCATCTGCCATTTCCTTGTTCCCCATAATAAATTCACTTGTTTCTGTCAAGGGTCCAACTTTAGTATTAATTATGTTTTTCCTCTTCACATACCTAAAGAAGCTTTTACTAACCTTCTATATATTCTTGGCTAGCTTACCTTCGTACTTCATCTTTCTCCCCGTATTGCCTTTTGAGTTGCCTTTTCTTGTTCTTTAACTTTCTAAATCCTCTTGCTTCCCGCTCATCTTTGCTCTGTTATACGCCTTCTCTTTAATTTTTATACTGTCCCTGACGTCCCTTGTCAGCCACGGTCGCCCCTTACTCCCCTTAGAATCTTTCTTCCTCTTTGGAATGAACTAATCCTGCACCTTCTGTATTATTCCCAGAAATAGCTGCCATTGCTGTTCCACCGTCATCCCTGCTAGGGTCCCTTTCCAGTCAACTTTGGCCAGCTCCTCCCTCATGGCTCCATAGACCCCTTTGTTCAACTGCAATTCTGACACTTCCGATTTTACCTTCTCCTTCTCAAATTGCAGATTTAAACTTATCATATTATGGTCAGTAGCTCCGAATGGTTCCTTTACCTTGAATCCCCGTATCAAATCCGGTTCATCTATCTATATTCTATCTATCTTCCATCTATCTATTACTCAAGCTCTCATCTTGACCACTTTGGTTTGCTTTTTTATAATTTGCGCAACACTTTATAGATAGGATTTATTCGCCACCTTACTCACCGTTCTCCTCTACCCCAACCCAACAAGGTTTGTTCCGATTGGTGGAATTATCCAAAAGTTATGAAGGTTTAAAAAAATCGTGAGATCAGCAGATTGGTCTTCTCGTCTGTCAGTCACCATGAAGATAACGCCATTTCCGGCCCCCGCTGGCGAATACTTCCCTGGAGGCGGGGCTGAGTCCACAAGTAGTCCTGATTGAGTCCGCAAGAGTGGAGTCAGAAAAGCTGGCTGTGTGGAGTCGATAAAGCTGTTGTGTGGGGTCGGGAGGTGCTGTGTGGTGCCATGGCTGGTGGCCGCTAAGTGGTCCCTCCACCCCCCACACCCCCCCTTTACCCCTCAATTGTTCCTACCCCCTTCCCCCCATACCACCCCCCCCCCCCCTCCCACACCTTTACAACGTGCCAATTTTAACTCTTTATTCAAATTGCACCCTATATCCAGGCTACTGTTTGGGGCCCTGTAGATAACTCCCATTAGGGTCTTTTTACCCTTACAATTCCTTAGTTCTATCCACACTGACTCCACATCTCCTGTTTCAATGTCACCCCTTGCAAGGGACTGAATTTCATCCCTCACCAACAGGGCTACCCCACCCCCTCTACCCACCTGTCTGTCTTTTCGATAGGGGGTATACCCTTGAATATTCAGTTCCCAGCCCTGGCCCTCTTGCAGCCATGTCTCAGTAATTCCCACAACATCATACTTGCCAGTTTCTAACTCGTCCACTTTATTTCTTATACTTTGCGCATTCATATGTAACACTTTTAATTTGGTATTCACGTCCCCTCACACACTGGTTCCTATTTCACCTGACGTTACTCTCTTATCCCTTTTTGAACTTTCCGTCCCATTAATTTGGGTGTCTTTCGTAACTTTTCCTGTACTCTCTTTCCCTTTAACTCCATCTTTATACTCCCGCCAACACCCCCCCCAGCTATTTAGATGGTCCCCCTCTATGGTTAGGGCGGCACAACCGACGTTGCAGCGGCCTCTGCAGTCCGTCTGTCTTTGACCCGTTGAATGTATAGTTTGTTGTGGTTTTTATATTGTTTTCAGCTGTGTATGAGTGGGTGGCGGGGGAAACGTTTAAATCTCTTTCCTGTACGGGGGACCTGACCTTTTCCCTGTCGGGTCTCCGTTGTCGTTAGGGCCTAGCACCGTGGAGCCGGCGGCCTCCAACCGGAACGCCCTGGGGGGCTCCAGTCGCGCAGCCTGCGGGTTCACCATCGTGGGGCTGGCCGGCTTTGGAGCGTGGAGAACTGTGGTGACGACTGCTGCGGCCCGACTCCGGGGCTCGGAGGCTCCGGCCGCAGGTCCGGTGGACAGGAACATCGGGAGCTCGCGGGTCCCTGGTGGGAGACCGCTTTTCGTCGCTCCCGCAACGGCAACCTCTCCTGCCCGAGTTGCGGGGCTGAAAACGACCCGGAGCGGGGCCTTACATCGCCCAGCGCGGCTTTAACGGCCGCGGGACTTGCCATCGCCCGCCGGGGGCTCCAACGTTAAGACCCAGAGTGGGGCCTTACATCGCCCGGCGCTGGACTTGCCATCGCCCACCGAGGTCTCCAACATCAAGACCCGGAGCAGGGCCCGACATCGCCTGGCGCGGCCTTAACGACCGCGGGACTTACCATCGCTTTAACCGGGAGAAGAATGGAACACGGGGGAGAGACAAGACTTTGCCTTCCATCACAGTGAGGAGGAGATTCACTGTGATGGGTGTTTGTGTAAATTGTGTTGGTGTGCGTCTTGGTTCCTTTTTTGTTGTATGACTGCGGAAACCAAATTCCGTTTGAACTTCGTTTGTGGTTCAAATGACAATAAATAAATTGCATTGTATTGTGGTTAGTTCTGGGCACCATGGTAGAGGGAAATCATGAGAGGAATAGATCGGGTAGATGCACAGAGTCTCTTGCCCAGAATAGGGGAATCGTGGACCAGAGAACATAGGTTTAAGGTGAAGGGGAAAATATTTAATAGGAATTTGAGGGGTAGCTTTTTCACACAAAGGGTGGTGGGTGCATGGAACAAGCTGCCAGATTAGGTAGTTGAGGCTTGAACTATACCAATGTTTAAGAAACAGTTAGACAGGTACATGGATAGGACAGGTTTGGAGGGATAAGGGCCAAACAGGGGCAGGTGGGACTAGTGTAGCTGGGACATGTTGGCCAGTGTGGGCAAGTTGGGCTGAAGGGCCTGTTTCACACTGTATCACTCTCTGACTCTATGAGGTGGGACAAGTGTAGCTGGGACATTGTTGGCTGGTGTGGGCAAGTTGGGCTGAAGGGCCTGTTTCCACACTGTATCATTCTATGAGTTGGGACTAGTGTAGCTGGGACATTGTTGGCCAGTGTGGGCAAGTTGGGCTGAAGGGCCTGTTTCACACTGTATGTCCCTATGACTCTATGAGGTGGGACTAGTGTAGCTGGGACATTGTTGGTCGGTGTGGGCAAGCTGGGCTAAAGGGCCTGTTTCCATGCTGTATCACTCTATGACTATGAGGTGGGACAAGTGTAGCTGGGACATTGTTGGCCGGTGTGGGCAAGTTGGGCTGAAGGGCCTGTTTCACACTGTATCACTCTCTGACTCTATGAGGTGGGACTAGTGTAGCTGGGACATTGTTGGGCGGAGTGGGCAAGTTGGGCTGAAGGGCCTGTTTCCACGCTGTATCACTATGACTCTGGGTGGTGTGGATGAGTAAGATTGCAGAGATGGGTTATGGCACTGAGGGGCGATAAGGAACAATATTGATTGAGAGATCTTTTACAGAAACCATTTTCACCGGATCACAGCGTCAGAGGCTGAGGGGAGACCTGATAGAAATATATAAAATTATGAAATATATAGATTGGGTAGACTGCTGCTTGCCTTCATATTTCGAGGCATTGAGTATAAGAACCAGGAAGTCAGGTGTAAGAAGGAATTGCAGGTGCTGGTTTAAATCAAAGGGGGACACAAAATGCTGGAGTAACTCAGCGGGTGAGGCTGCACCTCTGGAGAGAAGGAATGGGCGACATTTCAGGTCGAGACCCTTCTTCAGACCAGAAAGTCATGTTGTGGCTCTATAGGGCGTTGGTGAGGCTGCATCTGGAGCAGTGCGTGCAGTTCTGGTCGCCCCCATTACAGGAAGGATGTGAGGGCTTTGGAGAGGGTGCAGAGGAGGTTTACCAGGATGATGCCTGGATTAGAGGGTTTCAGCCACAGGGAGAGGTTGGACAAACATGGATTGTTTTCTCTGGCCTGGTTGAACAACTGTATATAAAATTATGAGAGGGGTAGATAGAGTGATCGGTCAGAACCAATTTCTCCCCAAGGACTAGACGGCATTGCTTTAAGAGGGACAATGTTTAAAGGAGATCTACAGGTCTTTTTTTTAATTCACTGCAGCTTAGAAGGATGAGGGGAGGACCTTATAGAAACATATAAAATTATAAAAGGACTGGACAAGCTAGATGCAGGAAAAATGTTCCCAATGTTGGGCGAGTCCAGAACCAGTCTTAGACTAAAGGGGAGGTCATTTAAGACTGAGGTGAGAAAAAAATCGTTTTCACCCAGAGAGTTGTGAATTTGTGGAATTCCCTGCCACAGAGGGGCCAAGTCACTGGATGGATTTAAGAGAGAGTTAGACAGAGGTCTCGGGGCTGGTGGAATCAGCTCAGAAGCCAAAGCCTCGTGGGTCGGTGGTGGAGCCTCACGGGTCGATGGAGCCCGTGGCCGATGCCACCTGGGGGGGAACCTGGGTCGGCACGGAGAAGACCCGGCGGCGTTAGTGGAGAGGTCGCTGCGGCGGTCGATGATGGCGCTGACCGACGGACGGGGAGGGACACGTGGAGCGAGGACGCCGGTGCCGGGGGAAGGAACAAAAGGGGGACCCGGCCTGGTGGGACCGGTGTGAGGGAGGGGGACAGGGCGTAGGGTTACTTTGTAAAGTTGTAAGTGCCCTTTATGGGCCACTATTTGCATACCTTGGGCATGCAAGCAAAGAATTGTCACATGCGACAATAAAGTACTCAATTCAATTCAGACTCCACATGGAGTTAAGAAAGGGAAGCCATACCATGTTGGGCAAATACACTACAGGTTCGATAAGGGTGGTGGTCCCTGGAGTGGAGGTTCTCTCTCCGAGTGCATCCAGGGCGGAAGCCGAGAGATATTTACCTATTCTTGCACTGAGGTGATGCTCCTCAGGAAAGGGACGACTTAATCAAGGACCACTCATTTCCTCTTCTCCCCGCTCCCGTCGGGCAGAAGATGCAACAGCTTGAAAGCCTGTACCACCACATGGGAACAGGATCTTCTCCACTGTTGCCAGACAGCTGAATGATCCCACCACAGGTTAGGGTGTAGTCCCCATCTTCCAACCTTGCCCTTGCACTTTTAAAAATCTGCACTGCCTCTGCAGCTGTAACACTATGTTCTGAAGATAGACACAGAGTGCTGGAGTAACTCAGCGGGTCAGGCAGCATCTGTGGAGAACGTGGATAGGTGACGTTTCACAGAGTGCTGGAGTAACTCAGCGGGTCAGGCAGCATCTGTGGGGAACATGGATAGGTGACGTTTCACAGAGTGCTGGAGTAATTCAGCGGGTCAGGCAGCATCTGTGGAGAACATGGATAGGTGACTTTTCACAGAGTGCTGGAGTAACTCAGCAGGTCAGGCAGCATCTGTGGAGAACATGGATAGGTGATGTTTCACAGAGCGCTGGAGTAACTCAGCGGGTCAGGCAGCATCTGTGGGGAACATGGATAGGTGACGTTTCACAGAGTGCTGGAGTAACTCAGCAGGTCAGGCAGCATCTGTGGAGAACATGGATAGGTGACGTTTCACCGAGCGCTGGAGTAACTCAGCGGGTCAGGCAGCATCTGTGGGGAACATGGATAGGTGACGTTTCACAGAGCGCTGGAGTAACTCAGCGGGTCAGGCAGCATCTGTGGAGAACATGGATAGGTGACGTTTCTAGTCGGGCCCTGTCTTCAGACCCGATCCAAAACATCATCCATCCTTTTTCTCAGGCAGAGATGCTGCCTGCCCGCAGTTACTCCAGCACTGTGCGTTTATCTTCGGTATAAACCAGCATTTGCAGTTCCTTCCTACAGACTAGATTCGTCAGAGTTGATTTTCTCTTGTTACACTCATGCGAGGTATGATTGTACTGGTTAATGGTGTAATTGGCCTGGATGTTGTGCAGAACACTGTACCTCGGTGCAGGTGACAATAGCAACACAATACCATTAAGGGATGAGTGGATGAGCAGCGAGGTGCAAGGTCAGCCATGTTCCGACTGAATGGGATAGGTTGGAGGGGCTGAATGGCTTCCTCCCGCTGCTATTTCTTCTGTTGGTGATGGCTTTGAGGGGACGGCAAGGTTGAAACACCAACGTAACGTACTTCCAAGTCCAGCGAAGCAATGCTTTTATTGGCGCGCGGCGTCTCTGCTCTGGGCCAGACGCGGCTTCCGATGCTCCGCGGAGCCGGCATGCGTGGGGAAGCGATTCCCAAAACCCCCCGCCCCCCCCCCCCCACTGTCCGCCCCAGCACTCGTGACGAAAAGCTGCCTGACGGAACATCCCTACTCACCCGAGGATGGCCACCGGGGGTGGGGCACCATCGGGAAGGGAGGGCCCACCAACAGTTAATGCGCAGGCTCCATCACCAGAACAGGGGGCCGGGCAGTGTGTATCACAGCGGGGCGAGCACTGGTCTCCCCATCACCCCACTGGGAAGGTGGTCTCTCTGGTGTTCAACAGTAGCCAGCGTCACCTGTAGACGTTATAGATACAGCGCAAACACAGGCCCTTCGGCCCATTGAGTCCGCGCCGACCAGCCATCACCCCGCTCACTAACACTATCCTACACCCACTAGGGACAATTTACACTTTACAGGAGCCAAGGAACCTACAAACCTGCGTGTCTTTTGGAGCGTGGGGGAAAAGGCCCGCTGGTCACGGGGGGGAAGGTACAAACTCGCAGTCGGGATGGAACCCGGGGCAGAAACCCCACCCACTGCGCCACAGTGGAGCTCGGTTACCCAGAGGCTGCGGAGATACCCGTGATCAGCCCCCAGGGTGGAGGGGGTGGCCACCGTTATTACACAGCTCCCACCGGCCGCATTGTCCCGCGGGGGCTGCCTGCCCGACCGCCCTCCCATACGGTCGCTAGGAGGGTGCCCGACAGGGGGAAGGGGAATTCGGGGCGGACATGGGACAGGGAGGTGACAGCCAGCACACTACTCCACCATTGCGATGCACACATCTCTCAGTTCCTCTCTTATCCGGGGGTATCTCCCGCCAAAGCCCGACTCAACGTGCTGGAGGAACTCTGCAGGACAGGCAGCATCTGTGGCGGGAACGGAAAAAGCCCATGTGTCAGGTCGGTACCTATCGTCAGTCTGTGGTGGGGTCCCAACCTGACCTGTGGCACAAAAGGAAATGGTATGATTGCTTGCGTTGCCTATCAGAGTCAGGAAGCCACGATGCCGCTCTATAGGGCGTTGGTGAGGCTGCATTTGTAGCATTGTGTGCAGTTCTGGTCACCTCCATTACAGGAAGCACGTGGGGGCCTTTGGAGAGGGTGCAGAGGAGGTTTACCAGGATGATGCCTGTATTGGAGGGGGTTAGCTACAGGGAGAGGTTGGACAAGGAAGGATGGCCACCGGGAGGGGGGCACCATCGGGAAGGGAGGGCCCACCAACAGTTTATGTGCAGGCTCCATCACCAGAACAGGGGGCCAGGCAATGTGTATCACACTGGGCTCCCCATCACCCCACTGGGAAGGTGGTCTCTCTGGAGCCCAGCGTCACCTTTAGACGTTATAGATACAGCGCAATCACAGGCCCTTCGGCCCATTGAGTCCGTGCCGACCAGCCATCACCCTGCTCGCCGGCACGAGGGACAATTTACAGTTTACAGAAGCCAATTAACCTACAACCCTGCACGTCTCGTGGAATGCAGGAGAAAGCCCACGCACGTCACGGGGAGAACGTGCGAACTCCGTACAGACAGCACCCGTAGTCGGGATGGAACACGGGTCTCCGGTGCTGTATGGCAGCAACTCTACCGCTGCGCCACCGTTAACTGGAAGCTGCGGAGATTCCTGCGTTTTCACTAGAAGGAGCACCCGGTGGAAGTATATAGAACTACAAGGGGCATAGACAGGGTAGACAGTCAGAACCTTTCTTCACGAATGAAAATATGAAACACTAGAGGGGCAGAGCTTGAGGTGATAGGGGCAAAGTTTGAAAGATGTGAGGGGAAGGTTATTTTTTCTCACACAGGGAATGGCGCGTGCCTGGAATGCACTGCCAGGGGGTGGTGGTGGTGGTGGAGGCGGGTAAGATAGTGCGCTCCATATAGGCACATGGATATGCAGGGAGTGGAGGGATATGGATTATGCACCGAGAGACAAGAGTTGGTCTCGGCATCATGTTGGGCACACACATTATGGGCCGAATGGCCTGTTCCTGTACTGTTGTCACCTGTCTTTCCCTCCACAGACGCTGGGTTCCTCCAGCACTTTGTGACGGGTTTGAGACTCCAGCACCTCTCGTGTTGTCAGATCTCAGTCCAAAAGTGTAGTCACTTTGAGCAACGAAGCCTGTCTCGGCCCCCCATCCCCCCCCCCACACTGTTCCCCGGGGTCCCGAAGCCTGTCCTTCTCCCGGTCCCCCCCCCCCCCCCCACCCTGCTCTTCCCCGGGGTCCCATGGCTGAGGGGCGGAGTGGAGGGGACGGGAAGGGACTGCCGCTATCGGGCCTGGATGAAGCCGCAAGACTGCTGGGGGTCCTCCTCCTCCTCCTCCTCCCCGGCCCCCGGGACCCTCACGAAGACGGGGGCGGCGGCAGCGCGGCGGGCCTCCTGCTCCCTGTCGGCGATGGCAGCGCACGCCGCCACCAGCTCGTCGCTCTCAAAGTCGTAGTCGGGCAGCTCGGGGGCGGGCGTCTCCCCCTCCCCCTCCACCTCCACCTCGGCCAGCTC